>CM035795.1:5928290-6528290 GCA_020466265.1 Siphamia tubifer
GCACTGCTCATCTGTCAGGCTGCGTCGGGCCCGGACAGAGTCCGCTCCGGCCCTGGACACGGAGCTGGCCGCGCCGCTGCCCGCCTCGCTGCGCTGGGGGGGCAGGGTGATGGTGGGGCTGTAGGGGCCGCTCAGCTCTGGGGCGTCCTGGCACTGCCTGATGGCACACACCCGGAAACGGTAGTCGCTGCTGGGCTGCAGGTTCTGCACGTGGAAGGAGGGAGCGGAGCCTTTGTAGACCTGTGGACCAACAGGAAGAGGAAATGAAACGCTCAACAGGAAGAGGAAATTAAACGCTCAACAGGAAGAGGAAAACACTTCAGCTTTTACTGGTTTAAGGAGTTTTTGCTTAAAAAAGGTTTAGATCTGTTTTTTTTTCCAGGTTCTTCTTCCTCTGAACATCTGGGTCAACTAACGCATTGCTTCTCTGATCCATCATTGATTGAAGTAGGTGTTGTGGAAGAGGGAAAAAACCTAAAACCTCCAGGACTGGATTTGAGAAGCACTCAACTAAAGCCCCATTTCTTTGGAGTGGTGGAAACAACACCATGCATTTGTGATTTTATCCTCATAAGATGCAGGAAGTCACATATTTGTCTTTTTTTGGGTCAAATGTTGTGTTGCTTAGTGGCAGAACAATGCAACAGTGTTTTGTGTGTTTGTTTTCTTTACTTAAAAGGCTTTTTTTTCTCTGCATACCCTTAAAAACTGTTTAAAGACTGTCCTCCATAAATACTGCATGAGGTTCACAGTTAAGGACAATCTGGCCTGTTAGCATAGCTTAGCTACAGTAGCTAATGCTAGCATCCATTTGACATTTGATTTAATGACATGTTAACTTGTGCCAGTTCATATTTTTCTTAATTATGTGACACGTACATAACAGCTTCATGACTGGGGACAGTATTTTCTACTTCAGTAAATCAGTCTCATGTCAAACACAGTCATTTCTGGCTGCAAAGGTTATTATGATAACAGGCTAAAGTTGTGGAAATGCTAATCCACATAAGGGTCAAAGCATCCAGACTTTCCCAGATGACCCTTTCAGAAAATTCTCCAAATATTCCTATAGGTTCATCTTATGGTCTAATTAAATACCAGTTTTAGACCATATCTCTAATAGTTTTGAAGGATAGTTCTTCCAAAATGTGCAGCTGCTCCTCTATCATTTGACCTACATATTAGATTTTTGGATAACCATGGATAACCTTTCCTCTAGAATCACATTCTATGCTCACATTACAAATATCTACCTGGGTTCATCCACAATATGGCTCCGTATTTGGTCCAAAGGACAAAAATGGTGATAGTTTTTAACGTCACAGATCATTAAAGTTTAAGGAGGTGAACCAACCAAGGTAGATATGTGAGTATCTATGAGTAATGTGAGTATAGTACAGGGACGGGCAAACCATTCCTAAAGGGCCGGTGTGGCTGCAGGTTTTTGTTCCAACCAAGCAGCAGCACACCAGACTTGATTCAATTAATCAACTGATCTCAGTCTTCAGAGAGTTGATTGGTCAAACTGTGTACTCTTGGTTGGTTGGAACAAAAACCTGCAGCCACACCGGCCCTTTGTGGAATAGTTTGCCCATGCCTGGTATAGTATGTGATTCTAGAGGAAAGGTTATCCATGGAGACCAAAACTGTAATATGTAGGTCAACTTTGTCAAAATAATAAAACAAACCCCACAAACGATTAGAAATATGTATGCATGTATGTGTGCGTGTGTGCGTACGTATGTATAAATACTGTTTGAACAATACTGCCATACTGATCATTTTTGTTAACAATAACCCTGTTATGAAACTTCATATAGTTACATTCCCTATTATCTACTGAACAGTGTATTTAGAAAACAAAGGACAACCTTATATCACCGAGGAAGTAACATCACCTTTCACTTCATCATTCTGAGGTATAATATACACTTGTGTTCTAGTTGGACCATTGGTTGCCTTGGCTGAGGACATCAGCTGACACACCCACCACGTTCTACACAGCCTTGGGGACCTCGTCTGTTTATTTATGATCTACTTTATTCACTTTTTTACCATTTACCATTGCCATTTACCTGCCAACTTCATCTGTGTTGTTTTCAGCAAAAAATAAATAAATAAATAAATCAATAAATTCTCTTTCCAGCACGGTTCCAGCTGCTGCTGAATATCAGAATGGAAACAAGTCACGCCACAGTCACATATTTCAAGTGCTGATTCAATAGTGAGGTCTGATGTGGCGACATTAGCATAAAGTGGCAGGGTTAGCATCGCGGGAGGCCACAGATGGGACACCTGAGATACCTTATGGATCAACAGCCTTGGTATAATGGTTGATTTAATACTAATACGGATCACCATGGTGACCGCCTTAAGGCCCCAGATCCATCTGACATTGGGTGAATGATGGCAAGTTAGCGCTGGCTAAAAGCTAATGGAAATGTTACGCTGTGCAAGACTAGCGCCTCAGCTACCCAACAACCTCCGCACCTGTTTGAAGTCGGAGTTTCCCATCATGCACTGCAGGGTGTAGATAATGGGGTCCCCTTTCATTGGTGGCAGAGCTTCCCATGTGACTTCACATGAGCTGTCGTCTAGACGCTCCACTTTCGGGGCTGAAGGGAAACGAGAAAACAGATGGATTCAAAGATCAACAAGTGTTAACAGACACAACAAGCCCCCGCCCCTCACATTTAAATGTAGTGCCATTTTGGCATCGATCAACTCTTTCACCCATATTCAACATTTGTTAAATATAAAAATGACTTATGTGCCAAGAAAACAAACAAAACATGTTTATACAGACATTTGAAATTATTTAAGTTATATTTAAACGGGGAAAAATATTTTTTAAAATGATCAAATTTAACATCTACCTTTGCCAATATATATGTAGAACCACCTTCGTACTAGCAGCTATTACAAAACTCAATAGCAAGGCCAAGAGATGAGGACGACTTGGGGAGATTTAATTTTATTTTACATTTTATTTACTTGTCTTTATTGTACTTGATTGTTATATTTTGGATGGCTGAGTTGCTGTCTGCAAAACAAATTTACTGCAAGGTATAAATAAAGAAAGCTTTGAAGCTTTGAATGTATAATATATGTAATGACATAATGACATCTATACTGAGTCACTGGAAATCTATAAAAAGCCCATTTCGTCTGAATTCAACCAATAGGTTTTCTGATCAACAAATCAAAGCCGGAGCTGCTCTTTTATTGGTTCACACTTCTGCCATTGTTGTGTCACTGCAGACAACCAATCTAACCAACATAACCAATCTAACCAACATAACCAATCTAACCAACCTAACCAATACTTGCGACAGTCCAGTAGAAAAGCCAGCTGATGGCAGACGCAACTGCTGCAGCACATGCAGCCATTTTGGGTTATTAGAGAAGTGCTCGTCACTCCGTCGTAGGATCAAAGCATCTCCTACTGATGCTGCCTTCAGGGCGTTAACACCACAAACCGTCGCTTTTCCACCTAACAACACGCTCAGCAGAGCCACTGCCAAAGCTGCGTCACCTCCACACCAGTGGTGTTTTGGACTCGACCCAGTTGGATTTATCTGAGGCTGTGAGCGACGGCTCTTGCAGCTGCAAAGATGGAGGCAGATTTCTACTGACAGACACATTCCTTCTTTTCTGTGGTTTTAATGCGTCGTCGTATCACTTACTTCTCAAACATGTTGTCAATTTTCTTTTTCAATCAATTCTATAGAGGCTTGTCTGCTGCAGAAACCATGCGAACGCTCCAGAAATAGACGCGTCCAGCAGCGTCAAATCTAATGTTCTATCGTAGTAGTGTAGTTTCGCTCAGTGTAATTTTTGGCTAGACTTCCCTGAAACTGGTCGACCAATCATGGTGAAGTATAGAGTCAAAGGGCGGGCGTAACAAAGTGACGCTGCCACGATTCGGAAAGAAACAACCGGAAACAACCATAGAAGATGGCTGCCAACTGGGTGTAGATTTCCTTTCATCACAGATGAGTGAAGAATGTGAGAAAACGTCAGGAATCTTTAAATTCTTTTTACAGAAGCGACAACAGTCGTTCAGCTCCATAATCCACCATTTTGTTTAGTCATTCCTAACTTTCTTCAGACTCCTCCGTCAACTTTCCGGCGCTCTAACTACTTCATCCTAAAAATTACTCTGATTGGTTGTAGTACCGTCCTATTGCATACAGAGGATTTGAAAGACAACCTTTTAGCCCCGCCTCCCCTGACTATGAAGCACCACTAGACCCATACATGGAATGAATAGGGATAGTACGGCTAGGCTACTCAGCTAACGGTTTTGAACTTAAACCAGGCTAACGCTCCAGAAACGGTTCTGTTAGTGTGCTGATGGACTGAAGCTAACTCAAACTAAATCCTGTTGCTTTTCAGTCATTACTGACTCATGTTGTTCTTTTGCCATTTATAGCCAAACACTTTTATTTTATTTATTTATTTTTATTAAATTGTTTCTCTCCCAGTAAAAATACTGACGAGGGGATTTAAGACTTCATTGACATGATGATTTTAGGTTTAACCTTGGTCTTGTGTTAGGATCAGCACCCATCCATTTTAGATTTGAAATGCATTAGTCACCTACATAACACCTGTTTATTGCATCAAGGCTTTTTGACTTCATCAAGATCCTCTATAGTTAAACAAAAAATAGATAAAAACTCACTATATTATGAAATACACTGGTTGAAATGTATAAGCTTTGGGTTGTTATGGTCGGGTTCGACCCAGTTAGAAAAATAAGATTATAAAGCAAAAATTAGATCCTGGTTCTGGACTTTAGCAGAACAAAAACTTTAGCACACACAGGGGTGTTCATTCAGATGAGGCGACTGCAGAGCCAGGACTAGAAGCTCACAGCAACATTCTGATCAAGACTTTCATCAATAAGGAAACCAAGAAATAAACACGTTGGAAGAAATGGGTACAAACCAAGCCGTTAAATAACAGCTGGTAACAGGAAGTGAACCGAAGAGGAAGGTTCAACCAGCACCCAAGTGTGAATTCAACAGTTTTTAGAGTCCACTTAACTAGACAGTCTGAGTCAACAGACAGAGCTGAGAGAAAAAGACCAAGTGGGAAATGACTGAGAAGAGCTACTGCTCTCACAATAAAAGCCACACCCTCATTGATGACAGCATCAAAACAGACCGGGCCGCACACCTCGTTACCACAGCCCATCGCCCGCTGCTGCTTCTGAACCAAAACCAAGCTGGAGCCGAGCTGACCGAGGTTCATGTCTGAATGCAGCGCCTGTACGTCCACGCAGAGCAGACCGGATGGAATAAATAGGAAAAGCAGGAGTGAGTGATACCTTTGATGGGGGCAGGAGGAGAGCGAGGGGTGGTGAACGTGTAAACACTGGAGAAGGGTCCTTCGCCCGCCTCATTAAAGGCCTGGATACGGAACATGTAAGAGGTAGACTCATTAAGCCTCTGGACTTTGTGTGTGTGGCATGGTCCTTTATACAAGGAGAGAAACCTGAAATGACACCAACATAGAGAGAGAGAGAGAGAGAGGGAGATAGAGATAGAGAGAGAGAGAGAGAGAGGGAGATCGAGATGGATAGAGAGAGAGAGAGGGAGATAGAGATAGAGAGAGAGGGAGAGAGGGAGGTAGAGATAGATAGAGAGAGAGGGAGAGAGAGCGAGAGAAGTTAATGAGCGACAAACAGCTGACACACACTTCACTTCCTGTTGTCTTAAAGCTGGGCTAAAACATGTCTTCAATGGAGCATTTTGACCATGTTTTGGAAAATCCTGAGTACAACCATTTCATTAAATACTCAAACATGAAGAAAAAACATTTAGTCACCTGTGGAACAAACAGAACTGTAAAAACCACCATCCAAACATTTTGAACGCCCAAAGGGAAAAATTAAACTGAGGACAATCAAACTTGTGGCAGTCCACAAATTTTTCTCTCTATTTAATAGTGTTGCACTGTTCGATCGGTGCCTAACAATAGCCTGATCGGTGATCAGAAAAATATGCTGATCAAAAAGATCACGAAGCATAAATTACTATCGACTATTTTACAAACATGCTACAGAACAGGTGCATCTCATCTTGACTGTTTCTGTACTTTTTAAAATATAGTTAGTTAATTCATAGTAGAAGTAAATAGTAAATAGCATAAGCATTAGCCTAGCACTGCCTTATTTGCTACAACACTTGAACATATTCATACTTCGACAGCACTTCATCAAAGCAGACTTGTTTTGCTAACTGGTGAGTACTAGCATCTGTTAGCATGTAGCTTCAGTGTTGTAATTATTTTTAGCAAATGTACCAAGGTAGTGTAATTATTAGGCTGCAGCGCAGACCTCCGCCAAGACAGACCCGCCCTACACACAAAATTGTAGTCATTTATTGATTAGTTGACCATACCCTGAAAATGTCATCAAACTCCATCCATTCACTGTAGATTAAGTGTATGATGCTACAAGCATTAACCATGGCAACCGCCATGGAAAGAGCTGTCTTTAAGAAGCTGTAGATTATTGAAGGTACCGACCTGCCGCTCTTGTCTCCCATCTGCAGCTGGTACTGGAGAGCGTCTGACGTGGATGCCTTGGCCGGGCCGTCGCCCCACTTCAGCCTGAGGGTTTGGTGGCTGAAGGCGGTGCACTCCAGGCGCGGTGGCTGCGGGGGGAGGGGCTTGGTCTTCAGCTTAAAGGTGTGACTAAAGGGACCGGCACCCAGGTTGTTCAGAGCTTGAATTCGGATCCTGGTGGACGACAGAAAGTGAACAATGTTTGTGTGGTGCCGGAGGGGCGGCGGCGCTGATTTAATAATGTCAAACTTTGCCACAAAACTGTGCCAAAGAAAGCTCCAGTCACAACACACACACACACACACAGAACTGAAATAATACATCAGCACTGAAAGGGTTAAGCTTCCTCACTTACTGCTTGGCTTCCTCCTCACCTGCGCTCTAACATCTGCGCTCTAACACCTGCTCACCTGCACTGTTTTAACATCTGCGCTCTAACATCTGCTCACCTGCGCTCTAACATCTGCGCTCTAACACCTGCTCACCTGCGCTCTAACATCTGCGCTCTAACATCTGCGCTCTAACACCTGCAGTCCAACACATGTGTTCTATGAGTCCAACCGTTTGGACCTTCATGGGTGTGGTGTGAAAGGTGCAGCTCAAACCTGTAGCTGGTGTCAGGCTGCAGGTTCTGGATGATGTGTTTGGTGATGGGGCCGACCACCACGGGCTGCCGCTCTCCCAAGTCTATCAAGTAGGATGTAATCTCAGCGCCGTGGTCGCAGGGCGGGTCCCAGCAGATGCCCAGGCAGGTGGACGGTGAGTAGATCAGCGGTGGCTCTGAACTGCCCTCTTCTTCTTCGTCGTTGTCGTCGTCTTCCTCGGCATCACCTGAAGCCAAGTTTAGATCCAAATCCTTCAGCGCATAGATGTTGCTGACCGCTGCAGGGACAGAGCAGGGTGTCTGGCACAGGATGGCCTCGCTGAACGGACCCACGCCTGCAACGTTCACAGCCTGCAGGAACACAACAACACACATTGACAGGGATTCCCAAAAATGTCCCTGTGGTCAACATGAACTGCCGACGTCCTGCTGGGCTCTGATCTCTCCCTTCATTCACCTCCACAAGTTCATTTTTAACATTCATTTACCTCCACAGTTTCATTTTTAAACTTATTTTGAGTAATGCTTTTGGCCCTTTAAATGCAAATGAGGTACTTCATGGCCCGTCCCCTCCTCCTGTTTGTTCAAACAACTGAACATTTTAGGGAATGGGCTCTAGGTTTGGGAATGTCCAGGGCTCTTACAATTCTTTCTAAAACCAGACATTTGTTCAACCCCAAATGCGGTTGAACAAATAAAAACAATACATATATATTGTATAATGACACATATGTCAAATAGTGTGGAAATATGGCACAATTATGTATAAATCTAACAAAGACCCTATAGTTAAACACAAAAACGTTATTGTATTAAATCAAGCAGTTTTTGTAGGATCTGGTTCATTAAAATTCCCTATTATATATCTTTATTAATATCAGGGAATATTAACCCTAGCCCTAATTGTTGAAATCATTTTTCACACCCAGAACAAAAGTCTTCCTGTTTGTATTAAAAGTATTTTTAAGTTAAGAAAATGGAATTATAATTTAAAAGGGTTGTTTGTGTTTGAAACATTTACAGCAGGAACAAATATTTGTTATTGGTGTCAAATGATGGAATCTACCAAATGAAGTTAAAATGTGAAGCTCAATGTCAATTCAAAAAAAAAAAAAAGCTTTAATTTGTATAATTGGACAAGGACTATAAAGGTCAAATAATCTCTAAGTGACTCAAGAGACTGAATGTAGATTGATTTGCATTAAGGTTTAATTTGGCACAACTTCAGGTCATTCAAAAGATGAGAGAGAAGCAGAAATATGACCAAGTACAGACTCCTCTTTTTTTGGGTTAATATTAACCTACTTTGTGTTTTGTACGTAACAGGAAAAAAAACTCACTTCATATTTCACTTTTTACTCCAAACACTAATGCTGATAATCAGTGATGTCATTGTCGTTGGAAACCTCGACCCAGGGGTCACAGATCCTGGTCCTGAATGATATAGACCAGGGGTGCCCAACCCTGGTCCTCGAGAGCTACAATCCTGCATGGTTTAGATGTATACCCTTTCTAACACACCTGATGGTCATTATCAGGCTTCTTTGGAGTTTGATGAGAGGTTTATCATTTGAATCAGGTGTGTTGGAAGAAGGAAACGTCTAAAACATGCAGGACAGCGGCCCTCCAGCACCACGATCTGTGACCCCTGCCTCAACCGTATCTGTACAAATGCCATGACAGTACAAGTTAGAAAATAGAACAATTTCAGTAAGAACTGAAAGGAGTTGTAGAAATCCACTAAAAATTCAAACTTTTGGGACTATTAGGGTCGAAATACACAAATAAATTAACCGAAGATTAATAAAAGGGGGTTGAACTAAATCTGAGCCCTTAAAAAATGCAGACATGATGAAATGACCTGCAGCGACCACCAGGTGGAGCTGCTTAAGCTTCCAACAGCTTCCAAAAATACTTGTTGACTCATTACCCGGTCAACAAAGGAAAAAAGTCAAAACACACAAAAACAAGAGCAGATCAAATTAGACCAATGAAAAAGGAAAAGGATATGTCAAAGGCTTTAGTCAGAGTCTGGATCCAAAACCTGAGCAGATTAGTGCTAAATATGATCACGCAGTTTACAGGAAGTATTTGTCTGCTTATCATCCAAGGGTCACACAAAAAAGAAAAAAAGGAACCAGTCTCCAGTTTAACGGCTTGAGAAGACTCAACAGCACACAGAAATAGGTAAAGCTCATCTGCTAAACTTCATATCCATAAAGACCCACGTAATTCTGGATATATGTCAACCTCTTCTGCATTCTATTAAAACCACTTAAAGGTGATCTGAAGTGAATGGCATTGAACGCCACTGGTTGATAGTACATACAACTATAATGATCATTTATCAATGATCATTAATAGCAATTTTAGATTTCCTGCCAGGAAATGTCACAAATTCCCAGGGTAATGAGTTGTACCCAGTCCTCCATGTTTACCAGTGCAAGCACGTCGACACCAGTTGTTTTTGGTGCATTTTGCCCTGACAGTTGACTGCAATACACTTCCAACAACTACAATATCTGTTCAGCCGCCACAGAAAGCTGTCATGGTGACGAAAGAAAAGAAAGGTGGAGGAAAAGTGGATTCATCTACAGTATTATTGAGTTTGTAGGTATAAATAATATAACAGGCCTGGTGGGCTGCCAGGCCTTACTTACCCTTCCCCCCACCAGCCTAAAAGAGTCAAGGTTTTATTTTTTTTTTAAAGAAGTGAAATGCACATTAAAACTAGTAGCACTAAAGACACCATTTATAGCTTCCAGCCGTAGGTCTGTCTACTGAATTTTCAGGGTTTGAGCAGAAGTGAAGTGAAAGGAAATGTGGGCAGGTAGCAGACATGGAGGTGACAAAACAAAAGCAGATTCATGGTGATCAACAGCTGGTTGGTTTTATTTTGAAGGAGCTTTATATCCTGCCACAGACGTCACTGAGCAGCATTGACTGTGTGTGTTTTAGTTACAAATAAAGCTCTTAAAAATGTGTGAGTTTTGGTGCCGTACCCCCACCTGTGTTTACGGGTTTAATGTACGCAGGTACAGGTTGGTAAAGTGGACCGTACAGGACCCTATACTTTTGCCACATGTCCAGTACCATGTGTCCACCTATAGTAGAAGTCATTTTGATGGTGAGTTTATATTTATTAAGCTCTGTTTCATTATTTGACTTTAGCTGAAATTAGAAGCTACTTTGCTAGCTCTAAATGTCAGACAGAAGAGTCTGTTTTTTTCCCCCAAAACCCCAGTAAATGTGATGAACTGAAAGGTGTAGTGAAAAAAGGACTGATTATGGTGGAAGATTAAGATTATCACCCATCAGGAAGTAAAGTTAAACGGTGACACATCCTAAAGACTCAAAATTCTGTATTCAATAAACGGCTCTCCTCTCCATCACTGCTGCTCTGATGAGTCGTGTCGGAATCCCACGAATATTCTGCCTCGAATCTGCCGGGTTCTCTTCTGGTTCACCTGAAACTCCTCCGTCCTTCTCGGTCTCATCACAGATCCTGAATGTCTCTTCAAAACTCTGGTTTTCTTGATCGCTGGAACTACAATTGCCCTTGTCTGCTATTGTTGCTTTTGCTAAGGCTCACAGTGGTTTGGCACTGCCAGCCAGAGGCCACAGTTTATTGGCTCATAGCTCGGCCATCGCACACCCTAAAATGCCTTGTGTGTTGAAAAATAAAATAATTATGGCTTCATTCTAATTAAACCACTTAAAGATATGTCAACCTCTTTCTGTCTTTAATCTGTCTTCGAAGGTTTCATGTTTTCATTAGTCATGGATGACTGTGCTCAACAGTGCTGCCACTGGAAGAGGCCTTCCTGTACATCCAGACTTCTACACATACAGTACAATCTAAAGGCATGTTTTATTCACTGCAAGCAATTAAAAGGACTTCAGTCATTTCTGAGACTTTTTACCCTTTCAGGTTTGAAAGAAAATGTCTTAGATGTTACCAACATCGACTCCTTCAAGATGATTTACATCCAACATGGCAGGAGTTGACTTAATCTATCTGGACATTAGTCATCCATTTTCTGAGTCTGCTTTATAATCACTAGGCGTCACAGGAGTCACATGGAGTCTATCCTAACAATGTACCCTAGACATGGGACCAGTTTATCACAGACTGAACATAGACCATCACTGTCCCATTCACAACTAAGGGTGATTTAGATTAACCTCTTAACCTATCAGAGCGTGTGTTTGGATGGTGGGAGGAGCCAGAACCATCCATGTCTCCTTTTAATGGCTCTACCTGATGTCTTTTACGTCTTTTTATTGTGGCTTTGTCACTCTTATTCTGATTGCAATGAAGTTGTGATACAAATCAATCTATTCATCTCTACTTAAATGGAAAAAAATAAATAACTAACGGTTTCATTTGGCTCCTGGTGAACTAACATCAACATTCATTTTCTCTTCTTATTCATTTTTCAACTGCTTCACATTTGACCAGTTTTTGTGCACATATGATAATAGTTGTAAAAAACTTACAGAGTAAGCCACAAAAATCTCCACTCATGCAGCTAAATGTACTGACCATCTTATCTTCCAGCCTGGCTGTGACTTACCTGTACGCGGCAGAAGTAGTTGGTCGCGGGCAGGAGTCCCTTCATCTCATGGCTGAGGCCTGGGCCGCTGTAGCACACCTGCAAGCTGCCTTCAGCTGCCCCCCACTCCACACGAAACTCTGTCACAGTAGCACCGTTGCCAAGGGGGGTCTAGGAGACGAGCACATGATCAACACCTGCACTGACTCTATGGTCTAACAACATCTGCTGCCACCCCGGTCCTGTGGACCCATCCAGTTTTTCAAGTCATTTTCCAGGACCGTTTCAGCTGCAACAGATGCCGCCGACCACCTGTAGCTACAGACGCCGCCGACCACCTGTAGCTACAGAGGCCGCCGACCACCTGTAGCTACAGACGCCGCCGACCACCTGTAGCAACAGAGGCCACTGACCACCTGTAGCTACAGAGGCCACTGACCACCTGTAGCTACAGACGCCGCTGACCACCTGTAGCTACAGACGCCGCCGACCACCTGTAGCAACAGAGGCCGCCGACCACCTGTAGCAACAGAGGCCGCTGACCACCTGTAGCTACAGACGCCGCTGACCACCTGTAGCTACAGACGCCGCTGACCACCTGTAGCGACAGACGCCGCTGACCACCTGTAGCGACAGACGCCGCTGAACACCTGTAGCGACAGACGCCGCTGAACACCTGTAGCGACAGAGGCCGCTGACCACCTGTAGCGACAGACGCCGCTGACCACCTGTAGCGACAGACGCCGCTGACCACCTGTAGCTACAGACGGCGCTGACCACCTGTAGCTACAGACGGCGCTGACCACCTGTAGCTACAGACGGCGCTGACCACCTGTAGCTACAGACGGCGCTGACCACCTGTAGCTACAGACGGCGCTGACCACCTGTAGCTACAGACGGCGCTGAACACCTGTAGCTACAGACGCCGCTGAACACCTGTAGCTACAGACGCCGCTGAACACCTGTAGCTACAGACGCCGCTGACCACCTGTAGCTACAGACGGCGCTGAACACCTGTAGCTACAGACGCCGCTGACCACCTGTAGCTACAGACGCCGCTGACCACCTGTAGCTACAGACGGCGCTGACCACCTATAGCTACAGACGGCGCTGAACACCTGTAGCTACAGACGCCGCTGAACACATGTAGCTACAGACGGCGCTGACCACCTGTAGCTACAGACGCCGCTGAACACCTGTAGCTACAGACGCCGCTGAACACCTGTAGCTACAGACGCCGCTGACCACCTGTAGCTACAGACGGCGCTGAACACCTGTAGCTACAGACGCCGCTGACCACCTGTAGCTACAGACGCCGCTGACCACCTGTAGCTACAGACGGCGCTGACCACCTATAGCTACAGACGGCGCTGACCACCTATAGCTACAGACGGCGCTGAACACCTGTAGCTACAGACGCCGCTGAACACATGTAGCTACAGACGCCGCTGAACACATGTAGCTACAGACGCCGCTGACCACCTGTAGCTACAGACGCCGCTGACCACCTGTAGCTACAGACGCCGCTGACCACCTGTAGCTACAGACGCCGCTGACCACCTGTAGCTACAGACGCCGCTGACCACCTGTAGGTACAGAGGCCGCTGACCACCTGTAGCAACAGAGGCCGCTGACCACCTGTAGCAACAGAGGCCGCTGACCACCTGTAGCAACAGAGGCCGCTGACCACCTGTAGCTACAGACGCCGCTGATCACCTGTAGCTACAGACGCCGCTGATCACCTGTAGCTACAGACGCCGCTGACCACCTGTAGCGACAGAGGCCGCTGACCACCTGTAGCGACAGACGCCGTTGACCACCTGTAGCGACAGACGCCGCTGACCACCTGTAGCTACAGACGCCGCTGAACACCTGTAGCTACAGACGCCGCTGACCACCTGTAGCGACAGACGCCGCTGAACACCTGTAGCTACAGACGCCGCTGAACACCTGTAGCTACAGACGCCGCTGAACACCTGTAGCAACAGACGCCGCTGAACACCTGTAGCAACAGACGGCGCTGACCACCTGTAGCTACAGACGGCGCTGACCACCTGTAGCTAAAGACGGCGCTGACCACCTGTAGCTACAGACGGCGCTGACCACCTGTAGCTACAGACGGCGCTGACCACCTGTAGCTACAGACGGCGCTGACCACCTGTAGCTACAGACGGCGCTGACCACCTGTAGCTACAGACGGCGCTGACCACCTGTAGCTACAGACGGCGCTGACCACCTGTAGCTACAGACGGCGCTGACCACCTGTAGCTACAGACGGCGCTGACCACCTGTAGCTACAGACGGCGCTGACCACCTGTAGCTACAGACGGCGCTGACCACCTGTAGCTACAGACGGCGCTGACCACCTGTAGCTACAGACGGCGCTGACCACCTGTAGCTACAGACGGCGCTGACCACCTGTAGCTACAGACGGCGCTGACCACCTGTAGCTACAGACGGCGCTGACCACCTGTAGCTACAGACGCCGCTGACCACCTGTAGCTGCAGACGCCGCTGACCACCTGTAGCTACAGACGCCGCTGACCACCTGTAGCTACAGACGCCGCTGACCACCTGTAGCTACAGACGCCGCTGACCACCTGTAGCTAAAGACGCCGCTGACCACCTGTAGCTACAGACGCCGCTGACCACCTGTAGCTACAGACGCCGCTGACCACCTGTAGCTACAGACGCCGCTGACCACCTGTAGCTACAGACGCCGCTGACCACCTGTAGCTACAGACGCCGCTGAACACCTGTAGCTACAGACGCCGCTGAACACCTGTAGCTACAGACGCCGCTGAACACCTGTAGCTACAGACGCCGCTGACCACCTGTAGCTACAGACGCCGCTGACCACCTGTAGCTACAGACGCCGCTGACCACCTGTAGCTACAGACGCCGCTGAACACCTGTAGCTACAGACGCCGCTGAACACCTGTAGCTACAGACGCCGCTGAACACATGTAGCTACAGACGCCGCTGACCACCTGTAGCTACAGACGCCGCTGACCACCTATAGCTACAGACGGCGCTGAACACCTGTAGCTACAGACGCCGCTGAACACATGTAGCTACAGACGCCGCTGACCACCTGTAGCTACAGACGCCGCTGACCACCTGTAGCTACAGACGCCGCTGACCACCTGTAGTAACAGAGGCCGCTGACCACCTGTAGTAACAGAGGCCGCTGACCACCTGTAGTAACAGAGGCCGCTGACCACCTGTAGCAACAGAGGCCGCTGACCACCTGTAGCTACAGACGCCGCTGATCACCTGTAGATACAGACGCCGCTGACCACCTGTAGCGACAGAGGCCGCTGACCACCTGTAGCGACAGACGCCGTTGACCACCTGTAGCGACAGACGCCGCTGACCACCTGTAGCTACAGACGCCGCTGAACACCTGTAGCTACAGATGCCGCTGACCACCTGTAGCGACAGACGCCGCTGAACACCTGTAGCTACAGACGCCGCTGAACACCTGTAGCTACAGACGCCGCTGAACACCTGTAGCTACAGACGCCGCTGAACACCTGTAGCAACAGACGCCGCTGACCACCTGTAGCTACAGACGGCGCTGACCACCTGTAGCTAAAGACGGCGCTGACCACCTGTAGCTACAGACGGCGCTGACCACCTGTAGCTACAGACGGCGCTGACCACCTGTAGCTACAGACGGCGCTGACCACCTGTAGCTACAGACGGCGCTGACCACCTGTAGCTACAGACGGCGCTGACCACCTGTAGCTACAGACGCCGCTGAACACCTGTAGCTACAGACGCCGCTGAACACCTGTAGCTACAGACGCCGCTGAACACCTGTAGCTACAGACGCCGCTGAACACATGTAGCTACAGACGCCGCTGAACACCTGTAGCTACAGACGCCGCTGACCACCTGTAGCTACAGACGCCGCTGACCACCTATAGCTACAGACGCCGCTGACCACCTGTAGCTACAGACGGCACTGACCACCTGTAGTAACAGAGGCCACTGACCACCTGTAGCTACAGAGGCCACTGACCACCTGTAGCTACAGACGGCACTGACCACCTGTAGTAACAGAGGCCACTGACCACCTGTAGCTACAGACGCCACTGAACACCTGTAGCTACAGACGGCACTGACCACCTGTAGCTACAGAGGCCACTGACCACCTGTAGCTACAGACGCCACTGACCACCTGTAGCTACAGATGCCACCGACCACCTGTAGCTACAGACACCGCTGAACACCTGTAGCTACAGACACCGCCGACCACCTGTAGCTACAGACGCCGCCGACCACCTGTAGCTACAGACGCGGCTGAACACCTGTAGCTACAGACGCCGCCGACCACCTGTAGCTACAGATGCCACTGAACACCTGTAGCTCAAAATTAAATCTATATTTATACAAATATTTTTATTGCTTCTATGCAACTGCTCCTAAAAACAGGACATGGGACTAAGAATTCAAACCAGATGTAGACTGTTTGTTAGCACCTTGGCTCTATTTTCAAAATAAATATTGACTGAGATAAAAGACAACTATTTTTCAGATCTAACATTTTTAAATAAGAAACACTAAAACTTACATGAAAATTATGTTCTACTATTTTCGAATACCTTTTGATTCTCTCACAGGTGCATTTTGGGTATTGAATTAATTATACAAGGCAAAGTGTTTCACAAAAATGGCCACTGTTGAAAAATCACTCACAATTTCTTTGTGTCTAAATGAGCAGAATCTGCATGTAATGCTATACAAGTGGACACAATGGGTAACACAAAACCTGTAATCAGACTGACACTCATCAACCCACGTCTGGATTACAAAATACACTAGGATCATCAAATTTAACACACATTCTTTAGTTGTAGTGCTATATAAGACCATTGATAGCCATGTGTTCTACATCCACCTAGGCATCTTATACATATATATATCTATATCTATATCTATATATCTATATCTATATATATATATACACACACACACACATATATATATATATATATATATATATATATATTTTTTTTTTTTTATTTTTTTTTATTTTTTCCTCTTTATATTTGTTGTTTCACAAGTGTATATTTTTTTGTTTGCTGCTGTGAACTGTGTAATTTTCCCCAAGGTGGAATTTATACCATATGAACTCATTGACTGGTATTGATAGATGCCTTTTAAATCTTTATTATTCATTTATATGAGTAGGCTACAATATAAAACAATCAATAATAATGTTGGTTATTAACCAGAAAATAACTGAAAGATACATCACTCATCTTATTGGAAAAATAAGTCCCTCCATTAAGTGAAGAATATTATTTTCAGGCTCAGGAGAGTCTATGAAAGGTGAAATGTGTCCATTTAATACAGTACAGCCACAGGAAAAATTATTAGACCACCAGAAGCCATCAAAAATAATCATTATGCAATTAAATACTGACTCCTGTGTGTGTCATGTGACTAAAACAGAAATGAATTAATAAAACATGGAATGAATGAAAGTAAGCAGTACAATGGCAGATACTGATCTAAGAACCCAGTTTTTATCCAGGAAACATGTTAAATGAAGAGGAATTAAACTACTATGAGCTATTCTTGTTATTATATTTGTCCAAACAAATTCCCCTTTGATTGGACCAGGAATTAAAATGAACAAGAAACTGAAGAAAACAAAGTTGGCTTAATAATGTTTTCCATGACAGTAGAACTCTGTAAAATTGTAGATGTAGTGACTCAGAGTCAAGAGTGGACCTTCCACATCCTTCCAGTGTACTAGCATGTGTTTTAGCATGTGTACTAGTGTGCATACTAGCATGTGTTTTAGCGTGTATATTAGGATGTGTTGTGGCATGTGTACTAGTGTGTATACTAGCGTGTGTGTATACTAGCATGTGTTTTAGCTTGTGTACTTGTGCGCATACTAGCGTGTGTGTATAGTAGCTTGTGTTTTAGTGTGTATATTAGCATGTGTTTTGGCATGTGTACTACTGTGTATACTAGCATGTGTTTAGCGTGTATATTAGCATGTGTTTTAGCTTGTGTACTTGTCCGCATACTAGCGTGTGTTTATAGTAGCCTGTGTTTTAGCATTTATATTAGCATGTGTTTTGGCATTTGTACTAGTGTGTATACTAGCATGTGTTTTTACGTGTATATTAGCATGTGTTTTGGCATTTGTACTAGTGTGTATACCAGCATGTGTGTATACTAGCATGTGTACTAGTGTGTATATTAGCATGTGTTTTGGCGTGTGTCCTAGCTTGACACCATGTGCTTGTGTGTGTTCAGAGGGTCTTACCTCCCAGCTCACCACCACACAGCTGGGGGACTTGCATGTGGTGGACGGAGGCTTGCATTGCTCGGGGGCCCCAGGACCGGTGGTTACCTCGCAGCGCTCTGAAAGCGGACCGAACTACAAGAAAAAGCCAAAGGAGCACAAGTGGGCACCACAGAATGTCATGTGTATATATTGTAAGAGTTGAAGGATAAGAGCCTGCAGCAGGAAAAACAGTAAACAAAGCCAGTTCCATCTCCTGTTCCTGACAAACACCCCCCCCTCTCTCCTCACCCCTGCTTTGTTGGCAGCCTTGAGCCGGAAGCTGTATGCTTTTCCAGGCAGTAGACCACCCACAGAGCAGTCCAGCTCTGGACCCTGGTAGACCTCCTTGCTCTCCTCACACTGCGGCCCACTCACTTCTACGCTGTAGCAGGACACCGGGCTGCCTCCGTCCACCTGGGGGGCACCTGGGAAATGGAGGCTAACAGTGTTTACAAAGTTCACTGGATTCACAGATGATTTAAAATCAGCTTTAAAGACATGATCTGTAGACGTTCTAAAACTAAAGGTGTTCAACTGTGAAACATGAAACCATTCGTTCTCCTGTTCCTTCTATGTTGGTTTTGTTTATTTTATTTTTTGCTTGTTTTTCTTAAATCTGTTTATTTTACTTTTATTATGATTAGCATTATTTCTATTATTGTTATTACCGTTATCGATTTTTATTTGATTAGTTTGGTGTGTAGGTGTGGATTTGTTTGTTTTGTTTGTTTACTCTTGTCATTGTCTCATTGTTTACTTTATTGTGGTTTCATTTTGTGTTTCCTTCAAGGACGTCCGTTTGTATTTATTAATTTTTTTACTTCCTGCGTTTGTCAGTTTACATTTGTATGAATGTGTTTTTGAAGATGATAAATGAGGTGAATTGATCCAAGGGAGTGAATTTTTTCATCCATTATGTTAGAATGAAGTTAAACCATAGAGTGTTTAGAGTAGAAGGGGCGGGATTAAATACATTTGACTCCTCCCACTCCTTTTCATTAAACACAATATGCAAATGAAGCCATGATTTTTTTTCCCATGTACTTTTTGGTGGTTGTTTGTCTTGTTTGTTTGACTAGTGGGGACAGAGTGCGGTTGTTTTTTGTTGTATATTTGAAAGGAACTGAAGTGAAGATGAGGCGGAGACAGATCATGTGTTTCATCAGTAGACACACAAACGCAGACAGAAGCTGGAGCCCACACACACACAGCAGTGACTCACCCCAGCGCAGTTGCACCTCCCTGGCTTTGGGCTTGCCCACCAGCCGGGGTGGGTGGCAGGGCCCCGGGGGCACAGCGGGGGTTTGGACCTGCAGGGTCTCCGACAGCTTAGAAGGGAAGACAACACTTGACTTAGCACATCGACAAAACAACAAATGGACCCTCCTCCTCCTTATCAGTCAGGTTTTTGCTGCGACGTAGCACAAAGCAGACGAATACTGGCACTGGGTTTGGTACTGGGGGGTTATAGAGGAGTGGGAGGAGGAAAAAGAGGTGTTTTTTTTGGGCTGGGTTCAGTGAGAAAAGGCCAAACATGTGAGTGTTCTGTCACATTGTACTGGAGCTCAACACTGTGACTCATATTTCTATACAAGCCCAGTCATGAATAAATGCATGCACTCACAGCTGATGAAGAAATTAATGAAGAGCGTCTGTGAACTGGACTAATTAAGAAAAACATCCTCTGACACATGCAGGCGGGGGGGGGTCATCGATTAGCAGGGCTTTGTCTTGTACTTACACACCACCAAGCATCGTCTAATCTCCCAACACAGCACACGCAATGACAATTTCCTATTAAATCTTTACCAGAAATAGACTGCATATCTGGAATTATTCATGTCAAATTGATCAGATTAAACAGGATGGGACATAACTGCCTCCCTGAATAATGACTGTACTGTAACACTGCAGCCAGTAATACAGCTGGAATGGACAACGGGGGGAAACACTTTTAGCTTTTACTAGGGTTGTCCCGATCCAATCATGTGCCGATCAGGTGACTGTGGACTTGATACGGACTAGGACGTTATGTTCTGATCAGGTATCGGAAGAATAATACATATATATTTAGTATTATTAGTTATTAAATTGTGATTAAAAATAAATAACTAGGCCTAAATAGTATTTTTTAACTACCAACATTCACAATCCAGGTCTGTGTCTACACACACACACACACACACACTCTCACACACTTCTTTAATGTTGCACTAGGTTCTAATGTGATGAACATTTTATTCTATTTCTGTGTTGTTCTGACCCAAGACTGTAATTCAACCTACCTCTACCTGGATCTTATTCTTTGCTTTTAGTTCATTTCATAATGTTTTATAGAAGTATCAGATCAGGACTCAGTATCGGCAGATCCTCAAAAAAAAACAAACAAAAAAAAACCGGGATCCAGACATCCCTAGTTTTTACATATGTTGGTGCGTGTGTGTCTGGTACTGAAATATTCCAGATGACTAATAGTACATGTGTCATAGTTTAATAACTGGTGTGGCTGCTGGTCAATGGACATTGGTAATAAAACAGGAATAATGGAGTGACTCTACCTGAAATGTACTTTACCACAACAACAACATTTGGGAAGTGACGGCGTGTGCGCTGCTGCTCAGTGACTCACCAGACTCTGCCCCCCCTCGCTCATGCAGTAAACTCGTGTCTGGTAGGAGCAGCCGGGCTTCAAGCCTTCACACACATGCTCCATAGCTGGTCCTGAGTACACCAAGTCCCACGACAAACCTGAGAGCAGGAGAGGTACAAAGCATTAGGCTGGAGACCCCCCCCCCCAAAACCACCTGAGAGCAGCAGAGGTACAAAGCATTAGGCTGAAGACCCCCCCCCCAAAAACCACCTGAGAGCAGCAGAGGTACAAAGCATTAGGCTGGAGACCCCCCCCACAAAACCACCTGAGAGCAGCAGAGGTACAAAGCATTAGGCTGGAGACCCCCCCCAAAACCACCTGAGAGCAGCAGAGGTACAAAGCATTAGGCTGGAGACCCCCACCCCCCAAAACTACCTGAGAGCAGGAGAGGTACAAAGCATTAGGCTGGAGACCCCCCGCCCCAACAGCCCTTATTACTCACCGCTTAACCCTTCAGACAGCTCCACCACATACTTTGTGACTTCTGCTCCACCGTTATCTTTTGGAGGCTCTGAAATGTGAAAAAATCATGAACAAAAACACAAGATTATTATCAATACATGATCAAAAACATGACAATATTATCAATACATGATTTGTTTGATTTCATGACTTCTACATTAACACTAAGAATCCACCGTTATTAGGACCAAGTATTAAACATTTATTACTTCAACTTCATTTCTGTTTTTGTTATTAATGAGAAGTATTTGTATTTTCTATGTTATTGTAATAAATGAGTATTTTCTCTGTAGTAAAAGTGTTTCCAGTGGGAAAAAAAGACACTTGTTTTAAAGGAATGTGAAACTAATTTCTACCATTTTCTACTAATTTTCCTTCTCCTAAAATGTCAAAGTACAGTTAACAATAACACCATCATAGAAGTTTAAGAAAAATTCCAAACTGTCAACTTGTTAAAAACTGGACAGACACTGGCCTAGAAACATAAAAAAAAACAAAAAAAAAAACAACAGGCTAAAATCTGAGCATTTTTCATCTGAACCAGTGTTAAATGATTCTGCTCTGCTTCTAAACAATGAAGTGAACAAAGGACACAACTGAACAATTATGTTAGAAAAATAAGTATAACAATGGGAACAGTATTTAAAACACAATATAGAATTTTTTAAATTTATTTATTTTTTTACATTTTATAACAGTAAAAAAACAAAAAGAAAAAAAAAGCTTGTGGTCACTATGGAACCACCTTTCCACCCAATCAGCACCAAAGATTCAACTTGAGCGAACAGGATTAGAAAACAACTAAAATCTATGAACTAATTAAACAGGTTGAACCTGAGGCATGTGTCCTCTTCTAAGTTTGTTCACAACATTTTAGTGAAAATACCAAGAACTCTGACTATGTGTAAAAACATGTTTGTTCATGATGAACAGTGGAAGTAAGGAAGTAAATGAAGGAAGTAAAGAAGTAAATAAAGGAGGTAAAGGAAGTAAAGTACAGTCATACCTCTCCGTACGTAAGACCCAGCTTACGAAAAACCTTTACCTCAATTTTTTGTCTCTGAATATGAAATAAAATTCTATTCATGAAAGGAAACTGAAACCTCTGAGACATAAATACAGTACATTATTATACGTAACTACATAATGTATGTACTGTATGTATCATCCCATTGGCTATGAGGGCGCGACCCATGATGCTTTTCGTTACCCTTTGTCCCTCATTCATCACAGAGTGGCTGCTGTGTCTCCATGGTAACATAGATACTAATGGTCATTTCTCCACCTAGACCAGCACTTTTAGGATCAAAGGTTCAGCCGGTGGTAGGGGGTCAGGACGAGGCTTACCCCATGTCATTTTAAAGCTGCTGGGCTGGACTCTACCCCTGACCACAGGCCTGCAGGGGCTACCTGGTTTGTCTGGGCTGGTAATGCACTCCACCACCTGGCTGGGGTTACTTTTCCCCTCTGAGTTGTATGCTGCCACCTGCAGGAAGTGAGGGGACACCACAGTTATTGGACTGTTTACACACAGCCAATAAGACCAAGTGTGTAAAGGTTAGCATGTTTCCTCCTAATAAGCGATGACTGGAAGGGTAATGAAGGGATCTGAGAGAAAGTGAGAAGACATTGGAATGCAACATTAACACCCTTCAACAAAGCACCAGCTGTTCCATCTATACACACACACACGACCAAAAACCAACCCTTCAACTTTACACATATGTGCATTTCTGCCATAATACGAGTACAGCTGGTCCGCAGACAGTAGCAGAAGAGAGCTGCTCTGTCTGTCTATCTTTCATACCAAGTCTGTTCATGACTAGTCACCAGTCCATCATATAAACAGCTGGATATTCCCACAGCCACACCTGGAGCTGAACAGTGGATGAGATAGGAATGTAGCCTACAGTTATTAAGATCGGTCTAATGTTAAGTTGAAGGTGAATCAGACGTTCCATCTGTTAAATCAGTGAATTACAGACCTTGTTTAACTTGTGCGAATGCACTGAAATAATAGCCTCAGTCACAACCAGACTTGCTGTGGCCACAACAATGACAAAAATGTCTGCGAATTTCTGGGGGACTGAAGCTGTTAGCAGCATGTAGCACAATTGTGATGTCATAGGGACCTTGTGAAAGTCCATAACAGCAATGAGTTGGCATTAGTACTGCACTACAGCGCCAAATCAGGGGGCAGGACTTGGGCAATGTGCGCCGCAATACTCAGAGCGGTAAAGTTAGAAAGCCCAATGAAAGTAGTTTCATATCTTTGCTGTTGTACATCGTAATGGCGTGAAACTTTGCAAGGCAATCTGCCACAGTACTGGAAAGTCACCCTCCAAATTTGGGATTATTTGGTGGAGTTTTGCAGGTGTTAGGCGTTCCACAGACAAACAGGATACACTATAGACAGAGATTTGTTTAATTCTGGATAAATGTAAAGGTAGATTATGAATAAAGAGACACAGGTTTGTTTTCTGTCTGCTTGTCTGTTTATCCATTTGTCTGTAAGTCAGTTTGTCTAACCGTCAGATCATTGAAAAGGTTATGGACGGATGTGGTGACATTTTCAGTAAATATCAATACTGACACAAGGAACTTTTTAAAGAGGATTAAATGTTGGTGGTGATCAGTGTGGGGGGGGTCATTGGGTTAGTCATATGTGGGGGGGCAGAGGTCTGTGTTTGAGATGTGTTGTTGACTTGCGCACCCGCGGGCGGTGCGGATCAACCACGGATCGGGTGGATGACTCAGGTGGTAAACAAATGAACAAAAACACCACTAAAATATTTTTAAATCAGATCTGTTGATCTGGTCATTCACAGGTGCTTAGTTTAGACAGAACACAGATGGCAGCAGCAGGGAAGTCAGTGTGTGAGAAATTAAAAACTAATGTGAATGAAGGAGGGAAAGTACAGTCTGGGAACGGGTTCTGGAGGTGGTAAATGTACACAACACAAGTACAGGATGTGTTATCTGCAAAACACATGAAGCGTATTTAAAAGTCATAAGACATGGTTCATCACAGCTGGACTAAACCGAAAGAATCCCCAACCACCACAGCAAGTTTCTTCTGTCGCGACGCAAAGAGGGCGAGTGCCACAAGAGGTAAAAATAAGTTGACTGATGCATGTGTGGACCTGTGCTGTACTTACATGTACGTGATATATTTAAGCATTTGGCAGACGCTTTTATCTAAAGTGACTTACAGGGGAAAGTGAACAATAAAATACAAGAATCAATAAAAAAAAAAAACCATGCAGTGCAATTAAAAACAAGGAACACAAAGCTCAGTAGATTAAAACACATGTGTGAGCAAAACAGATAAGAGTACCAGGTTAAACAAAAAACATGTATTGAACAGGGACAGCACGCATTAATGATCCGTTCTGTAAATGTGTCAGTATTAGCATTAAAAAGGTAATATTTCAACCGTTGTGACCGGGTCAGATGTAATATGCCAACATCTATAAAATTAAAAACATTTTAAAAGATAAGGTTATACCCACTCGTGTTCATATTGTGCAGTGGGTGGAGATCATTTTGGAATCGTTTTAAGTTTTTTTTTTTTTCACCAATAAAAGCTCCAGCTTACTGGCAAGACATAGACTACTACTGAATTACACTGTATAGCCAAGGCATCTTCATTAGACCTAAAAACTAATCAGCAGGTATCGGGCGAGTTCGGTTCTGAAAATTGGGGGAAAATGGTTCATGCAAATGGATAGCGGGTGGATAGACATTTTAAGAAGTGGTTGCGAAAGAAACCACCCTAAGGGCAGGCGTGTTCAGCTCCTGGGCTTTTATTCTTATAGTTCGTTGTTCATTGTTCTTGTCATTATTGTTCAATAATTGATCATTGTTCTTCTTGTCATTTAGAACTTAATATTTTGTTCCAACTTTTGATAATCCTCTGTTTTACAGGCGTATATGTAATGTACACTTGGAGACAGATGCTAGTATTTATTTACATTTGACCTCGGACAAAAACAAATAATGCTAACCAACCACTGTTCGTGTCAATCATTGACATATGCAAGGCTTCAAAAAAATGATATAATATGTGATCAAATTTCTATGTAGTATTTTGGAAAAAAACAAAACAAAATTTGTCGCACGGTGGTGCAGTGGTTAACACTGATGCCTCACAGACAGAAGGTCCCTGGTTCGATTCCAACACCAGTTTACATGCTGTCCTTGTGTCTGCGTGGGTTTTCTCCAGGTTACATTAATTGGTTAATGTAAATTGCCCATAGGTGTGAATGTAACAGTGATTGTTGATATATGTTCAGCCCTGAGATGAACTGGGGACTCATACAGGGTGTACCCCGCCTGCTGGAGCTGGATTAGGTCCCCAGTGAGTGTGTTAAAAAAAATGTAGTGACATCATGATCAATAGAGATCATTTAAAGGATTAAAAAACCTAAAATCAATTGATATGTATGATTAGGGCTGACCTTGATTTATAATAATAAAATCACATTGCAGCTGAAAAATAAAATATTTATCATTTAATAGTTTATTTTACAGGTGTGCTTTTTTTGTGCACACCTGTTCGTATTTATTTACATTTGACCGAGCTCCAAAAATAATGCAAATTAACCAATGTTGGTGTGAACCATTGACATATACAAGGCACTAAAAATCATATATGTGATCCAATTTTTATGTAGCAGCTTGAAAAAAAAATAATTGTGTTTATTGCAGCAAAATAAGTAGTAACATCATGATCTTTGGAGGTCATTTAGAGGGTTAAAAACATTAATATTTATGTTTAGGGCTGACCCTGATTTACAAAAATAAAATGAATTTACAGCTTAAGAATAAAACAATATAAATTATTTTATACTTTCGCTTACAGGTGTGTGTTTTGCGCACACCCGTGTACAGATGTACAGATACTAACTTACATTTGACCTAGCTCCAAAAATAATAATGCTAATTAACTAATGTTGGTGGGAATCATTGACATCAGGCTGCAAACATCCAATTACACGTCATCCAATCCAAGGATCACCACCCCCACACTAACCCACCCCTACATTGTGAGCAAATGAGTGCAAGTGTGACTGGTTGGGTTAGGGTTGGCTGGTGCTGTTGATGGGCACTGCCTGCCCATCTATAGCACCAGCCAACCCTAACCCAACCAGTCACACTTGTACTCATTTGCTCACACATTCCATTCAGCCTGGTGATCATCAGCTATGCTTTGGCACAAACATCACTGGACTACCTTACCCGAAACTTGTACTTGGTGCTCCTGTGAAGGTTCTTGATGGTGCAGATGAGTTCGTCACCATCGTAGCTGGGTTGGAAGCCGTATCCCTGAGATGAAGATAGAAAAATAATCAAGCAGGTTCGGTTTGGTTCGGTTCCTGCTGGTCTGGTGTCCAGAAAGGATTCATTCGATCATGAAAACATGATGATGACAGCAGCAGTGTCAATTCAGCACAACAAATCATAATAGAGTAGCTTTAGACCAGAAAAATCAGCACAATAATGATGCGGATGTTTTTATTTGATTGTCAGACAGAACACCTATGAATTCACATTTCAATTGCAGAATATTATAACCACTACATTTTAATAACCTCAATTCAATTTCAAGCCGTTACAGTGAGGCGTTAAAATTGAAATGTCATTCACACAGTGACGTGTAATTACACATGTGGTAAAGACAGTCAGCCAGCCCTGTCTTACATCAGGAAAGAAACTGAAGACTGACAACACAACAGCAGTAGGTGGAGTTTAATCAAACTATAAATTTAGAGGTCTTGTGATGTGCCAACAGAAACAATATCAGCTGACTGGATGTACACAGCTGTTGTTCACTGTGATCCACAAATGGTGATTACCACCAGTGACCACACATTAAGACAAAGGTTCAGAATAAAACAACATATCACGGAGAAGAGGGGAGGTTTTTGTGGAGGTAAGTTTTTGTCCTAGTTTTGGAAAAATAAATGCAACAGATCTGGGTACTAACCAGACACATGCTTCAGGCGGCTGAAGTCAAAGTGACATTATCAGAATTTTAAAATGTCCAAAACAAAGAGTGGAAATACAAATGTTCAGCCATATCATGTGTCATTGCTTGTGCAGAGTCACATTGAGTAAATCATGTGTCTATTAATAGAAAAGAGTTGCATACTTAGTGCTACGGACATCATGGCGCTAAAAGGGAACAGTTTTGGAGACACTTGATGTTGCCATTTTGTTTCAGTAACCGAGTCATGCACAGTGTGTTCTAGGAACTACTGTAACCCTGAACAGAGTCCAAAATTATTTTCTATAGATGATGATGCATTTTACTGAACCAGACACATCTATTTCTCAAATAAAACCAAAGTGCACAAAACCAATGGAATAGAAGAGAATATCCTTCAAATATACATTCTTTGAAAAGTAATGGCCTGCAACTGTTCGATATGGACATTTGTGGGTAATGTTAAAATTAAGGTGTGTTATGCCACTATGGTTCCTTTGCCATATTAAAAATGATTATTTGTAAAACATATATATATATATATATATATATATATATATATATATATATATATATATATATATATATATATATATATATATATATATATATATATATGTACATATGAGTGCTGAAAATGATTTGATCTAAAATATTTTTAATATTTCAAAAGCCAAGTATATAGCATACAGCAGCAATAGTTCAATGTCAGACTCAGCAGCCATTTTCTAAGTGAGTATGTCTTTGGAACTTGCTGTAGAATGAATCAATGGTTTAGATGAAATTCCACTGAAAATAAATAGGGGTCAATGTGACCCACCAATGGAATGTCTGAGTAGTAATACAAAAACAGTTCTATATAAGCCAAGTCAAACATTTAAATAGCATAATGTCAATAATAATAATAAATAACCTGTGGGAAGCATGGGTTCTGTTAATACAGATATCGAGGTTCCTGTTTTGAACTTTATTTCCTGTCAGACAGCATGATATTGCTTCTGCTACTACTGTCAGTTCTACTGCTGCTGCTTCTGCTCCATTGAGCCATGTGATCAGAAAGCTACTGGATTTAAAAATAACTAATGTATTACCAAATATTGGTCCTATCAACTTGCTGAGATGCTTCATTTGACGATGGGACTATTCTTCAACTGTTAAACTGGGCAGTTGAAAAGGTATCCAAAGGTACCCCCCCCCCCAGGCCTTCAGGTATTAGGATATGGAGGACCAACATGCTGCCAAAAACCAGGCTGATGCATCTATGGCTTCCAGTAACCAATGACAACACATAAGGCTTGTGGAGAACGTACCGAGCCTTCCTCTTCCATCTCCAGAATGTAGTAGATGTCGTCTTCCTTGGGGGAGCTGCTGGGCCTCTGCCACTTCAGACAAAGCCAGCTGACTCCTGCCGTCTGCAGCTCTGGAGGGAGGGGTGGCAACGGCACACTGCAGGAGGTGAACAGCTCCACCGCTTCACTGAACTCACTGGGGGGGGGGGGGGGGGGGGGCATGAATTATTAGAACCTTAGTCAAGATTGTTTTTCCTAAGTGTTTTTAATCCTCTTTAAGAATGAAAAAAGCAGGGTGATGTAAATCTTTTCAATGAATGTATTTTTTAATTGAACTATAAAAATGTCCACTCTGCTACAAAACATGCGTTTAAGATTTGAAGGAAAGACATGTGTGTTTAAAACCCTATGAAATCAAACATTTTTAATGTGGTTATTGTTTACAAAGAGACTGTGAATCACTGTTTAATTACAGTCTCATAATAAGTAAAAGAATTTACCGATAAAAAGGTTGGTGCAGATCAGGTATTAAAGGTGTCATTCCACTGAAAACCACTTTTCCACTTTTGTCCTTTTGGAATCTGATGGCTCACCCAGACTTAACACATTTAACACACTTTCCTTTGACAGTGGTTCATCACCTCCACTGGCTGCATATCGCATTCACACAAAACAACAAGAGCGACCAGGAACCCAGAAAAGGCCGGTCCATCGGACGTCAGATGGACTTTAGCATCACCCACGTGGGGTTAAACCTGTCCTCCATCGCAACGAATCTGAAGTAGCATTAGCATTAGCATCTACGAGAGAAGACAGTGCCACAGTAGCTGCTGCACAAACTTGAAAAGAATATCGGATCAAACTGGTCCATGTGCTTTCTGTGGAAATAAAGCCTTGTTTTTTCCCCTGCGCGTTTTCAGAACACGCTATGGCACGAAACCTAGCTGGATGCTACTCTGGTAAAGGTAAACACATACAGAGAGCGAGAGGAGAGGGAGGTAGTGTTCCTTCACATATTCTGAGCCAATCAGACATGCCTCATCACCGCGTCGTGTACATGTATGAGGAAGTATCGGTTAACTCTGTTGTTCCACCTCTAGTCATTTTTCTACCGTGAAAAAACAGCTGGAAACAAAACAATCTGGACCTCTTTTTTTTTTAAATAGAATCAACACACAATGTATTCAATAACAATGAAGAACAATAATATCAATGAAATAACCATGGAATGACACCTTTAAGAACAGACCAGTCACAGTAATGCAATGACTAAAACAACTAAAACCATGAATCTACAAGAGAACTGACCACTGGACTGACCAGTATGCATCAATGGGTTAAAATGGACAACAGCAAACATTCCACTGCACGCGCCAGTGGGTGCGTGCAGACGCCTACCTCACGCCCATGTCGTTTTTGGCTGCGAGACGGAAGGAATATCTGGAAGCCGGTGAAAGCTTGGTGACTCTGTACTGCTTCTGAGGTCCATAGTAGCACTGCTCAAAGGCCCCGCTGCCCTTTCCCTAAAGAGAACCAGGTTTTAAGAACCGCCAACAGCTGGCGTCACATGTCCTGCATTTGAACACAACATGTCCTACCTCATCCCACTGGAGAATGTAGTTCTGGATTTTGGAACCGTTGTCACATGGAGCCTGAAGAAAAACGATACCATCACAAATAGATAAAAAAAAAACTAAAATCATTTGAATTCAATACATATGAAGAAAGAAGCAACCAATGTCATTTTGAGCAGGTTTTTCCATCACTGTTCTTCATTCAAATCTTAAAGGGACAGTTGTGTTTCATTTAAGCCATTTTCAAAGTGACACAATATAACTAAGAACACACGGTGTACTGCAAAGGTTATTCAAAGTTTACTTAACATGACCTGTGCTTTTGCATCCATATAAAGGTGCGATGCTCAACAGTTCAGAATCTGATTTTGACACTTTTATGCAGCCCTGGAAAAAAAATGAGACTACCAGCTGTTTTCTTCAGTTTGAATACCTGATCCGACTAAAGGTGCATTTGTTTGGACAAATACAATGAAAACAACAATAGTTGATAGTTTAATTTCAGAGTTCATATCTATACATTTTTCATGTTTTCTTCATAAAAAACAAAACCACTTTGGTTCTTATATCAATATCTATGTCAATGTTATGACAAAAACAGCACTTTCATTCACCGTTTTGTTGTCTGTCTGTTTTCATCATAGGACTGAAACACATAACCATAATTTTTGATGGTCTAATAATTATTTAGATAAATACTTTATTGATCCCGAAGGAAATTCTGCGGCAATCTGTTGCTCACATCCATTAAAACACACCATAAAAATACATACATGAAAAAAGGGGGTTATCATTTGAGTGCAGGGGGTTGAGGGGGGCACCAGAGGTTCTCCACTCTGGCCTCTCTCTGAACTGGCCGTGTTAAAAAGTCTGATGGCACGAGGGACAAAGGAGTATTTGAGTCTGTCAGTGTGGCAGCACAGAGAACATTCTGGAACTGCAGGAGCTCTACTGACAGGAAAACCGGTTCAGGGGGTGGTTCTGGGTGGACAGCGTGGCCTTAATCTTGGAGAGCATCCTCTGCTCCACCACCTTTTCAGTGACTGTATAAATAATATACACATTCCTCTGTGTCCTGTCCTGCTGGATGTTGCTGGTGTTTTTACCTTCCACTGGAGCACCAGTGTGTTCTTGGTGCCGTTGGCCTTCTTAGGAGGGTTGGGTGGATCTGGTTCACAGGTTAATGTGGTGAAGCTCGCAGCCTCCGACAGGTTTCCCTGTAAACACTTACACATGGCCTGAACCCTGAGGAGGAAACAGAACAAGGACAGCTGGTAAAAAAAAAAAAAAAAAAAAAAAGTCAAAGTGTCTGATCCATGCAGTCCAGAGCAGGTGGGGGTGGAAAAGGTCCAACCTGACGTGATAATCTGTTGCTGGTCGAAGCTCTTCTAAAGTTGCAATTAATTCTTCACCACTGCAAATAAAAAGACGTACATTAGTGATGGAATAGTAGACCTGCTCAAAAATCAACCGTTTCATATTTTCATACAGGACGGCATTGTTTCCTATTCTTCTTGATCTGAAAAAGCCAAAAATCAGAACCATTTTTGTTTGGGATGCAGAGAAGCATTGTCGCATTGAGGTCAAAGTTTTACAGTCTCTCTTTGAAAACCCGTTCATTTTCTTTCACTTCTATAACTTTACATACCAAATACTCTACAGCATGTATCCTAAAAATACAATTGTGTGAATACTCCATTTCTCTTCATTTTGTATTCATTTCTTCTCTTCTATTTTGTAGAAAATCCCCCCCCCCCCCAAATCCAGAGGCATGAAAGAAAGAAAAAGAAAGAAAGTATTTTATTTGTCATTATACAATTATACAGTGAACTGTGTCCTCTGCATTTAACCCATCCTTTGATGCCATGGGGGCACCCTTGTAAGGGGCAGTGGGCAGCCATGGGTGGTGCCCAGGGACCCACCTCCAGATGTGGAGCCAGGCTCATGGTCAGAATCACCTGCTGGAGGATTTCACCCTAACAAACATGTTTATGGGCGGTGGGGGAAACCAGAGAAAACCCATCCACACACGGGGAGAGAAGCATTCAAACTCCACACAGAAAGGCCCGCACAGTCTGGGAATCGAACCCGGGTCTTCCTGCTGTGAGGCAAGTGTGCAAACCCCTCAGCCACTGTGTCTCCATGATTGTGCACGATTGCAAAAAATTTGGTAGAAACTAGATTTTAACACGTTTTAATATATCAAAAATAAAGTTCATATTGTGAATAAATAAATGCTCTAGCGTTGTATTTTGTATCTGACAAGTGCAAACCTGGGCACAGAATGATGACTACAGCAAAGCCCTAGACTATGTCAACAACATAAGAGTGATCACTGACATCGCTGAGTGCCATGTGAAGAGTGTGATCACCACCGATGCCAAGCAGAGGGAGTACCTGCTCCAAGCTGTTGAATAGAACAGAACATTTGATAGCCTTAAGAAACAAACCCTCAACAAGTGTCATGCTTACACTAGTATGTGCTTTCCACTATGTAAAAGTTGACGTATGTTAAAAACGTCAAATGTTATTTGGAATGATTTTCTTGGAATAACATGTTAATAATGGTTATATTTTATTGGACTACATGGCTGAAAGTAACTGAAAAATTTTTGACTGAACATTTTTGCGTATGCGGAGCCTGGCGGGCGCCTTAGGCGCAAAGTTCTCTCGGGGGGTCCGGGGGCATGCCCCCCTGGAAAATTTTTAAAAATTGCATCATTTCGGTGCATTCTGAGAGCATTATAGGCCATGATTTAACATTACAGAATGTGAAATTTGTACTTACATTTTAGAAAAATCTGGCTCATATGATCATAAAATTTTCAAATTTACTTATAACTCATCTAGGAAAATGAAAATACTATATATGTTTGTTCAAATGTATTGTATAATTTCACTAAATAAACCATGGATAATATACAAAAGACTAGCATGGGATGCTTCCATAAAGATTACCTTACCATCTTTACAATTAAAGCTTTTGATTTCACTATCAAACTAAATAATTCCAATAATAAATAATAAAAAATGTCATTAAATCTAGTAAAATCTAGTGTCTTTCACTGTGATGTCAAGAAGATACTTAATTTAGTAGCACTGTCTACTAATAATTATTGTCCTGAGTTTTCTTTTGCAAATATTAATCATTAAGAAAATAAACTTTCCTTATCAGAAATATCATATATTAGAGTGAATCTATAATCATATTTTTAATGATTGTCTCCTGTCTCAGTACATTTGAATAAATTGTCACTTTTTGAAATATTTCAATATGCTGCCCATTTCGCTGATTCTCTTCTTGTTGGGTTGCCCTGAGCCTAGCTCAGATGGATTAGCTGAGGATGGTAAAGATTTGTGTTTTACTCCCGATGCTGACGACGACTGCGGCTGAGGTCTGCTTGCTGACGGGGACTTAGGCTTAAACGCATCAATGTGAAAAGTCATTCGCGCTAGCAGAGTCTGTTCGAGAAGTGGCCAATCACAGACCGTGTACTAAAGTGATTTCGGAAAAATCAAAAATGGCGACCGGAAGATGACCCAGACGGAGGATTTACATTCTATATTTTTGTGATTTTCGACCAAAATAAAGCTTGAAAAATTTTTTTTGGTCAGCGGATAGATTTGACGGAATTTGACAGAACAGAAATTGCATTTTTGACGGATTTCCGTTTGTGGACGGACATTTGACAGCCATGGGACTAGTGCAGAGGGTGAGATTGTTTTGTACTAATGTGTTGTGGAAGTGGGTGAAATGAGTTGAAAAGAGCAGAAAGAAAGAGTATAGTAATAATAATTATTTGGGACTGTTTTGGAAGTGTGTACTGGAATCTGTGTGTGTGATAATGCTAATGGTGTCAGTTGTTACTGCTGGTGGAATTAGTCAAACCCAGTTTCAGGTGGAGCAGACAGTCTACCACTGTAGTGGTCTGTGTCATGCTAACGCAGGACACACCAATCAACACCCAGCAAGATATATTATTATTATTATTATTATTACTGCTGTGAAGTGAGCCACCGGTCACTCATCCCACACTCAAATGTCACTGTCTACTTTCAGACTTGAATGCACGAAAAGAAGGAAACTGGGCAATGTGGCTCCGCCTACTAAACTACAGCTAACAACAAACAAACCAAAAATGAAAAGGGTCTAAAAGTGAAGTGATAAAGCTGAACGGTGGATGAGCCAGATAGTAATGTAGCCTACAGTCATTAAGATTGGTGCAATGTTCAGTTGAAGGTGAATCAGACGTTCCACCTGTTAATTCACTAAATTACAGACCTTGTTTAACTTGTGAGAATGTGTCGTAATAATAGCATCAGTCGCAACCAGACTTGCTGTGGCTGCAACAATGACAAAAATGTCCATGAATCCCTGGGGGACTGAAGTTGTTAGCGGCGTGTAGCACAGTTGTGTTGTTGTCATAGAGACTGTGTGAAAGTCCATAACAGCAGTTACTAGTCATTAGTAATGCAGTACGATGCAGCTATAGCCAAGTCAGGGGGGGGGGCTTAGACAATGTGCATGGCAATGCTCAGAGGGCAAAGTTAGAAAGTGAAATGAAATGAGTTTAATATCTTTGTTGTTGTTTGGTGTAATGGTGTGACACTTTGCACTGTAGTCCACCATAGTACTGGAAAGTCACCCTCGAAATATTGGATTATTTGGTGAAGTTGTGCAGGCATTAGGTGTCCCACAGACAAACAGGACACACTACAGACACAGATTTGTTGAATTATAGATAAATGAGGTTGAACAAGTTTAGTACACATTAAACCAGCTTTAATTTGATACCCGTTTTCTTTTTCTATCTTACTTGGATCTAACCTTATTGGCCAAAACGTCACATGACGGACACACATTTAGTCACATTTGGCTCATCTCATGAGAGAAAACTTCAACCTTCATCCGGGAATACTTCCTGAGATTTGAGATCAAATTGACCATGATTTTTGGCTTTTCCAGACCCAAAAACATGGGAAACAATGGCGTTTCATATGAAAAGAAGAAAAAGTTGATCTTGGAACAGTTCTATCCTGCCAGCTGGTGTGGTATCACGGTTCTTACCAGTACATGCTTTTGTATTTGCCATCTTTGCCATTAAAGGAGATGGAGACCTCATAGCTGAGGGCTTCTGGAGGGTCTTCCTCCACATTCTCATCATCTGCTTTGGTGGGTGCGCTCCAGCTCACTACTGCTCTTCTGGCCTCAACGCCCGACACCTACCACAGCAAAACAAGACAAAAAAATGTTTTTAAACAGGCATATTTTCTCACATTCCTGCACTTGATAAATTTATTTCATTTCACTATTTCATACCAAAGAGAATTACATATGCATGTTCTTTTTATTATTATTGTACCAGGATCTTTAGGATTTGGTTATGGTTCCTACATTTCCAGCACACACAGGTAGTTTAAATATTCTGATAGAACGCTGCCTTGGACCCAAATCCATCCTAGACCTGCTGGTTCCCTATGAAGCATCCAGAGCCCTGAGGTCATAGGTCATCAGGAAAAGGTTAAATGTGTGTTCCCAAAATCAGAACCAAAAAAAGTTGGTCATCATTCATTTGTTCTGCTCCTCACCTGTGGAACAAACTACCTGAACACCTGACATCTGACAAAAACTGTCAGTTCATTTAAATCAGACTGAAAACATTACTGTTCACTGGAGCTTTGACTGACATTATTAATAGTTTTTTAAAAATGTTTTTATGTCTCATATTTTTAACTGTCTTTTAATGAATTTTAATCAATTTCATTTTCTTCTATGTCTTATGTAAAGAACCTTGAATTCTCCTGTACATGAAATGTGCTATATAAATACATTTGCCTTGCATTGCCTAGAAAAAGAAACAGGGATCGACATATTCAAACTGATGCATCTGTAGGTTTTTTTCTAGTAATTTCTGTGGAATGTCATGATTTTTTATTCAGTTTTGAGGAGGTCCTTAATGATTTTCTAAGTCGTTTAAGGAATTTATTAGGGAAATTCATTAAAAATATGAATGACCTCTAGTTTTAACTCTATTAAGCCCTTAAATACATTTCCTACTGTATGTTCACTTTACAAAATTTACCATTGACCTACGGGTACTGTCATTTATAAATGGATTTATCCCATTACGGATTAGATTTTTTTTTTTTTTTTCACGAATTCTTAATGTAAAAAAAAATTATAAAATCATCCATGAACATATTTGACTGAAAAACAGAATATTTCATTTCAGAATGATTCTAAAATCATAAAAAATACAAAATAAATTCATGTTAGTTATGAATTTTGAGAAGTTGATGAACATATGGTTGAATGGATGACCACAAATTAAATGTGCTTCAACCCCCACAAAAACCTAAAGCAGTGCAGTTACTTAAAGTCTAAATTCTTTAACATTTATGGCACAGTATGATCAGTTAGAGGCTTGTGTTATTTTTTAAAGGATTTTTTAAGCGTCATTTATAAATGATGTACTCCCATAGAGACATAAAAATAAGTTGAGCTCAACACGTGTGGAAGATCTCCATCAGATCCCATCACCTCCTGGGTTCCTCTGCACTGTTACAGCAGGACTGTAGCACCCGAGTCCGGTCTTGGACTTGAGATCCTTTTTTATGGTCTCTGACTCATTAGTATTTGACTTGGACTTGTCTCAGTCTCTGGTCTTGCCAAACACGGTTCTTTGGTCTGGACTGAGTCCAGGTGTGTTTATTTTGTTCCAATATTCATCTGGGTAAGTTAACTGCAGAGCTAGGCTATGTTTTATGTTAACGCCAACATTAGCTAACATAGCAGAAGATAAACCTAGATAATGTGTTTTTGGACGTATGACAGTTATGGGAAAAAAATATTAGACCAAAAAAAAATGGTTATGCAATGAACTCCTAACTCCTGTTGTTATGTGAACAGACTAAAGAGAAAATGCCTAAAAAAACATTTTTGTCAACGACCAGAGCTATTGACGGAAGAACTGAAATGATTTTGGTTTTTAATAAACAAAACATGGAAAACTGATAAACATCAACAATGAAAATAAACTATCAGGTAGTTTTCATTATATAAATATTGGTTTATATATTATTGGTATTTCAGTCTTTTACTGACAGATCTATTTAAATACAGCTGTACAGAGAAGTGTTGTGAGGCCAGACAGACCCGTATGTGTGAACATAAGGACCAATAATATTTGACAATTGTACCACGTCCACATGGGATCAGACACATTTGGATTTCACATCATTTAGGGGACATAGTGAAGGACCATTAGAAGTCGGTGTCAGATGCCTTTACGGGGTCCAGCCCATTTGTCCGGGGAGGAGTCGCCCAAGAAAATATTAGCGATTCAGAACCGGAATTAAAGGTTTTTTTGGGCCTGATACCTGTGGGGTTCTGGTCCACAGACACCAGTGCTGACTTGTGTATTTTCCGTGTGACATGAATAAATTATTAAAAATGAGACCAACTGTAGATTGAACTCATTTTTGGAGCTGCCAATCACCAAACATGAAAACCCCAACAAATTTTGGTGATCCAGTATAAAAGTTTACAAGAAACTGAACAGAACAAGGGTGGTCTAATAATTTTTCCTGCTATTGTACATGTACATTTTTTACGAACTATCCTTTCGCAAAAATTGTAAAGAATCTGAACAAATATAAACTACATGAAATATCTACAGTAGAATTTTAACAGCATCTGTCCAGTTTCTAAATGTTGTCCGTCCGTTGTTATGCACAAACTGACTCGGCCTAGTACACAGATGTAAACTGTTTGTGCTCAAAAATTTTACTTTTTCACGATTATTTTAGCAGTTCCATTCCAGACCATACTGAACTAAGGCCATTTTCAAACCACACTCCTCTGGACTTCTTAAACACACAATCATCCATCTTAAAGACTATTGCAAATAACTGCAATGTCTGTTTATATTCAAGTGTGTCAAGTATAATCTTACATTGTGCAAACATGTTAAAAATATAGATTTCTTTCAAAGCCAAGCTCATATTTATGGAAAGAAATGCCCATATGGATACTAGTCCGCAAGACTCACTCCATTAAGAAGATGGGAGTGACAATTCATGATAAATAGAACGTTTAATGATGCGACACCTTTGTACATTTCATACTGTTTCTTAATGAACAGAGCCTTCAATAGTCTTTTAACGTCATGAAAATTACTTTAATTACAGCAAGAAAGCAAAAAAGATATTGATATGATAGTAAAAAAGTACTAACCACTGGTTTACTGATGGTACTCAACAGAGCCAACAGGGCCTGAGCTGCTTCATCCAACTCTGAGGAGACAAAATATACATAGAAGACATGTAATATACAGAAATATACACAGATTCAATATCAATATCAGCTCATAAGGGCAGGAAACGGAATGAATGAAGTGGCTGACTTGTGCTTTTCTCTGTGTGAAGTGTAACGTTAATATGTTTGAAGGAACATTGGTTGTTTTAAACTATTGCTGCTGTTTTCTCTGCATGTTCTTACTTGAGTGTTTTATGTATTATATTTATGTATTGCATGTGTCAATCATATAGTCTATTTTAGAACCTACTATACGATTGACATTTGTATTTTGTGTCATTTCTGCTGCTGCTGTGTTGGCCACGACAGCCTTGATAAAATTTTAAATAAGAGTTCAATTAGAAAAGTACAGTTAGAAAAGAATGTTATTTAGACCATAGTATGGGGGGGGGGGGTCACCAGACTTGTTAACAGTGCAGTAGTGGACAGGGTGTGTGTGTGTGTGTGGGGGGGGGGTCACCAGGCTTTTTAACAGTGCAGTAGTGGACAGGGTGTGTGTGTGTGGGTGGGGGGGGGCAACAGGTTTTTTAACAGTGCAGTGTGGGGGGGCAACAGGTTTTTTAACAGTGCAGGAGTGGACAGGGGGGGCAACAGGCTTTTTAACAGTGCAGGAGTGGACGGGGGCGTTGACCAGCTGTTTTTTTTTTTTAGAACTTCAGCTCACTTTTACCCATGACATGTTTACATTTATTGTGTGTATTTAAAGGTAGTGAGCTACTACCTGAGAACCTAATTTCCCTGAGAGGAAGAATAAAGAATCCATCCATCCATCAAGGTCAACCATTCAATACTTTAAAAACTCTTTCAAATGGTCACCGACTCATTCCATGAAGGAACTTTACAACTGAAGCAATGCCTCATGAGATCAGTTCATTCTTTCTGAATAAAACTAATTCTAGATAAAAAAAAATATATAAATAAAAACTCCTCTCTTTGCGCCCACAAACCGACAGGGTACTGAAGTTGCACAGCAACTTCAGTACCCTGGCCAGGGGCACTTCAGTACCCTGGCCAGGGGCACTTCAGTACCCTGGCCAGGGGCACTTCAGTACCCTGGCCAGGGGCACTTCAGTACCCTGGCCAGGGGCACTTCAGTACCCTGGCTAGCGACGGTGACATTGTCATAAACATAATAACGTAATAATTCCAGAGAAAATCTCTTTTTTATCCTGTGCAAATGCACCATGCCTGTACTTTGTCAGGTAATAATTCTGCTACAAATGATCTACTGTGTTTCTCCAAACTTGTTAAATGGTGTTGACCCAGCCCCCTGCAATACGTGACGTGATGTTAGACTATATGCACTTTTGCCCAAGACAAATTTCCCGTAAGGGACAATAAAGTACATCTCATCTCTCATCAATAGATATGTGCGAGTACCAATGCTGCCTAGGGGCCAAATCTGGCCTGCCCAAGGGTCCAGTTCGGCCCTGGAGAGGAATTTGTGAAATCCAAAAATAGATATTAATATATTAATAATCATTTTAGTTGAGGTTCCACATTCAGACCAATTCAGTCTAAAGTGGGTCAGACCCGGAAAATGTTATCACAATAATCTATAAATACAACTCCACATTTTTCCCTTTGTTTTAGTGTAAATATGTGAAAACAGTTACATCTACAAAGTATGATTTCACAAAATATTTGAATAATCTTGAACAAATATGAAGAACACCCTGAAGTATTTTAAGAGAAGTCAATGTAATTTGAACAATAATCTGCCTGAATATTGTGTGTTTGTTTTTGATGCAGTGTGATCTTTAAGTTATAATGAACATGTGGAAATGATGAACAATTTGTTAAAATTAGGCTCATTTTTCATTTGTTTCACATTGTTTGAAAGGATCGTTTGATAACTTAAACATTTTCATTATTTAATTTTATATTTTTATTCCAAGATATAGAGAAAAATTTGGAGTTGACAATATTGATTTATAATAGTTATGTTATTTCACTGGTTTGGCTTCAATTAAATGTAGCTGAACTAACATGAATTTGAGTGTCCCTGCTCTACGGTAGGTTTATCTGTGGTAAACACAGTTTCACACACAAACTGACAAAACCCAGGACGAAGTCAACCTTACAAAAAAATCTGTTCAAACATCTAATAAAGTGTGTGTCATAGAGGCAGTTTTGGTTGTAGGACAGGATGCATCTCAGGTGGATTATTGCTGCTCACAGTGTCCACACACTTAACTACAGCAGAAGAACATTAGTTAATGATTCAATGGGAACTCTAGCAGGCTGACTGTTTAGCTTTGGGTTTGTTCAGGACCTCAGCAGCATCTGAGCACATTTACACCTTCATTTCCACACACTCCAAAGCTTTTATTCAGCTCCATTTTACCTGGACGACAATCAGGTATTGACTTTTTTTCCGATTCGAGTGACGCAGGACAGTTTAAATCAGCACAACTTTGGCATTGACATTTACAGTGGATCATATAAATGTAATGTAATGTTGTACACTTTAAATATTTTATAATGGATAGTTCTAGTTGTTTATTGTCTACAAACACATAACTGATTGGTGGACATGACTAGTAATGTGGGACAGAACTGCTTGTGAATGATTGTGAATTTCGGTTTATTTCAGATTAAGTCAAACTGTACGGTCCATTTCTGCACTGGCACTAAAGACAGGGAAATCTGCTCAGTGATCAGAAATAAATTAATCATACAGTGTTGTTAAACTGCATTAATTAGAAAATAATGGAAAACCATCCTGACTTCAGGCATTGCGCAATTAAAACACCTGGCTGGAGTCCAACAACCCGGTACCGGCAAAGACGAGCGCAAACACAACTGAAACATACCAACAGCTTCCCAATTTCCCCAATTATACAGGAGGTATCTACGAGGTGTTGATGAAAAGGCAGTGTTTCAGCATACTTCCCACTGCGCCGCTGTGTTGCTTGGAAACCATTATCCTGAACGTCACTGAAGGACTACACGCCTTGGCAGAACATTACTTGTTAGCGATGGATGCATTATTGTATTTTATGCAACTACGTCTTTGTTCTATGAAAGCCTGCAGGTGCATATAGTCATGCTTTTCCAAACAAAACAAGACATTTGGTCACTTTAGAACAAACTGAGGGTATTTCAGATCAATGCTGAGGCTCTTTTGGCCTAAAACCCACTGTTCTCTTACAGACACTGAGTTCTTTCTTCTCTTTCTCTCCCTCACACCTGTTTCTGTAATTTTTACAACCTATCTTTCATACCAAGTCTGTTCATGACTAGTCACCTTGTGTCCCCTTTCCCCCCTCCCCCCCCCCCCTGGGGGGAGTGGTGGCTCTCCTGACAGTGTCTGCACGGGAGCCATGGACGACAGGATCTGCAGTATCTCGCCTGTGCCGACCTGTGACCCCGGACCACCGCCCCTGCCTGTCTGGACCAGCCCCCCTTCCCGCATTTATACGTTCATCTATAGCCTGTCCGTCCATGGGAGTGGATCTCTCCTTCAATGTGGTTCTCCTCGAGATTTCTTCTTTTTCCCACTGGGTTTTGGAGTTTTTTCTTGCCGAGAAGGAGGGTCTAAGGACAGAGGATGCTTGGGACTTTTCATGTATTTCTGTAGTTGATTGTGTTTTTGTAAAGCCCTCTGAGACGACTTTGTTGTGATTTAGGGCTTTATAAATAAAATTGAATTGAAAATTGAAGAAGGAAGAAAAAATGATCAGATTTTTACAAATACCATCTTGGTAGCAGTAGGTAGGAGAGATAGTCTTCTTGTGTTTCACTATTTCAGCATTTTTCATCAAATAAAATGACGCTCCCACTTATTATAAAATTGACAGTAATTCCATAATTTTCCTCCGGTGTCGCCAAATAGCAGCTTTAAATTCTCTGATTAATGAGCAGTGGGAGTTCATGCAATCAAGAGGAAACTTGGCCACACTGCTGCTTCACCATCTGCTGCAGATAATGAGCAGCTCAAACATCTACATCACGAAATGCTGGAAACCTGTGGCGCCCCTTACCTCCCGACCCCGACTCTCCGTTCTTTCCTCTCCCGGTCTGCCTGTCGCCGCCAGCCATGCCCACGCTTGGCTGACCTGGCTCCGCCTCCAGACTTTTCCCTCCGACTCCGTTTTGAACGTCCAGCGTTGAGGGACTGCTGCAAGTCTTCTGTGGCGACGGGGGAGGGCTGTCCTTCACCAGCCCTCCTCCTCCACCACCCTGGCGCTCCTTGAGTTTCTTCTGCAGCCTTTCATAAGTTTTGCTAGTTCTATCGTCTCTATGAACAAAGGGTGGGCGTCCATGCTGGGCGTGGGAATCTGCAGAGACTAAAGCCAAAAGAACAGCTGACACTTTGTCTGACAGATGTTTTAGTGGTTAAATGTGAAATAAATCCTATATATTGCATTATTTTACTGTAGAGGAAAATGTGTTTTTTTCTTTCGCACTAGGTCATTTTAAATCATTCCAGTTTTGTTTTACCCTTTTTAAACATTTTCTGGGCAAATTCTCATAAACCCAAATGTGGCTCGACCAAAATTTCTGGTCTTTGAATTGGAGGAATACAGAATAATAAATGAATAAAACTACAAGTACATTGTTATATGTCAAAAGTTTCATTAAGTGTTGTTTTTGCTTATTTTAATAATGAATATTCATCACATCACCACAGTGCACTCTCAGTACTACAAGAGTTTCACGTTTCCTGAGAATCAGCCAATTACAGTTAAATGTTTAAATCAGTTCATATGAGGACATAATAAAAGGAGCTGCAGCCAAAGGAAAACAAGACTTGACACTTTCGCTCAGTCCTCAACTGTACACTTCAGCTGTGCAGACAAAGTCTCATGTTAATATAGCGCTCCAGCTGGAGAGCTGCTGACTTACCCTGCTCTGAGTAAATATGAGCCGGATGGTACTGGGAGATGTACTGCGAGCTCATGTCACCCACCCCCCCAGCCATGCCCGTGTATAGGTGTGGCGGGGGGGGGCATCATGGCGGGGTGTGGGATGAAGGCGGGCAGGTGGGCGTGGGGTGGAGGTGGAGGGTGGTGGAGAGGAGAGTGGCCCCCAGGGTGGAACTCTGGCTGCTGAGGTAAAACCAGAACCCGACGCACTCCGTTCTCTTCTATGATCTGAAATCCAAGCACACAGTGGGTTTGTAACGCTGCACTTCTCCTGCATTAGCTGCTCCTCTGGATACTCCACACTAACACTAACCCTGCATTAGCTGCTCCTCTGGATACTCCAACACTAACACTAACCCTGCATTAGCTGCTCCTCTGGATTCTCCAACACTAACACTAACCCTGCATTAGCTGCTCCTCTGGATACTCCACACTAACACTAACCCTGCATTAGCTGCTCCTCTGGATTCTCCAACACTAACACTAACCCTGCATTAGCTGCTCCTCTGGATACTCCACACTAACACTAACCCTGCATTAGCTGCTCCTCTGGATACTCCACACTAACACTAACCCTGCATTAGCTGCTCCTCTGGATACTCCACACTAACACTAACCCTGCATTAGCTGCTCCTCTGGATACTCCACACTAACACTAACCCTGCATTAGATGCTCCTCTGGATACTCCAACACTAACCCTAACCTACTCCAGTATCCAGTGCCCAGCTGCACTGTGGACTGGCTAAGCTGTTTTTTAAGTCTTTTGCAAACCTGATTCATTACTGAAAGGAAGCGGAAATATGCTTTAAAACCTTTGTGATTGTGTGAAGTTCTTTGTACTGAGCAAAAACTAATAGATTCAGCAAATTTCCACTTCACCAATTCAGCCACTGAAAATTATTCAAGACAAGTCACGCAGCAAAAGGCAAAAATGTAAAAAAAAAAAAAAAAAAAAAATCAATAAAAAAAAACTTGACTCCAACACTATCATAGTAATATAAGGTCCATCAATCAACTGTTTCAGCTCTATTTCTACAAACATTCTGCTTGACCTTTACATAGTTGTGCTCAAATACAGCCCGAGTGGAGGAAAAAAAGACCAAGTCAACAACAACATACAGGCATCCAGCCCCTAACAACAAAAAGCGCAGTAGCCAATCAGAGCGGCCCATCCTTCTGGGTGATCCATCAGGTGCTTACCTGTGAAACGTATCCAGGAGGCACATAGATTGGAGGCACTGAACCATTTGGAGACATCATGGGAACCTGAGCAGGACCTGTGAAGACATGAAGGTTGTCAGGGCAACACTGGCAGGAGTCAAAGTGAACAGGGTCAACAGTCAGCCCAGTCAGTCTAGGGTCGGTCATCAAAAGTTGGTATAGGTAATGGAACTGGGGCAAACATTAACGGTAGTAACCAGACAGACATCCAACGTAAATTTCTGTAACATATTTCGGGACCAAACATATATGCAGCTGTTTCATCACGCCCTCTGTCCACTGTTAATCAGAAGCGCGCACACGCAGCAGGGCAGACACAGTGGCAGCACACACACACAGCGGTGCACACGACGAGATGTCAAAGGCGAAAAGGTGGACCACTTCCAGATTCTTCCATGTGCTACATGTGTCTAGACATTTACATGCAAAGGCTGGAATACATTTAATTTAATGAAGCACTTGGTGACACACACTGTTTACTAAAGCCTCTGCAAAGAGCTAAGTAGCCTAGCACTGAGCTAATCGCGTGTTAGAAATGGAAATACCCAGAGTGGAAATGACAGACCCAAGAGATAACGCTTCAGACCATCTACTGGGAAATGGACGTACCATATAATTGAGCTCTGTGCAAGCTCTGCATTTGCTATTAAGACATTTTGTCTTATATTACTGATGTTCAAATTCATAATTTGTAAAGATATTCTATGAAGAGACCACAAAGCTTCCTCTTTATAGTCTATACTACAATGCAAAAGAGTTTGTGCAGTGGAATGACTGATGCAGGATGGTTGACGACCGAAAATTATGACCGGACAGCATTGATGCAGTCAACCATCAGTCAAAATCCCTAATATATATATATATATATATATATATACACCCACATATATGGTGTGTGTGTGTGTCTGTGTGTGTATGCGTATGTGTGCGCGCGTGTGTGTGTGCGTGCGTGCGTACGCGCGCACGCGCCCAGTGAAAAGTAGAAGACTTGCCATTTAATGCAGACCTTCACACTAACCAGCATCATAAACATTGTTGGACATTCACCTGACACGCTTTATGTTCACAAAAAACAGAAAGGACTCTCATTATGTAACAGACAATAGAGGTCATTCTCTGCAATCCTGTGGTGTATGGTGTTTAATTTGTGTCAAGTTTAAAGAAGTTTTTAAAAGTGCTAGCAAAAAATATCAATTCAAAACACCAAATAAAAAAAAATAACTCAAATGAAAAATATGGGCAGTCTACACGTCATATTATCCGCTATTGAAGGCGTTTTATTTTTGTTGGGGGTTTTTTTTGGCCTGACGTGACTTGCTCACTTCCCAAAAATATATTAAACTTAATGGTTTCCTGGAATTTTGGGAAAAAAATCTGAGTTAATTGGTTATCCTATCTGTTGTTCCCTGAAAATGAAGGTTTGTGTGTTTGTCTTGTCAGTGTTAAGCAAGTTGGAAGTGTTTCCATCCTTCACCAGACATGTTTTAAAACACTCCTGTCAAAGTGGAGCCTCTGTATTTATGATTTCACCTTCCAAAACCAAAATACTTCCACTTGCACTTGTTGCTCCTGTCGTGTCAGTGAGGGTAGGATCAGATGCAGCAGTCATTCTCCTCTCTTATTCCACTCAGCTGTATCCTAGTTTTACACGTTACATGCCGAGTTTGCCGCGCTGTTGCAAGTATCAGTACTTTTCAAACACAATATAGTACCTTTTTAAATGTCTCAGTACTGCGGTACGGTACTAGTACAATGCAATGAATTAACACCACCACATGTCAAAGACTGGATTATTTCAACACATGATCAATTTTATGGTCACATTTTATGGACATTTTATCTGAGATCTATTACCAACAAATGACTCTTTAATTGTAATTTACCTGCATCAGTATGAACCAGCACTGCATTTGTATTAAATACATTAAATATATCTGCCTTATTTTAAAAAATAAGTCAACATTTGGGCTGATGCATACAATGGGTAAGAGTCGTCCATACGTTACTATTGCAACTTGTCCATGTGTTAACAATATTTTGCTCCAACATTTATTTTCAGCCTAGTTGAAGAGAATATCTAAAAGGTTTTTTTCGTTCTCCAGGCAAACACTTTCTCATAAACCATCTGATCCTTGGTTAATTACTTCAGCTTTCAGCATAGGGACGATTCTACAAACTAGTAGCGTTAACACATCATATAAAGTAATATATATGGTATTAATTATAGCAGTTTTGGGCAAAAAAGATGTCATCATTTGTATTTTTTTCTGGAACCAACTCCAAGGCTCAATCCCGATTCTCCCCTTGGCCCCGCCCATTTACCCTCCCTTTTCTGTGTAGCGTGTACACATGAAAAAGGAAATGGTACCTTGATGCTTGTGAAGGGCGAAGGCGTATAGTTCTGGAAATGGACCATGCTATGAACAGAGGAGGAGGAGAAATTTCCCAGAATTCTGTTCAAACCACCATGCCAAAAAGTGCACGAGTGTGACGAAAAACTCAAACCCACACATCATCATTGTGTACAACCTCACCATTTGATGGACTGTTTTCAGTGTGTTACAGATGGTATTAGTGTGTTTTACAGTTGGGACTAGACCTGGGATAGACATCCATTTCATCCATTCATTTCACTTTTTAATTACGGACGATTTAAAAAAAAGAAAAAAAAAGTTTTTTTTTCTCCTCTTCCGATGGCACTTAGGAAATTCCGAAGCTGCTCCCTCCACCTCCTCCTGCCCCACATGGAACACCCTCCACATGAACTGGGCCCACATGCTGCCCCACATGGAACAAGACAGGGACCCCTAACCCGAGTCTGCAGTCAGACATTTCTCTGCTTACAAACACACAACACTAAGAGCCTCGGCACCAGATGTCATGCACCAGTGCAAAGAGATCCGACACTCACACCCACTGCCCAGCTGCCCAAAAGAGAGAGAGACAGCAAGAGAAAGACAGACAGAGACAGAGTTCTTGATCATGTTGTCAAAAAGTGCAGCAGAGAGGAGGCATGTTTACATGACCAAGCACAAATACACAGAGACTGCGAAATGATATACTGACTGAAGCCTCATTCCATACAGATACCAAACAGAGACACACGCCTGAGAGGACCGGGCCAAACTCATGGCCCGGTCAAAAGTAGCTCCCCCAAAAAAGTCCTGGAAGTTCCGATAGTGGAAACATGCCTGTTGAAAACCGGACACTCTGAAATGAAGCCTGTCATGGTCTGAAAATGACTACACCTGCCATTTTTAGAATTGGGAAATTGCTTCATAATGACATCATCATTCACATACAAGTAAAACAGACAAACAGTGAAAGAGCAAAACAAGTAAAGGGTCTAAACTAAATCTGCCATTTTCAAGGCGTAGGCGAAGCTCAAAGGATGATGTTGTTTCGGGTATTGAGGAAGACTATGAAAATGCAGGTGAAGGACAGTTAATGAACAACTGAATCTCAACCTTATTCTAGTACAAAACCACAAGAGCAGCAGAAAGCTACAGGATGAAAGGAAGGTCCGTTTCTTCCAACAGAAAAACTACATTCTTTACTCAAACAAAAAGTAGCCCAACAAAAACCATCTGCAAAAAAAACCCCACCAGAAAATGAAAAGAATGAATGAGTCATTTCATAAACCATACATCACTGCACTGTGTCAAATATAAACGGGCTTTTTCCATATTCCACCCACAAGTAGAATAGTTTTAAAGTGGAAGTGTGAGAAATTTCTATTCGTTTTTTTTTTTTTTAAATCAGTGTTTCCGCTACATTAATTTAGTAGTGGTGTCCCACCACTTCTTCAAATTTCTATAAATAACTTCTATTTGTTGCAAATACATCACCGTGTTGAAAACGAAAGTAGCCCGAACTACAGATAAATATCTTGAATCATATACTCTTTGCGAGAGTGCATCTTGGAAGTTGCTTTCTTTCAAGCAACGAAAAGGTCGACTTATTACGGTAGTGTGAGATAACTCATCATTTTTAAAAGTTAAATAGATATTCACCAAATATTGACAGCCAGCTAACGTCACCTGACATAACAGCTTGACTTAATTGTGCACGGTGCCAAATAAGATAATTTATAATATAGCATTAAGCGAAAATCTACATGAGCTAATGCTAACTCCAAATGAGTCTATGGAAGTATTTCTCAAAAAAGATAAAAACATTGATGAGGATGAGCCTAGACAGATATCATTATTTTCACATTTATAATTAAACAAGTGTAAATTATCTAATGTTAATGTTTATGTAATTATATAAGACAAGTAACGTTAGTCAGGGAGGAGTGATGAACAAGAGAAAAACAAGAAAAAAACATCAGTTTTCATTCACAGACAATGGTGAGTGTTGAACTTTTTTCCATCATTACTTTACATAATATAGCTACATGCCAATATTTCCTTTAAATAAAATTAGTTCAGTGTTACTCTGTCTCTATAGGAATGTTCTGGATGCTGCTCAGTATCAATGGGCCAGTCCTGGAAGAATTTAACCAAAGAGCCATAGAAAACCCTAGAAAGATCTGGTGCTCTCAGGCTGGGTGCAAACTTTGCCACTGAGATATTTATTTACATTTGTATTATTATTTTTAATATTATTATATTATTATTATTAAAATTTTGTTTGAATTCTTTTTTGTTTTCATCATACCATTTGTTTGTTAAAAGTCGAATAAATCAGTTCTAGAAATAAAACCTGCAGTGAAGTGCAATTTGTTTACGCTGCTACGACTCGCCGGCACAACTGCCCCGCTGCAGAAAAAAATCCTAGAGGAAACGCTGTTTATGCACAGAAAGAGTCCAGGCAAACAACTGTCGCTCATGCCAAACACAAACCTTCAACATATAATTCAGATAAACTATTTTTCCAGTGAAACCGCTCCAGTCATTTAATCCACAGCTCTGAGTTTCCAAGATCAAATCCCATTGAAAACCTCTGGTATGTGATCAGACAGACTCAGGCAATCCTTCCTTCCACAAGCCATTGCATTGTTCAATAAATCTAAATTACAATGGCACATATTTCTGTTTCACACTCTGGACTTTTCTATAAACAATACCATAAAATTATTCCATGCCACTTTACTCTGCAATATTCAATTCTTCTGTATTGTCACTTTAATATGTCATTGACCCTTTACTTGTTTTGCTCATTCACTGTTTGTCTGTTTTACTTGTATGTGAATGATGATGTCATTATGAAGGAATTTGTTAAATTACTTCTGTTTTATTCTGTTCTATTCTCTCAAGAAGAAACAGATGTACATGAGGCATCAAACAAAGGCCACCCATTTTTGTTTCTGCAGCAGGAATGTAACACCCATATTCACAGTGAGTCTAGTGGAGGGAGTGTGCCACTACTGCCTTATAGCATTATACTTAATTTAAAGTACACCATTTTCCCTGAATTATTCCAACTCTGAAAAGTTCCCATCATGTTCTACAAATAAATATAACAGATGACAATAGTTTTCTTTAGACACAGGAGAAATCTTTCAAGAAATGTGTAAATTTCAGCCGGCTGTAAACAGTAATCAAGTGGTAAAAGTGTGAAATACACTTAGCCTGTCAAGCCCAACTATGACATGAAGTCATAGTCTGGAGTCGCTCCATAGACTGAGTTTAAGCGAATGTGTGGGATCGACAGCTGTCTTTCAAACTGCTCTTCATGTAATAAGCCAGAGCTATGACCAATCACAGCAATGATCAATGTGACATATACAGAGCAATGAAAACAAGTCTAAACTAACATCTATCTGGTTGTTTTAACATCCTATAGGCTAGGCTAATTAACAATAACACACCGCTAACACTGGAGGAAAAATATCTAACCAGGTCCATTTACATGCTGCTTATCCAAACATAGACCGTTTATAAGCTCCTACTTCTTTAACCCTGTCGTCATTGTGCTAGGCCCCGCCCTACAATGTAACTACACAAATGGAGCGTTGTGATTGGCTGAGGCTCTATCAAGCGTCGCTAGTCCAACAATTCAGGCAAAAATATTTTTGCCATTAGAGGCAGGCTAGTTTAGTAGGCTAAAATACACCGACATCCTGTGGTGATAACTCCCCCTCCCCAAACAGCTGCTGCTAAAAACACACATACAGCCTCAGAGGCTGTATGTGTGTGTATGTGTATGTCTACTTTACTTGGGTAAAAAAAATTATTTTGATTGGATCAATTTTGGATTGATTTTATTTTTGTGTTTAGACTAATAGTGGGTGACTAACAGGGGCCCCTTGGGGAGACAGGGGGGTCTCCATCTCACTTGTGACAGTTGCGGAGGAAGGGTGGGAAAATATTTCTGGGATCGGTCCTCCCAGGATCAAATTCAAAGCAGCAGTGCAGAGGAACTGGCCACACAGATTGTCTGGTGTGTGGAGTTGAATCAGCTGATCATATATATTCATTTCAATCCACATTCAGCCACAACTGAGTGTAGGTGAAGGTCCATGGCGGTTTAACATGCAGCGCTGTGAAACCGTCATGGACTCCACATGCTGTGCATCTGATCCTAAATGTCATCATCTAACGTTCCACATCTGATCCTGTCACCCTCCAATGCTCCACATCTGTGCTGGCACAATCTTCAAGTGTAACACTGCATCAGCCCAGCGGCTAATCAATGCCACTGCACAGGGAAGTATTGCTGTTGTACTAAAATGCAAAGGGCAGTGAACTTTGAAGCCCTTGTGAGCACACTGAGGCAGTGAGTCATTTCCCTCCCCAACAACACGGGTGGGGGAGCTAGCACTGCCAGGATGAAAGCAAACATCAGCTCAGTCCACTTTGATTTCATTTTATAATGTCATTTAAGTGAGAGTTCAGAGTGTTAACTCTACTCCTGTTCTAGAGGTCCACCTGTGATGGCATTATTAACACCAAAACTAATCCATCACATGTATGTTCCACACACACTTTTGTTCATTTTTTTTTACTTCACAATTAAAGGGCATTTGTCAAACACCTTGACGTTTACTGACAGGAAGGACATGGCGAAAGAATGAGGAACCTACAGAGAGGGGGAGAGAGACAGAGATAGTGAGACAGAGAGAGACATAGATCCTGAGACAAAGCGAGAGAGAGAAACGGATAGACAGAGAGACAGAAATGGAAGGGGGGGGGGGCACACACTCATTTACATCACACTGACGCACAAATGCTGACAAAGATCAGATAGAAAAGGCCGCCTCCCCTCCCCTCCGTCAGCTGGAGCAGTGGTTGTGCTGACGTGGCGGTGTAGTGCCAGTCACAGTAAACACATCAGTGATCGTCCGCCACCAAACTGAGCCCAGAATAGTTAGAAACAAGCAGCCGTTCCACAGAGTAAACACAGACACTCTGGGAAACGCCATCATCTCCAGTCAACATCACAGAAATTCTCTTCACCTCCACAGCTTCTGGGGAGGCGGCTAACGGGATCAACTGTCACAGTGTGTGTGTGTGTGTGTGTGTGTGGGGGGGGGGGTCAAGGACAGACACTGGTGATGGAAGATGGAATCACTGTTAAATGAACAGGTAGCTGCTTTACACTAGATAATCTGTATCTGAAAGCAGACTTATTTCATCTGCTTGTATTTTAAATATCTTCTGCTTTCTTTCTTTCTTTGATGACAATAAATTCAACATTTTTATCTCACAAACCGAACAACACTAAAGCATTCTCTTGAGCTTTACAAAATACTTTTCCACCTTCTATTGCTTCTATTCTGCAAAAATAAAAAGGACTCGACAAGACGTGAACAAAACTTACATGCAAATATCAGGAACAATAGAATTAATGTGTAAACCATCGCAAACACAATGGGAAGGAACTCAACTAAACTGAGAACCAGAGAAAAACCACAACAAGTGGAACATTTAACAGGATTCATTAAGAACACTTCCACCAGATTAAATGACAAAGAAATTATTTGTTGCAAGTGTATATATATATATATATATATATATATATATAAAATCAACTGTCATGTTTAAAAAGCAAAAGGACAATTTTTCAAAGGACTTCAAATGCATATGTCACCCAAAAAAATAATAGAAATACCTGAAGTATTCACATAATATAGTCAGTGGAAATGGCTTTGAATGATGACTTTGTACAACTTTTTAAATGTGTGTTTTTCAGGGGAACTTCCTACCTGTCTGTCATGTGACACCTGACCAACACTCCGGAACCAATCCTCTGTCCACACCCCACTATCAATAACAGCAGCCTCACCAGCCGCAACTATAACAGCAATAACAATGACACAAATACCGACAACAACAGCAGGCCCTGGTGGTGTGCTTAGAACATGTGCTGCGGAGCTCGGAGGGGTCCTGATGGACCTATTAACCTGTACCTGGTCAATGCTGTTGTCCCAACATGCTTCAAACCCACCAGCATCATAGTAGCACCCACACACTCCAGCGCAGCATGTCTTAATGACTACCGCCCACTGGCAATCACCCCTAAGGTAAATGTTCTGCACTTCTATAATTGTTCCACCTTCATGGTTCAAAGCACTTTACATTAGCCTCACATTCACCCATTCACACACACTCATACACCAGTAGGTTTCTGAGGTTCTGTCAGTCCTACTGGGAGACTAAGTCAGGGTTCAATGTCTTTGCCCACGGACACTTGAACATGTGGACAGCCAGAGCCAGGACTCGAACCGCCGACCCTTCAGTCATTGGACGACCCACTCTACCAACTGAGCCAGAGCTGCCCCTACCATCTCCAAGTGCCTGGAACAGCTGCTTCTGCCACACCTCAAATCCTGGTTGCCCCCACCCTAGATTATAGATCAATTCGCCTACCGCAAAAACAGCAGTACAAAAGATGCAGTCTGCACTTTGTCCTCTCTCATCTGGATACCACATATGCTAGTATGCTGTTCATTGACTTTAGTTCAGCATTCAACACTGTCATCCAGCTGGAAGCCAAACTCACTGATTTTGGCATCTCAACATCCAAATGCAACTCGTCACTGGAATTTGTGACAAACAAGCCATAACATATTTGGTTGAACCACCACTGCTCCTTCACTCTCACCATGAGCACTGTTGTACCATAACACCATGTGCTGTGTCCGTTCATCCATGTCCTCTTCACCCATGACTGCAAAGCAGAACATCGCTCTAATGTCATCATTCAGTTTGTAGATGAAACCACAGTGATTGGCCTAATCAAGAACGATGAGTCCGCCTACAGGGAGGAGGTGGACCACCTGGCTGTGTGGTGCGAGGACAACAACCCAACACGAAACACTTGTAAAACCAAAAAACTTATTGTGGACTTTAGGAACAGGCAAACACACGTGATTCAAATGATCAACCTGTCATTCAGCTGCGCAGAAGATTGAGAATAACCTTCAGTTGTGCTGAAAGAGACATGCAGGACAGTGGCACTCTAGGACCAGGGTCTAGGACCTGCATCATAGGAGTCTCAGAACTAGAACACCAGGTTTAGGGGCAGCTTTTCCCCCACAGCCATCTCCATATTGAACTCTGCCCCCCCCCCCAGGCCCTCATCTCTCTCATTACCATAAACCAATGGTGTCATATGCACTTTAAGCACTTACGATAGCAAACCATTAATACAAATCTTGATTAAAATAATGGCTGAATAGATTACATAGGCAAGATCTACACTATTATTAACAACAATAATCAATTTGATTTATACATCACTTTTCTCTGGTGGCATACTCAAAGTGTGCACAGTGGATTCATTATTCATTCACTCACACTATGGTGATAGCATTAAATTGATATGCAGTTCTACATATTGAATTTCCCCCTTAGGGATCAACAAACTTCTTCTGTATCTGTGTGATTTTGATTGAAAAAAGCAGCATTTGTAAATGACATTACTGGAAAAAAGCAATAACTCATGGAACACATTCACAATGAATAGATTTCAACAAACCAACTTTGGACATGGGATTTTGAAATTTTACACGATTCAGAAGACAAGCTTCATCAGTCAACTCCTGGGGTCGGTAACCATTACTATATGAAGAGCTATTTTTAGTCAAAAACAGAACAAAAGACCTCTAGAGAGAAAAGGTTTATATTGCACATTTAAATTCACAAAATGTTTTTTTGTGTTTACAGTGTGGACTTTCCCCCCACAACTGCATAGTCTAAGAATAAGTTTAAAAAAAAAATTGCTGTGATTAAAAAAACACACAATATTAAACAAAACATCCATACATTTCCTGAAGGAAATGTAACCCGTGTGCTTGTCTGGTGGAGTCATGGCTGGTGTGACATAAAAGGAAGAAATATCTGCTGTTCACTTCATATGTGGAATCTCTTTGTCAATGTTTGTGAACTTAGTCAGTTTTGTTAAAGCTCCTCCCATTTTCTGTGACTAAGGGACTTTCCCCGTTGCCTGGTAAACCGGCCTGCAGTTACACACGCAGACACACACAGATCTGACTTTGAGTAAAGCCTGTCTGAATGATGAATCCTACTAGGGATGGCGAAATTCATAAAAAATCTTGACCGACCACCGAGCCTAATTAACCGGTCAAAAACACACACAAAGCCATTTGTGTGCCGCGATCCAAAACCCACCAGATCCAGGTCCCCCGGCAGCATCTCCCTCAACCTGCCCTTGGCCGTCTGGTGGAAGCTGGGCCAAGCCCCAGCAGCTAACCCTTCCTGCGGCAGCTGGTGCGAGAGGGGGAGAGCCCGGAGTTAGGTCTCCGGGCTCTGGAGAAAAGCCGTGCTTCAATTGGACTCGCCCGGGTTGTTGTCGCCGGGACGGGGCCAGAGCACATCCCTGAAACACGCCGGGCCGTGGTAGTCTTGGTCATCGCCCCCTGAGGGAGACGGGCCGTCTGGATCTCGCTCGTTCGTGGGGATCAGGGAATGTGACCGGGGGCCCGGCCTGATCCCCAGGGGCCGATGGTGGATCAGCGTCGTATCACAGAGTGAACAGTTCACATTGCTATTTTTGATTTTTTTAAAGTGCTCCCACACTTTTGGTTTTCATGGTGTCAACCTCTGTGTTTTGATCAAACATTCAGACTGGCGCGAAATGTTCGTACCACATAGATTAATTGAGCTCAGCATTTGTTATTAATAAATTCCATCTTGTACTGCTAATGCTCAAATTCATAGAGAGTAGACCATAAAGACTACTACAATGAAAAAGTCTGTCCAGTGGAATGACTGACACAGGCGTTTTTTTTGTTTTTTTTTTTAAACCGGTGCCGACACAGTCAACCATCGGTCAAACGGTCATCGGCTAAATCCTACCTCTGAATAATTGGTGAAAACAAAGTTGATCATGAGTGGCAAAAGAGTCAGAAGAACAAGTAGATGTATTTTTTTCCTGTAATGTGAAAAACAAGTGGGCTAAGGCAGTTTTAAAAAATGAATAAAAACTGAATTCACCAAAAGGAAGCAGATTTGTTTGTCTGTCAGTCATGCAATTACCACCCTTCTCACAGCCTTTTCTGTGTACTACCCTCAGGAAAAAGACTCCGGAGACTCCACTGCAAAAACTAGCAGGTTTTTAAACAGTTTCTTTCCCAGGCAGTGAAAGCTCTGAACAATAAGGAATCTGTTTCAGGTTAATCACATTTTGAGCGTTTTTGGCACACTTGTCTATTTTATCTAACTTACTATGTCTTTTTAATGTATTATTCTTTTAAGTCATTTTATCTTTTTAACTTGTTGAATGTGGTGATTGGGTATTTATTTCCTGTTTTGTTTTTTTTACACTGCTTTCAACCTAGGAGTATAATGTTTAAATGTTTTGTATTTCTGAGAAATAAATAAAATACATTTAATTGAAACATTAAAGGCCCTCCCACTGTCAGTCAAGAGACTTTCCCGGTTGCCAGACAGATCACCGTACAGATACACACTGACAGACAGACGCAGAGTCTGAATGCTAAATCCTACCTCTGAACTACTGTGATTTTTGGACAAACAAATAATTGGTGAAAACAAAGTTGATTGTGAGTGGAAAGAGGGTCTGAGGAACAAGTAGATGTACTTTTTATGTTTGTACTGTGAAAAACAAGTGAGCTAGGACAGTTAAAAACAAACAAACACTCAACTCAACTTGAGACAGAAGTTACTTTTACAATGGCCATCTATTGAGAAAAAACCCCTGACATCATCCCAAACAGGTTCTTGTCATTTCACTTTAAAAAGAGCTGGGTCTTCAGACCCTGGTTTGTTGGAACTGTAGGTACCATGGCAACGTTTGTGGAAAAGATCGTTTACCTACTATTTATAGTTGTGCCACAAGGGTGAGTTATTCAGACATTTTTTAAGTGGATTTTTGCTTCGCTCCTGCTCTAGTGATGACACCTACTGATAAAAAAAGGTCAGTTTTGGCTTTTCCATGGTGGCTTTCATGTGTTGTCTACAGAGAACCTTAAATCGTATCCTCATGAGAATCAGAGGATAAACTTTAAATTAAGTCTGTATGTCTGTAAAAAAAAAAGGCAACCTTTTTGTCGGTCCCATTAAGATTGAATGGGATTTTAATTGGCATACTAATGTGAAATCCATACGACATATTGGAAATATGAGGTGACATGTAATCTCTGCGCCAATCTGAAGAATTTTTCCTATTTACTGCATAATATTCTGATGTATCATTTGGGAGTTATACCCATCTAAACATGGCCCAACTAATTTCAGATAGATATGGTCAGTTTATTGCCACAAATAGCAAGAGCTAACAACAAGCTTTCTGCTGGAAAAAGGTAGTGACATCCAATTGCAAATCCTGGCCAGCCGACAGAGTAATGATTTTTCTTCAACTTGGTTTATTCATTGATTCATCTGTTGGGTTGTTCATCCATTTCCAGTTAACGGTTACGTTTTATGTAATAGGTTGCACAAGGTTTGCACTGCAATAAACCTTAAAAACAAAAATCTACTTGTCTACTAATGTACTGAACCCATTTTTTTTCTGTGCCCTTACAATGTTTCACTTAGGGGCATATGTGCTCCTAAGAAAAAAAAAAGTAGCGTAGAGCCCCGTTTGAACCAAAGATTCATGTACAAAAAACAGAGAACCCAGGTTTTCCTGTACAGTTCCACCCCTAGTGTCCTTTCACAAGCTCCCAGGGAACTGACAAGACCACACACATAGCCAGGCATGACAAACCCTACCCCCTCGCACACATTTGACCTGATTTGCTTCATTTTTTATCAGTGCAAAAACAAATTTTTGGTGATTGTGACAATGTTTGACCTACATAAATCAACATTTTATGGAATCTATTCTAGACTACGTTGCACCTCCCTGAAAATCTCATGGAGATGGGTCCGGTAGTTTTTGCGTAAAAATGCTGTCAAACAAAAAGACCCAACCCAACACAATACCCACTCTTCCCTTTCAGGGTACGGAGTAATGAACACAAAGGACAGACAGAATGGTCCATCTGTCCACTTATCCGTCTTTAATGCAGAGTGGGACTGGTTCATAACAGAACTACCTCTGGAATGACTCAACCATCCTAACATGGGAATGACAAATGAAGCATCAATTAGATATATAGTATAAAGAATAAAAGTTCAAGCTCATCTGACAGAAGTTTTGATGGGCACACAGACACACCGCGCTTTCATTTGTGAGCTCTCACTCGCAACATGATCAACTGGCCGTCTATAAACATGAAACTGGCTCAATTGTTAATTTAGACCTAATAAATTGTCTCAATTCTGAAAAAAGGTGAATTGAGGAAAGACAAGGCCAAACAGACCATCTGACAAGAGGTTCGTAATTACAACTGAGCAGGGGAGTGTGTGACATGTCAATAAAACAACAAAGTACTAATTGCCAGTTAGAGCTCCAACCTTAATTTTTCAGAAGCCATTCCTTTATAAGGCACAGCACATTTGTTTTGTTGGCACCAAAGCTGCGTTCTCATGAAGAGGACAGTAATTTGCAGTAAACGCAAGAATCTATTGGCAGATTGGAAACATGCGTGTGGCCTAGGCCAGTACCCTAAATGTGCCCGTTAGCATGCAGCCAACAGCAATCCAGACAGACAGATGAGTAAAGCACGTGGGGGGGGGGGGGTGAAAAGCAGAACCCAAGGGATGGAGCTGGACTATAAACAACACAACTGCTTCATAAGAACACTTATTAAGGTGTTTGTCGCTCTTTTTTGAGAATTCCAAATGAATCAGAGGATATTTATGGGCGAGGATGACGTCTACAGATGGGGAGGGAATGTGTAAGCTCTCATGCTTGTCATTATTACAGAACACTGCACTGTGGCTGATGCCAGTTCAGGCAGAAAACAGCCATGGGCACAGCTCACCAGATTCTTTTAAATGATGTGGCCAGCATGCATAGGTTTAACTCTGAAAGTCTGAAAGATGGAATAAGCAGCTAATCTACAAAACAGTATGATGCATATTTTAATAAGTCCTAAAAATAACTGTTTGGACATGGTATCATACTGCTCAAGACATCCAACCCTTAAACATCGAAGAGAACCAAAGAGAAAGAAAGAGACAGAGCGATAGTTGTACAATAATGTACAACTAACAATCATACACTGCGTTCCAAATTATTATGCAAATTGTATTTAAGTGTAATAAAGATTAAATCCTGTGTTTTTCAGATAAACTCATGGATGGTATTGTGTCTCAGGGCGCTGTGGATCACTGAAATCAATCACATACACCTGTGATAATTAGTTGGCCAGGTGAGCCCAAGTAAAGGAAAAACTACTTAAGAAGAATGTTCCACATTATTAAGCAGACCACCATTTTCAAGCAATATGGGAAAGAAAAAAGATCTCTCTGCTTCTGAAAAGTGTGAAATAGTTGAATGCCTTGGACAAGGTATGAAAACCTTAGATATTTCACGAAAACTTAAGCGTGATCATCATACCATTAAGAGATTTGTGGCTGATTCAGAGCACACACGGGTTTGTGCAGATAAAGGCAAAATAAGGAAGGTTTCTGCTCGACAAACACGCTGGATTAAGAGAGCAGCTATTAAAATGCCATTACAAAGCAGCAAACAGGTATTTGAAGCTGCTGGTGTCCCTGGAGTCCCATGAACATCAAGGTGTAGGATCCTCCAGAGGGTTGCAGTTATGCATAAACCTTCTATTCGACCATCCCTAAAACAAAGCTCACAAGCAGAAACGGCCACAGTGGCCCAGAGATACATGAAGACCAATTTTCAAACGGTCTTGTTCACTGATGAGTGCTGTGCAGCCCTGGATGGTCCAGATGGATGGAGTAGTAGATGGTTGGTGCATGGCCACCGTGTCCCAACAAGGCTGCGACATCAGCAAGGTGGTGGCGGAGTCATGTTTTGGGCTAGGGAAAGATCTGGTCGGCCCCTTTAGGGTCCCTAAAGGTGTGAAAATGACTTCTGCAAAGTATGTTGAGTTTCTGACTGACCACTTTCTTCCATGGTACAAAAGGAAAAATCGTGCTTTCCGAAACAAAATCATCTTCATGCACGACAAAGCACCATCTCATGCTGCAAGGAATCCCTCTGCTTCATTGGCTGCTATGGGCAGAAAAGGGGAGAACCTCATGGTGTAATAGCTTGTAATAGCTTTTTATTTTAGTAAACATGACCTTATACTGCTGTAAATTCAACAAATTACCATTTTCAGTTCTTTACAAACTAGAAAATGTCTTGAAACTATGTTGTGCATAATAATTTGGAACAGTGCATTTTAAGTCTGTTATTTATTTTGTAAATACGGTTTTTCATTAGGAGTTTTATTCAATAACATTTGAAATAAAAATCGACAGCAAATGACTTGAAAATTATACTGATCGTCATTTGTATCAAGTATTTTGGAAAATCAAACAAAAACCTCATTTGCATAATAATTTGGAACGCAGTGTATAGTCATATACAGTGCAATTAATCAATCCATGTGCAATAGTGTAAATAGTGTATATGGTGTGCATAGAATTTGATAGTTTTTTTTATATAATTTTTTGTTGCTGTGCTGCTCTTGTGTGCCACTCTATTCTGTGCTGCTGTAAACCTGGAATTTCCCCTAGTGGAACTAATAAAGGAATATCTTATCTTATCTTATCTTATCATCTATTATCATCCTTTTCATCCTCCCCCTTGATGTTCAGGCTGCACTGGAAGAATGAGTCACAAGCTCAGTCATTCTTAAAGCTACTCACTGCAGAAGATATGAATGGAGTACGTCTGTGTGTGTCTGTATGCGTTCTCCACATTAGGTGGTGGTGGGTGGAGAAAAAGATCATGCTAATGCAGAATATTTATAAATATTAATAAAAAATAAATAAATAAAAAATAACTAATAAAATACATATATTTAAACCTTTAACCAGTGTTGTAGTACTCGAGTCCGGACTCGAATCTGATTTTTTTTTGGACTCTGTCTTGACTTGGTCTCAATTGGTCCGGGTCGCGGACTTGTCTTGGCCTGGACAAAGGTGGTCTTGACTGCCTTTAACCCTTTAACTATTCAACCCTTTAAGCCCTGATTCATTATTTCAGGTAAATATGCTGCTGTGAACTTTTCCTGAATGTGAATGTGTTTGTTTTTCTTCAGGGGTTTTGTTTTACTGTGTTTTAGAGTTAAAACAGGTGGAACAGGGCAGTCAGAGACAGCAGACCTGCGCCAAAGCTTGATATGACGTCAAAATGTGATGTGACCGAGCCATAGGTTAGGCCAACCCATCTGATGTCTGAAGGTCAGACCATGTGAATGAAAAAAAAAAACCCACCAGATTCTATCTTGTCTGAATCCTGAGATATTACCATTGATGTGTTATAGCTGTTGACCTTTACCCTTCATTGTTCAAAATCTAATGGGTTCTTCATAAACCTATTATCAATCATTCCTGAAAGTTTCATTAAAAGCCGCTCAGAACTTTTTGCATAATCCTGCTGACAGACAAACGGACCCGAATTTAATACCTTCTTGGCGGAGAAAAGACAAAGATACCTGAAATTGAAAACACACAGAATGTCCATCAGTTTAGGATATTCAACATGGAACTGGAACACATTAAACAAGTATTTTGGCCCACGAGGTTTTGTTTTGGGATCTTTAAAAATAAAAATCAGTTCAGATGTTTTCTGGTACCCGATTCTTCTCCAAAAAAAAGCAATTACACAGTCAAAACTTGGTAAAGATACAGTGGGAGAAAAAAAGGAAGCTCACAACAAAACTGGAAACCATAGTAAAAAAAAAATAAATCACAAAGCGTTTATTTTTGGTCTGACTCACTGCTCTGTTTTGTCCCATTGTCTGTTCAGAATTATTAGGAATATTTATATGAACATTTTTTACACATACTCACCAATTATGTATCAGAAGATAAAGGCTTAGAAACAAAAAATAAAAATAAAAATGGAATTCATCTGATTACTCAAAAAAAAAGTCTTAAAAGTGGTGAAAATCTCATCATGGCTTCTTCAGCAGCTCCTTAACACAACTTCACAGTCTGACACTTCTACAGCAAATTAGATCTTTTAATTGACAAATGTGAACATGATAGTAAGATTCAACAAATCAATGTTTTTTAAAGGGATACCCCCCCACCCCAGTTTTAATTGACTGGATCCACACAGTCCCCAGAGTTGAATAAGTGCATAAAACCATTTTACTACCTATAGTAAAATATAAATATATATATATATATATATATATATATATATATATATATATATATATATATATATATATATATATATATATATATATATATATATATATTTCCGCTTTGAACGCGTTTCCATTGACGGTTGTTCTACACAGGAGTGTCGGAACTTTCGTGAAATATAATCCCATGAGATTTCACTGCTGTCACCTTCGGAGCTTCAGATTGACCATCACCCTGATAGTATTAGAAGGAATGAATCGGCTAATTGTCTGGTTGGTAAAAGTCCCTGCCGAAATCTTGAAAGGCACCAACATGTCAAACAAACCAGCTGGTTAAAGTTTTAAGGGTCTGTACATGTGGTCCCTACATTGTCAGGTCAAAATATTAAGCATAAATATGCTTTAGATGCGTTTAAATGACAACCACGAATTAGAATGTAATAGCATTCGCACAAATGAATCAGCTAATTATCTCGTTGGTAAAAGTCTCTGGCGAACTCTTTAAAGGCACTAACATGTCAAACAAACCGGCTGGTTAAGGTTATAAGGGTCTTTACATATGGCCCCTACATTGTCAGGTCGAAATATTAAGTGTAAATATACTCAGCACTTAACAAATTATAAATGTATGTAGTGCTTTTTACACAGTGCTGCACTCAACACTTTACAGAACAGCATAGATTTATCTGTAAAAAAAAAAAAAAAAAATGTGACCATGTACATCACATCCTGTGACATGAAAAGTGTTTTGCGATATATTACAATATCAAATTGTTTGCAAAACCACCTCATGAAAGCGTGAAAACTTTTTATCGATATTTGAGTGTTTTTTCGAAATTCTGGTGTTTCCTTTACCAGGTTTTTCATAGTGATATTTACATTTTGTGAATTTCCAAGGGTAATCGAAACGCAGCTACTGTCGACTCAGCCATTGTCCGAGTGTTTGTGCAGTGACCCTAACTTGGTTCCGCGTGTAGCTGCACACTACCGGAGCCACACAAAGTGAATTAATCTGCCCAAAGATTTCAGCCAAAGTTACTTAATTTACTCAAGTTTTTCGCCCAATACTTTCACATCGAGTGAAAATGACAGTCAAACTCAAAGCGCTTGGCTTGACTTAGTCAAGAGTTTGGGAACTATTTTTGGTACCGAAGAACACAGTTGACACACACACCAGCAGCAATGACCATTATGTCTTGAGAAACACCCTCCTGTGGGAAACGCCCTTCGAATGGTGTGTGCGTTGGCTGTGTTCTTCCATACCAGGAAATAGTTCCCAAACTGATTAGACCAAGTAAAGCCCAACGCTTTGAGTTCCACTGTCATTTGTACTCAATGTGAATGTAGTCCACATGGAAAATAATTGAAAAACTTTTTTTAATTTAATTTTATTCTATTTTTCAAATTGAATAATTTAATTCACTTCGGCCAAAACATTTGGGCAGATTAATACACTTTGGCTGATTCCAGCAGACTACAGTTAGGCATGGAACCAAGTTGCGGTCACTGCACAAATATTGGACAATGGCCAAGTCGCCAGGAAAATGATTCAACACACAATAAATTCTGAGGACTGTGGGGATACACTGAATTTGAACTGGGGGTGGCATATTCCTTTAAGGTTTCATGGGGCACAAGTGGAAGGTACAGGGCTTGACATTGAATAGAAAGCTAGCAGAGCGTAGAATTCAACAGTGAATTCATGCAATAGCAGCACTAATTGAGCTATCCTGTCAGACTGGTTTTGTCATTTTTGTGTTCTTCAATTAAGCTGGTATTGGAATCTATTGCCATGTTTACACTATGCCATACCAGCTCCACCTTTTTACATTTCCTTCACAGAAACAAACTTTAAATCTATTTTTTGTTATCTGCTCCACTGAGGTTTCAAAACATGACATGTAAACAACAGACCACTGATTGGTGAGTTGTCTGAATCATTGATGTGTGACCCACCATTTAAAAAAAACACTGATTTGGAAGGTGACTGTCAATATAGCAGGAAGCTAAGCCACATGATCACAGCCCACAAAAGTATGCCGTCGTCTGTCAGGTAGGTTCAGACATTTCTGTACTTTTTGGTGGGTGAAAAAAAAAACAACAACTCAGCATTAGCCGAATACAACAAGCTAGTTTGTGAGCAACTGAGCATCAGGGGAAGTGAGGCTATGGCTATGACAGCCAGGTTTATTAATAAACTTTGTTTTTGCCAAAGTTTGTTTGTTTGTTAGCAAGGATTTTGATGACATTTTCAGGGTAGGTTGGTAATGGGAAGATGCAGAAATTAACAGATTTTGGTGGTGATTGGGGGGGTGTCTACTTTGGTGGAGGTCTGCGCTCTCAGAGTGCTTTTCTAGTTATTACTGTAAAGTCAGTTGAAGCCTGTACTGTTGCCGCTGTAAAGGAACAGTCCACAGGCCTCCAATACACATATCAAATCTGAAAGACAAAGCTTCATGATCATCCCTTAAGACTGCCTGGACATTTTTACCCTCACATACAATAGATGCACTTTTAAGTCCATGATAAACTACATAAACACTGACATAACAGAATTCTTTGGTGGTCTTGTAGTGTAACGTTGTAAGTGAAACTACAGTAATGCTGGAGTCCTTTTTATCCAACAAAGAGAAACTCAAACCAAGCAGACGAGCCAGCTCTCAATCATACTTGTCAAACAGAGTTTACAAAACAAATATCAAAGCCTTTTTAGCCCCAGAATCTACTTAGATGGAGAATAATTCACAACAGGACCTCCAGTGCACTTATTACAGTGTTGGAATAAAGCAAGTGAGACCAACCTTCTGGAATGAAACAAGGACTTAACAGTGAATTTGAGTGGCAGTCTCGTCCAGCAGCTGACTGTGTGAAACTTTAATATACTTCAGTAAAAGTCTGCTTAAAACTGCAGCTGATGCCTTTTCATCTTAACAAAGTGTCTTCAATACATATGCACAGAAATGAGCAAGACAAAAGTCACTGGAATACTTGCCGTCTGCCTCAACCAGACCAAAGACTGAATTGAAATATAGACATGCCTTCTACAAAAAACTACTGACAATACTGATGCCTGCTACACAACACTACTGACAGTATATATGCCTGCTACACAACCCTACTGACAGTACAGACAGGCCCACAGCACAGTGTCCGATCGTCAACACTGCATGTCCTGACTGCTCAGTTTCAGCCACAGGAGACATGACAGCCTCCAGTCCTGCTGATGGGAAACAGTCTCTCCACATCTGCAGCACCATCATGATGAGGTGTTTCACAGCGACCGCATCAAGTGGGCAGATGGTTTGGCTGGTCCGACAGTCTGTAACTAAGGGAACACTGGCCACACTGTGACCCACTCAGCCAGGTGCATGCATGCACATACAAATGTTCAGTCACACACGCCTCACACATGCCCTTTATCTCCCCGTCAAGAAGCCAGAATGCCTGTCTGTGCTGAGACCAAATCACATCTCCATCAGGCTCAATAAGCCCTCTGGAACTAGACAGTGCTTTCAGCCACAGAGCACATACTGAATCATCCAAACTGATGTGAATGAGTGGCTGGAGAAGTCACATAAGAGAACCGGATCTAATCAACCCAATAGTGCTAATGCTGACTTCCCACATCAGTCAACAAGCTTATCAGGTGAACTAACGCACAGTGCCAGCCATATAAGCTTCACATCAGCAGACACAAGCAGCGCAGGGTCCAACTGGCCACACCCACAACCGGTTCACCTTTTTGGAAAGACAGACAGCAAGTGGGAAGACTGGAACCAGCTGAGTGGAGGCTGCTCCCCACAGGCACAGTTCAAAAATGCCTTCTTTAAACTTTTTCTTTTTTTTTTGTACAGGATTGTCTGTTCCTATTAAGCAGGCCGTCATGCACTAACACAGAGCAATTACGCACATCCAGCTGCTAAAAATACAAGATTGGAAAACACACACACACACACACACACAAATCAGTGTAGGTTAGTCGGCAAGTCCTGAAAAAAAATGATGTGGAGTGGATGCTGTTGACTTTGTGACTCTTGTCACAGTGTCAGTGTGGGTACACACTAGGGTTAAAGGGGAAAGCTTTCTTATGCTCAATGGACACTTGAACACAGCACAACGCACTACCAACAGAGCGCACGCGCATACACCACTGCACACATGCCCACATACACACACAAACACACACTGCTCTTCCTCCCCCCTCGTAGTGCGAGCGGTGAGTCATCCCTGTATTCACGTCAGCAGGAGATGAGTGCACCCTGTGACAGGCCAGTTAGTAGCAGTCACAGTGATCTATGTGGCACCTCTCAGCTCTTTGTTTCTCCTCTGATCGAGACACTACGTTTGCTCCCTATTAGGCAGCTTTACACAGCCAATAATGGGGGTGCTAGTGTGGATGAGACCCTGCATGAGTAAACTGTAGCATGGCTTCATGCCTGTGCACTCTGGCATTATATCTGCGCTTTTGCTCATCTGAACCTGGATGCCCGTGAGCCGCGCCACCACTTCATTGTTCCATTGTTTTCCATTTGCGTCACGAGACATAATCAGTAGCGAAGCACAAGTCTTTTCACTGACAGATGATGTACGGGGCCACGCAAGGTCAACAAATGTATGCGAAAATGTCTACTACAGTCCCAAAAAGTAGAGAACATTACTCACTCTCCAACTATTATTACAATGTCATCTTTCATTTCTTTTTATGGAATCAATTTAAAGGTGGAAGGGGACAAACTGGAGTGACAGTGAGCTCATGGAAATGTCAATACATAAAGGGATGCACGCAGAGCCAGCCATAAACAAAGCTCATTATTTTCAGGATCCATGTTTTCCCAGACATTTACATTTTTATCATAATCATTTACGATTAAGGGCACGGGGCCCGACCGCCTACAACTCTTCCAGTCGTCTTCCATTCACGACGTCAGTCACGTGTTGGAAGCAGGCTGTCACAAAGCCAGCACCATCACCAGCAACTGAGGAAAAGGAAACCACTGCTACCAGATCACAATGTGCAACAACTCTTACTAAAACAAAACACTCAGGCAGAGTCCTGTGCTAGTATGTTGTAAATGACAATGAGGACATGGCTCACATTATTTCTGTATTATTTATCTGAATGCCAAACAAGCACAAGTAATATCGAGTATTGTAATATACATTGTTTAGAGCAGTGTTAGTAACTACAGTATTCAGAGGAAAGTGCTTTTTATAATGGGCCAATCAGGCCACAGGTCATGGACAGAATAGAAATAGAATGTAAGTAAAAACTTGCTTGAAAAAGCTACGGCCACAAGGACGCTGAGTGAAGAATGCATTAGGACAAGGGTAGAGAAGATGCCATAGCTTTAAGTTAGCAACTGTGACGTTGCTTGTTTGCTAATCGACATAAGTTCTCGCGAATGGTCGTGAGCGTCCATGACTGCTTGAGACAGCAACAGCATTTATGTATTCGTGAATCATGAAGGCATGGTTTCGAGGAGTGGGCTGAAGAAGAAGAGAGTGTGTAGATTTTTGAAATCTCACTTGTGTTGAATTGCTGGACCATTTTTCAGAGATTTCCCACCCCACCTTTAAGTGGCAGACCTAAGTTCTATTGTTTTACAAAATGGTTATTGCCACAGCACTGTGGAACAATTTTCTGTAATGTGTAGACTGGTAACCTGTCCCCCTGCTGCCATGGGCCTATCAGGAGGCAGAAAAAAGCTGGGGGCCCAGTTAGTGGAAAACAGTCTGTGCACCTTTTCACACTTTCAGTTTTAGTAGCAAACACCACACGTGGCCGCTGTGTTGATATGAGGAACTCGCCTGGGATTTTGACAAATATGCATCAGCTCATGGGACAATGGTCAGAGTGCAGAATTGGGTTTGTATGGCCATAGATGAACTAATATTCCACGCCACACTACTGTGGCACTAAGATTTGTCCATTTTGAACATGATATAATAAACATGTACATCTGGTACAGGTGCATTAGTGAGTTCAATCTTAAAAGTGTCATTCCGCTGAAAACCAGTTTTCCACGCTCCTTTTGGAATCTGATGGCTCACCTGGACTTACCAACACATGCTGCCTTTGAAAGTGGTTTGTCGCCTCCACTGGCTGCACACCGCATTCACAGAAAATAACAAGAGGTTCGAGGGACCCAGAAAAAGCCGGTCCGTCTGATGTCAGATGGACTTTAGAGTCACCCACATGGGGTTAAACCCATCCCCAGCAGCAAATCTGAAGTAGCATTAGCATCCACAAGAGAAGATGGTGCCACAGTAGCTGCTGCACAAACTGGAAAAAAATGGGGGATCAGATTGGTTCATGTGCTCTCTGTGGAAATAAAGCCTCGCCAAGCAACAGCACGAAACCTAGCAGGATGTTACTTAGGTAAAGTTAAATACATACACAGTGAGAGTGGAGGAGGGAGTGTTCCTTCATGCATTCTGAGCTAATGAGAGACACCTTGTGGCTGCATCATGGACACGTATGCAGAAGTACCGATAAACTGTTCATTTTTCTACCGTGAAACAGCTGGAAACAAAACAATCGAGACGTTTTTTTTTTTTTTTCAATAGTACAAACACACAATGTATTCAATAACAATGGAGAACACGGTAATATTAATGAAATAACCATGGAATAACAGCTTTAAGCAGAAGATCCTGTTCACTACTGTTGCTCAGCGTAACAACTTAATATATTTTGTCCCTGGAGTGTAAGTATTTTTGTAGTATACGATTATTGTTATACTCCTGATCCCAAGAGGCAGAGGTGTTAATATATGATTATTGATTATGATTAAAAAAGAGCAGTGCACAGCATCTTCTGTGGCAAGCCCAACTGTTATGGAGGTGCATGTGAAACATACGGCTGGCAACACACATTGAAAAATGTCATAAATAATAGCCTAAAATTGGCCTATAATGGCCAGTCTGTGATGTGCTTTCATTGATAGAACTTTCAGCTTTACAAATCGTACGTCTGTGATTTTCACACTGTTTACTGAGCTAATTTCCCAATGTCTTTGGTCATCTCATAGGAAGCAATGTCTAAAAGACATTTGATGTTTTAGATGTAATCATTTCTTTGGTTAGCCTTGTAACATTACCCAACCCAACAACTACCCATGATGCAACTCTGTGTAGCTATGGGTCCTTTCATTATGTGTCTGTGAGAGGTATAGCCATACAAGACAGAAAATGCCAAAGGGATCATTGGCTTAAAAAATAAATAAATCACAAGATAATTGTATTCCATGTTATAATTATTTATGACATCCCTGATAGAACAAGCCAGAGTACAGCAAGTATATTCTATGTATCAGCCAGCTCTAAGTGTAATTACAAGACTAGCTGATTTTCCATTATGATAGTGTGTGATAAAAGGGTGTAGCCTCCGTCAGCTTCCACAGCAGGAGGAGCATGTCACACCATGTCACACCACATGCAGGTCGCTGACAGGACAAACTAATGGAATAAAATACCTGGAAATCTCCTCTCTCTCTCTCTATGGATTTCTCGCTTTGGAGTTTGGGAAGAATTAAATATACACATTTCATCCATGACTTACAACATGTGATTTACTATACTTGCCTGCAAATGATTTTGTTTTTCAGTTTTTCTCAGTATTAAGTACAAGCAGAGCACTGAGCTGTGAATAAAGCATACATTTCATGGAGGCTTTGTACATTTCAACAGAGGCTTTGTAATGAGTGGAGCCAAGAGGCCATTTGTTTTGTAGTCACACTGCTTTGGAAGCCACACAGTAACAACAATATATTGTCTGCACTCACTGGACAATTCTGAGCTTTGCAATCGAGCTGTGTTCACTGAATGTGGTTTTTCTGCAGCAGTTTGTAGTGCTGTTTGATAAGGTGCAATACAAAGTGATACACTTTACATCTCTTGATATTTGAGAAAATGACAAAAGTGATAATGTATCATGGAATGACATAATTAAGCATTTGTTGCCAGTAAAGGAATGCAAAACAAATGCTTTTATTACCTGCAACTCTGAATATGTTGTGTAGTCATTGCTATGTCCTTGTGGATGTTTCTATGTGGGGATAACAAAGCTTTTCTGAACATAAATATGCAATAAAAGCCAACAATGAAGATGATCCAGTGGCCAAACATGACAGAGAAATGTGCGACAGTGACTCCTCATCTTTAAAAGTACGGGGAGTTAAAAGTGTGCAGGCTGGGGACACATTGAAAAGGTTGTTGCACAGAGAAACTTTTTGGATATAGAGCTTTAAGGTGATGGGCTACCCAAGTCTAAATGAGGAAATGGATGACAGAGCTTCTTTGTAATAGTGTGTTTGATTGTTTTAAACATTGATATAGTGTTCACATATGGTATTGCAATGTTTAGTGTGCCGAGTTTGTATTTTTTGTTTTGACCTTTCTTGTTATACGTTTGTGTTCTCAGATCAGTATGAGGGGCGGGGTTTAGTAGCTCCCATCTAGTCTGAAAATGGGAGGAGTCACCTGCATCTGTGGACAATTAAACTATTATTAACAGGTATGCTGTTTGTTCAAACAAAAGATTTGACTGTTTCAATCTGACTATGCCCTGGAGAAGGCCGCGACACCTGGGCATTTAAAGGTCCTTAGTGGATATGTCATTTCACCATTGTGCGGTCCTTCGGGTCAAAGTGACCCGGTGGCTCACAAATGTGCCTTTTCATAAGTACTGTATGGTGCCATTGCTTACTACTGAACACAGTAAAATATCCTTGGGGGGTGGGGTGATGAGTCTATGGAACTCAACTATGGAATCTGGGTCTTTAAGACCCGATTGTAGGACACAGCCTGTGCGCCTTGTACGAAGGACTGCACAAGGGTTAAACAGACATTTTTAACCATGTTTTGGAGTGCCTTGGTGAAGTTTTTTTTTTCAAGTAACAGGACATAATTAAGCATTTCAGTTTTGTTTTTTTGTATATGAAATTTCTAATGTGTCTGGAATATGGCTGCCTTTCTGTGGATTCACTTACAACTTGACATCAACTTATTTTGTTTTCCAACAAACAAACAATTACCGTAAATTCCGGATTATAAGCCGCTACTTTTTTCCCAAACTTTCAACCTTGCGGCTTTTTCAGTGATGCGGCCAATTTATGTAATTTTCCTAACGGCCACCAGAGGCGCTCGAGTAGAAAAGGTAAGATTTAGACCGGTGGAATATATGCGTCGAGGAAGACTGAATGAAAAAGGAGGGGCGGAACAAACGCGGGGTGACGGGTTTAAGTGGGGAACGGTAAAGTTGACGGACAGGTGTACAGGGGGTAAAAAGCTGCTTAAAGAAAAACCTGCGGCGGTGTGTGAGAGAAGACAGAGGCTCGACCAGACCCTGTGGATTATTTTTGCACGTTGGCACGGAGGAGTTTGACTTGAACACTCGGCGAAAGGTTAAAGTTATCGCTGACTCTGCGATAGATGAGGCGAGGCGGCGACCAGCCACCTGTTTGTGGACGCGGCGGACAATAGTGGATATATTTTTCCCTCCCTTACCTTTGGAAATATACACTTTTTTTCCCTTGGATTACTTTCAACGGGACCCGGACTCTGCAGGTCTGCATCAAACCTTAAGTATCATTTTCCGTTCATTTTGCCGGCTGTGATTTTTGGACTGTGGACCTTGTGTGGTCCTTTAGGTCAAAGAGACCCGGTGGTTCACAAATGTACCTTTTTATACGTACTGTAGGATGCCATTGCTTACTACTGAAAACAGTAATATATCCTTGGGGGGTGGGGTGATGAGTCTATGGAACTGAACTTTGGAATCTGGGTTTTTAAGACCCGATTGTAGGACACAGCCAGTGTGCCTTTTACGAAGGACCGCACAAGGGTTAATGAAGGACATTTAGTTTCATTCGCGGGACTTGAAGTCAGGTTTGGGTTAATTTTGTGTTTGTGTTACATGTTTTAATGTGGGCACATGCGGCGTATATACAGGTGCGGCTTGTGTATGTACAAAATCGGTTTTCCTCTTAGAATGAGTTGGGTGCGGCTAATAATCAGGTGCGCTCTATAGTCCGGAAATTACGGTACTAAAGCATATTGTTAAATAACGCAAATTCAAAGCCTGCATCACATAGATAAAAATGATAATGTATCATCTTACCTGTGATATACTGAACCTGACCATCCTCTCGTCGAATAGTGAAGGATTCGCCTGGGTTTACCTGCACCAGGATTACCTGTGGAAACACACAGACATATTTCACTCTGTTGCCAAAGCTTTCACCCATCATCTGCTGATAGACCTTTGAGTTATGCCACAACTAAAATTAGAGCTTTGAGGAGCTCGTGCCAACATTCTATAGAATCCTCAATCTTGGTTGGAACCATGGTTGGGGGCAGCCCTCACCTAGAGTCCAGTCTTCTCTCCCTTTCAGAACATTTATCATTTCTGTCAAACATTGACAGAACACACCATAAATCTGTCATTTATTGCCCAAATTAAATATTCTTTCCTTTATGAAAAAAATACATCCAAGTTTTCACCTTTGTTGTCTAATATAGAAAACAAAAGCCTGAAGGCAGAGGTGTGAAACACCCCAGCACAACACAATTAGCTTATCTTGCCAATATTGCAAAACAAAAGAATCATGATTCATTGTATTTGTACTGGTATGTGGGTGAATGTGAACAACAAATAGAAATATCAGCCTTTACCTGTGCCCCCCCCACAAAAAATCCTAGGTTTACCCATTATCTCATATTAATGTATTTGTCCATCCCAGATTTGATTCCTACTGCATAGTTTGTTGTCAGAATCAGAGACAGGCTACAACCCCACACTGAGTCACTTTGCTCACATCATTACAAAAGAGCTGAGCATCAAGTGTGAGGAGCTGCTTTTGGTCCTTTTAGAGAAGTTCCTCTGATGAGAAGCCAGGAAAGTGGCTGGAGGTGTTGGTTTGGACTTAAAGGCTCATTAAGTCCAAACCAACACCCAGAAGCCGCCCTGTGCGTGTGGGCGCTGCTTTACCTCACTCTTGTGGAAGTTGCTGTCATAGAACGTACACTCCCTTGGCACACAGATCTGGCTACGCTTCCCTTCCAGCACAGAAAACATCAGCACCTCCATCTCCGACTCTAGTCCATTCAAGTGCTCAGTGGGGACAGGAAGAAGCCTTTTGACTGTCCCACACACACTCTCATATCCTCATACACACCCACAGCACCAGCGTCAGCAGCAGTGGGTGGGTGGGTGTGGGAGAAGGGAGTCTAACGGTATCAAAGCTTTGCACTTGACTCAGGTTTGTGTGGATTTGTTTGTGTACTCCTTTTGGTTTGGAAGCAAGTGCAACCTCCACAGAGGATTTCACATTGAATCTTTAAATGGTAAGTTCTATTTGATGTTTAAACTGTGACCATCACATCAAAAAGGAAGGACATTTCACTTTCACTTGCAAAAGGATTGACTGTTACTTACTGTTGCCCGCATTGCTTTTTTTCAGGTGTTGCTATTCATGCAGTCACAGAGAAGGGGAAAGATGATCCAGGGTCTACCCAGACCCTCCACCACTTCACCCAACCCTCATAAGGAAAGTCACATGACATGCCACACTAACACATCTGGCTGAGCTCCACTCCTACCAGCACCTGCACAACATCCAGACACTGGCGAAGGAAACTCAGAGTGTACGTAGGGCGGATAGGGACTGAAGTCTTCTACTGGAGGATGGAGCCCTTACGGACAGTGTGGCGTGAATGTCATGTTTGTTCGGCCTGCTTCAGCCTCATCTGCTCCATAGCGGCGCTCTCTGCAGCAGGCGGCTCATTCGCTCGCGCCTGTGGCTCCGGCACAGCCTCACTACCGTCAGTATCCACAGCAACCCCTTCAACAAATAAGCTAGAGCAATGTCCGTGCCAAAGCTGGTGAGAAGGGACTGAAACCTTATCAGCAGTGGCCACTCGCCAGGAAAAAAAAAACACAGAACAAACCCCAGAAAACAGGAGCAGAAACCGGCAAAAGCAAAAAGGAAAACCAGAACCAGAAAGACTTGGACTGATGCCTCAGTTTTGTTGTTGCTGCCTCTGTCACTGACAGCGTGCCAGCTCAGTTAACGCCTGCTGGGCTCCATAATATGCTTCATTTCAATAGCATTCCGTCAGGGTGTGATCAGAGCACAGCTGAGCCGGCTAACGTACAAGGCTTCCGTAGCATGGGGAGTCCTTTGTTCTGCCTTTTTTTTTTTTCTCACAACAACAACGGCGTGAGAAAGCTGAACAACCCACGCAGCTACTGAGGCTGACATCTACCACTACGCTACAGTGCCTCTCCCTTCCCCCTCCCTTCTTGCTCGCCCTCCCCCTCATACTCTCCCATTCACAGAGCGACACGCCACACACCCTCTCTAATACTCCGGTCGATGCCAGAGGAGATGAGGTGGTGGGAGTTCAATTGCAGAGTGACACTGGCGACAACAGCAGCCTCCAGTTCTGCAGCGTCTTCAAACATCACAAAGCAGCCCACACAATAAACACATCAAGCAAGTATTCGCTGCTTCTGCAACATCTGTCCCCATTCATCCTAAATGGATCATTCCTTAAAGCCACAGCGCTGATGACTTGGATCAGCATGTGCCAAGTTCCCCAGATCCCCTGCGTCACTGATGCTGCCGCTGCACAAGGGCAACATTAACACCCTATACTTCAGTGTACTCTAGAGCTGGATTTAAGGAGTTATGTGCGCACTACATCGCAACCACCAGCACCCGTCTGAAGTCCAGATGCAAAAAAAAAAATTCTGTTCTGAAGAAAGATTACTTTAATTTTGGAAGAGCACAGACAAACAACAATACAGTGGCCCTGAGAGTCACCTCAGAACAAAGAGGAAAAAGAAATTTCACAATATACATATGTGAAAATGCAAACCACCAGGACGTCTCAGGAGGTACAATTGACAAAACACACTTTTCAGGAATGGCGGCGTGCAAAATGCTGCTGCAAATTGTGGAAAATGGTTTGTTTTGACAATGCATTTTGTGAAATGTAGTAGTGTATAAAATATTGCATTTTGGAATATCTCCGTTTTTATAAAAGCTTATGTGTGACCATTAATGTAGGGTGAGTGTACATTTGTGTACACTAAGTTTTGGATCCAATATTTGAAGTGTTTTGAATGTGTACATTTGTACTTATGGACCAAAGCACAAGGCTCACTTCAGACTGATTTAGTTTCTCTTTTCATCTGTCAAACATTGCAGTAAAGCTTAATGATTCACTTCAACTAAATAAATAGAAAGCACATTGGAGCTTAAATGCGATTCATTCATCAGTTATGAGTTCATAAATAAATGTTTAAACTGGTTTAGCAATGAATTTTAAAAAGGAGAATAGTTTGTGTTATTATCAGTGTCAAGAATTCTACAGAACACGTTTGATTTTTGCCTGCATTTACAGCAGAGTGATTTGAATAACTGATTAAAAAAGCAAAACTGTCTCAAATTGCTTAAAGATTAATGGCTTAGTCAAGGTCATTTATTCTAGACTCTACAGAGTTGGCTTCTTCGTCACCCACAGTGGCAGCTCTGATGTAAAAAAAAAAGGATATTTAATGTACAGGTCATATTCCTTGCTATGGAGGGGATAAGAGTGGTGGGTGGATTTGAACTACTTCACACTTCATGAGAATTTTTGCATTTAAAAATATATATTTAAAACATTTGTGCAGAGACCATGGCCTTATGGACAGTGGGTACATTCCTGAAATAATGCTTGGATACTGCAAAGGTTATTTTTCACATGGATGACTAAGCACCATAATGTGCAAACTTTCCTGATTGCTTTCACAACAGCCATTATCTATAGCACAGAGCACCAGACAAAGATGGCATTAAGAATCAGCAGAACTGCCACTGAGTATGTACTGAGGTGAAAAAAACAGGCCTGGCTCACACCATGGGAGGACTGTGATCCCTATGGAAAGGCAATGGATCAATCTGCACACACATTCACACAGGTGGCCACTGCTGGCTTTTATTACCCAGGAGGAAGGACCCGCTAAGAGTCTTTACGCCTGTTAGCACTGACGTTTCTCCGCCGTTTGGTGACTCACGGTTCAGGTTTCTCACTATTTGTTCCTCTTAATTGTTTACTTGCATTAATGTGACATAGCAGCTGGGTTAACAGGAAACAGGAGCCATGATAGGGAGGGAAAATCCTGTCCCTGTCGGAACTAACGCACTCTCCCTGCAGCTGACGCTTACCTGCTCAATAAGAATACCAGGCAATTCGATAATCCACCCTCCAGAATCACCTGGAAACCAGGAAAAGCAGGAGGATGGAGACAAACAGGAAAGAAAATCTTCACAAACAAGTGTTGGAACAAAAATATATCCACACCAGAGGAAGTGATCTGCTGTGCTAATAGAGAAAAACACTTCGAACTAAACTAAATAAATACTAATTTCATATATATATATATATATATATATATATATATATATATATATATATATATATATATATATATATATATATATATATACACACACACACATACACAAGTTTGACAGGACAGTTTCATTTTGATTTTGTTGTAAATTTCATGAACTGACTGGACTGCAGCAGGTTAGGGTGAGAAAGAAGAAACAGTGTCATGACGTCATGGAAAAGATGAGTTCTGTAATGCAGCGTCAGACTTACCCAGATGAATTCTATTGACTATAACTCAGTTATATACATCTCAACATACATTTAAAAAGCTGATATACCACCCACTTCTATGTTACCCGTAATATTAGGGCCCATTGATTGAAGACTAGAATGAGCCCAGTACAATTATTAGAAATCAATGGTGTGTGAGTGATGCGCTCACATCACTATTTCTATTTACTGCCCAAGAAGATAAGGCACTCACTACTTGTTGTGAAAGCAGTTCAGCAATATTGATATAGTTTGTCTTGGGGAGCTTTGCAGAAAGTGTCCTAAACACTGCTGAGTCACAGCGTCCACCTCTTCACAACATTAGACTAACAGTGGGCTCGTCCCTCAGTGATGATTCAGTGGCTGACAGCAGTGAAGGAGAGGGGCTTGCATATTTGTCGCACCATGTAAAGCGCTCTGGAAATTTGTGAGAGGCAAACGTCCAAGGCTGCGTCTCCTGTGTGTAGTTTTAGCAAACGAGGCCAGGACTGAAAAGTCAGGAGAGTGAGGCATCACTGTTCCACACTAACATCTGCCCACGCAACATGGCATCACACCACGCAGGGACCACGCACTCACTGATGTGTGCTCCCTGTACCATTTCTGCACTTGCCATTTGTTTTATATCAAAGAGGAAGGGGGGGGTGGGGGGTGGGGGGGGATTTTTCTGGGGGCAGTGGTTCAGTAGTGGAGTGGGTAAGGCTCTGACCATGATCCTATGCTCTCTTCTGCCTCTCGCAGTACTGTCATTTACTACATAAAAGCACAAACATGCTCTGAAGATGGTGCTAAAAATGTTCTGAAGTTGGTGCTAAAAATGTTCTGAAGATGGTGCTAATAATGCTCTGAAGATGGTGCTAATAATGCTCTGAAGATGGTGCTAATAATGCTCTGAAGATGGTGCTAATAATGCTCTGAAGTTGGTGCTAAAAATGCTCTGAAGATGGTGCTAAAAATGCTCTGAAGATGGTGCTAAAAATGCTCTGAAGATGGGGCTAAAAATGTTCTGAAGATGGTCTAAAAATGTTCTGAAGATGGTCTAAAAATGTTCTGAAGATGGGGCTAAAAATGCTCTGAAGATGGGGCTAAAAATGCTTTGAAGATGGCGCTAAGAATGCTCTGAAGATGGGGCTAAAAATGCTCTGAAGATGGGGCTAAGAATGCTCTGAAGATGGTGCTAATAATGCTCTGAAGATGGTGCTAATAATGCTCTGAAGTTGGTGCTAAAAATGCTCTGAAGATGGTGCTAAAAATGCTCTGAAGATGGGGCTAAAAATGTTCTGAAGATGGTCTAAAAATGTTCTGAAGATGGTCTAAAAATGTTCTGAAGATGGGGCTAAAAATGCTCTGAAGATGGGGCTAAAAATGCTTTGAAGATGGCGCTAAGAATGCTCTGAAGATGGGGCTAAAAATGCTCTGAAGATGGGGCTAAGAATGCTCTGAAGATGGTGCTAAAAATGCTCTGAAGATGGGGCTAAAAATGCTCTGAAGATGGTGCTAAAAAAGCTCTGAAGATGGTGCTAAAATGCTCTGAAGATGGTGCTAAAATGCTCTGAAGTTGGTGCTAAAAATGCTCTGAAGATGGGGCTAAAAATGCTCTGAAGATGGTGCTAAAAATGATCTGAAGATAGTGCTAAAAAAGCTCTGAAGATGGGGCTAAATGCTCTGAAGTTGGTGCTAAAAAACGCTCTGAAGATGGGGCTAAAAAAGCTCTGAAGATGGTGCTAAAAATGCTCTGAAGATGGGGCTAAGAATGCTCTGAAGATGGTGCTAATAATGCTCTGAAGATGGTGCTAATAATGCTCTGAAGTTGGTGCTAAAAATGCTCTGAAGATGGTGCTAAAAATGCTCTGAAGATGGGGCTAAAAATGTTCTGAAGATGGTCTAAAAATGTTCTGAAGATGGTCTAAAAATGTTCTGAAGATGGGGCTAAAAATGCTCTGAAGATGGGGCTAAAAATGCTTTGAAGATGGCGCTAAGAATGCTCTGAAGATGGGGCTAAAAATGCTCTGAAGATGGGGCTAAGAATGCTCTGAAGATGGTGCTAAAAATGCTCTGAAGATGGTGCTAAAAATGCTCTGAAGATGGTGCTAAAAAAGCTCTGAAGATGGTGCTAAAATGCTCTGAAGATGGTGCTAAAATGCTCTGAAGTTGGTGCTAAAAATGCTCTGAAGATGGGGCTAAAAATGCTCTGAAGATGGTGCTAAAAATGATCTGAAGATAGTGCTAAAAAAGCTCTGAAGATGGGGCTAAATGCTCTGAAGTTGGTGCTAAAAAACGCTCTGAAGATGGGGCTAAAAAAGCTCTGAAGATGGTGCTAAAAATGCTCTGAAGATGGGGCTAAAAAAGCTCTGAAGATGGGGCTAAAAAAGCTCTGAAGATGGTGCTAAAAATGCTCTGAAGATGGGGCTAATAATGCTCTGAAGATGGGGCTAATAATGCTCTGAAGATAGGGCTAAAAATGCTCTGAAGATGGGGCTAAAAATGCTCTGAAGATGGGGCTAAAAATGCTCTGAAGATGGGGCTAATAATGCTCTGAAGATGGGGCTAAAAATGCTCTGAAGATGGGGCTAAAAATGCTCTGAAGATGGGGCTAAAAATGCTCTGAAGATGGGGCTAAAAATGCTCTGAAGATGGGGCTAATAATGCTCTGAAGATGGGGCTAATAATGCTCTGAAGATGGGGCTAATAATGCTCTGAAGATGGTCTAAAAGCACAGTATGTTACTCCTACGTGAGGTGGTATCTGGTATCTGAGGATCTGGAAGTCCAAATAAAAACAAAGCATATACAAGTAGATGCCATCTGCCTGCAGTGTGGGAAAAGCATGGGAGTTGTTCTTAAAACCATCTACCAGACATGAGCAGAAGAATGCATATTTATATAGATAAACAGCCACAAGTAAAACAGGAGTCAATACCAGTTAAAGGGGATATGACAGTGAATATTGTTAGACACAGCCGATATATTATGTAGACAAATTAACGCAATATATCACATAAGATTGGTCATTTTGTGGAATTTTAATGTACAATTAGTATTTTGGTAATTTCTAACGCGTCTTCATTCCTTAAAAGATGAACAGACGACAACTTTGGTAGCATTTGTTAATGGAAATGTTTTCACTCTTCTTCTGACTGAGTTTGGTAAGAGTTTGATCTATCAGATGGTTCCATTGGTGGATATAGAAATAGTACCAGTGCAGAAGCCCATGGTCATTGTGGTTGCCCTGGTTGTGTTGGTAGAGGACCAAGTCAAAGAGGCTGGTAAACTGGGGCTGACAGTAATGGAACTGGGACGAAGAAATGACAACCACATCTGCAACAGATGTTGGCAGCTAGTCATGGCTGAACGACAAATGTTGAACCATGCTTTACTACAGCGTTTACCAGAAGAAGTTGGTGGGCATCGTAGTAGATGAGGTTATAAATAAACGTGACTTATAAATGGTAAGTTTAAAGCCCTTCTGTTGATGTGTACATACCTGATGAAAACTATTTTCACCAATTAAGCGGGTTTACTTCAACATGAGTGGCTGAAGCAGCTCAGCAGTGAAGATGACGGACAGCTTTTTCATCTAATTACATGTAAGGATTTTAGATGAAAATGGATTTGAAAACAAATTGGTTATAGAAGAGTCCCAGATGGTAGTGTGAGATAACATCTGGCGACAGTCAGGTTAATACATTATAGCACATACATAGAGAAATTAACGTAAAAAAAAACCATACTAGCTAGTCTATCAATAACCTCTCTTTCCAAGGGTGTTAAATTGATTGGGCCACTTACATGCCATTTCCAGATAATTGCTCATTTTCAAAGGTAGCGGTCACCGATTATGTCAGGCTGCAGTCCAGGCTGCAGCAAACAGCCCTGTCAGTGTGAGACAATGTTAGCACTCCCTGTTTTTTAATTTCATAAGTGCACTGCAGAATAGGACTACTTCGGCAAACAGACAAGGTAGATATATCAGTGTTAAATAAATATTGACAAGATCAGTAATTGTGCGTCTCATTTGTGAATAATGAATGTTATCAGATGCCTAAAACACAGCCTGATATGAGCATTAAGTACAGTATCAGCTACTGGGTTGTCTAATCTCTAAATAATTAGCATTAGCCTTTGAAACATCTAAATGATTCAATTCTTTCTCAAGCAGCCTCATTTACTGCTGGAGGTCAAATACAACCCAGTGGCAGGGATAAAAAAAAAAAAAAAAAAAAACCAATCAATTCAGAAATAGCTAAATATATGCACTTAAGGCAATCATTTTATCTGTTTTGTGCCAATAAAAACACTTCAATGTACAATTGAAACAATATTTGATGATTGAGTTTTATTGATTCTTTTTAACAATATTTGCAAAGTTTGAAAAAGTTGCCACCAATTTTAATGTCACTCGATACATGTTTTCCTCCAGTGGATTATAAACCTGGCGGTCCACCAGACCTTAACTTGACCCCGATCAGACTAAAAGCATCAGCATTTTTAAAAGCATTATTTCCACATTTTTATTTATATTAAAGAAATCAAATGCATGTTAAAACTAATGACACTAAAGACCCTATTTAGAGCTCCCAGCCACAGGTCTGTCTGCTGATTTTTCAGGGTATGAGCGTGTGTAAAGTTAAAGGAAATGCAGGCAGATAGCAGGACAGGAAGTGACAAAATACAAGCAGATTCATGGATGAAACCATGGGAGCTGTGGTTGAGCCACATAATGTTAGCTTCCATAGCTATGCGGACGACACACAAATATACATCTCTGCAGAACCCAATGACATAACCGCCATCTGTTCCATTACAAACTGCCTCAAGGCAATAAGGTTCTTTACATTCTTTATATTGCAAAATCAAATCTTAATATATTTCTGATTTACTCTATTGAAATTGTATAATGTATGTATAATCAGTTTACTCTTGTAATTTTATTCTTATTTATTGAAACTTTATAATGAAAGTCTTGAATAATTTTGTGCAATCAAATTTTAATGTATTTTTTATTTGACCCTGTCTTAAAAATTTTGTTTGAATTTTTCATCAATGTCAAGCACTTTGGGCTACAGTGTTTGTATGAAAGGTGCTATACAAATAAAGATTATTACTATTATATTATTACTGATTCGATAAAGTGTTTAATCAGGAGTCTGGGTTACAGGTCTAATGTACAGAGGTACAGGTTTGTAAAATGGACTGTACAGGACTCTGGTACACCGGTACTGTCACATGACTATCAGTTCACCTGTTGATAGTGAGACAGACTGAATAAGTCCTGTTCCATTGTTTAGTAGACTTTAGCAGAAATTAAAAGCTACTTTGCTAGCACTAAACGTCATACAGATTAGTCTCAGTTCTTTTCAAAGAGCAGGAAATGTGATGAACTGAAAAATGTAGTGGAAAAAGGACTGATATGGTGGAAGATGAAGATGATCATCCATCAGGAACTACACTACAGGAAAGCACAACCTTTGACTTTTCCATATTAAATAATTGCCTTTTTTGGAAACCGTTCAATGCGACAGGTTTTTCAGATGTATTTTTAACATTTTTATGGGATGTTCTTTGCTTTTGCTTTCTTTTCACACAACATTAATTTTCCTCAATAAAGCTGTGAAAGTCTTGTCCCTGAAAAAGGACTGACGGTCTGAGGAGGTTAGAAACATGAGAAAAAACACATATATTTAAAATACATGAACACATGTGACCAGTGCATGTTAAAGAGTATAATGTTGTTTTTCAGGGTGTTCAGGACAGTAATGGCAGATGTCAAACAGGTTTTGGAAGATTATTTATTCATTTTAAACATGGCGGGCTGTCGGTGGGGTTTACTAGCAATTCTTCATTAACTGCACTTTTTCATTTCTTTGATAAAATAAAAAATACATTTTCTAATGACAGATGCTTTTCCTCCTTAAAAAATTTAAATAAAACATAACCTCCTTGCTTATCGTTCTATAGAGACATTTGATGTCAGCGAGGCCATTTATACATTTTAAATAGATCAGTGGTTGAAAACTGAGGCAGGTAACGTAATGTGTGCAATTAATACTATATATATTTTCAGGAAGTTACATTTTCCTAAAAGGGCTCCAAATAGAAACACTACATGAAGGAGAAATACTTTTAAAATCCAAACAACTCACAAAGACATGCAAATACAATGAAGAGAAAATCTTAGAGAGAAGGTATAATGAAAAAAATGGCATAAAATATACGTACCAAACCTCCAACAACTGAATGCATACTCCATTAGCAGGATTTGAACAGTGACAAAAACAGCCTGATTCATCCGTTACCTACCTGACTACAAAGCAAAGGGCAAAACCGTGGGGGTGAAGTTGGAGGTTGGGAGGAGTGGGGGGGCTTTCAAATGGATGGAAGCAGTGAATCAGCCAAAGTCATCTCCAAAAAAGAAATCATCTCAGGTAATGACCCTGAGACAACAGCTTCCTCTGTGACTCATAATAATTGGCCCAACAGCGCGTTAATACCAAGCCCAGACTGTGCTAAAGAAACCCACAACAAAGGAGGAGGTGTCCTTGCAGCTTCTCTGCCTCAAAGGTCACAAACGCAGGGGTCAAGCATCGCTGTGAATCGTCTTCACTGTCAGCGCTGGGCTCCGTCAGGGCCAGACCCCTCCAGTGCTTTCTGCAGCTGTCATGATATTTACACACCTCCTGAGACACAAACACGTAAGCTACATCTTACTCAAATAACAGAAAAAGAAAAAGGTGTGTGTGTGTGTGTGTGTGTGTGTGTGTGTGTGTGGGGGGGGGGGGGGGGGGGTGTCCTCCTGCAGTGATGGAACACAACAGCCAAAATAAATCGCAAATTGGAGATTTAGGGTTTTCACGGTCATGTCAAAAAAACACTTGAATAAACCCATTTATATCTCTGTCCACCTGCTTCCCAGTGTTTAACTGGAACTTTTTTTCATATTTCAGTCTTCTTCCAGAAGACTTCACTGGAGAATGAGGCCTACAAAACTTTACTGTTCATGTTGTTCCCACATTGAATATTAAACTAACTGAGCCTCCCCTCTCCTAAGCCCTGTCAACCATTTAAATACTGCTACTAGTTCATGATTATCAACATATACTTATATTCAATCATTTAATGTATGCTAGCATGAATCTATGTCATTTGTCAACCAGAAACATTATACCACTCTTATAATTACAAGTTAACGTCATCATCTAATAGCATGTAGCTAAAAGTACCCATAAGGACACATTAGCATTATCCACAGTGAGTCATTAAATTACAATTTCATGATTATCTGTAATGGAATATGCAAATCTGACAGCACATACTGTATAGTTTAGCTTCTTTTCTGAAGCTCAAAGCAGCTGAAAACTAAACATTACTCACCACGTTATTGATAACAAAAAGATCGACTGAGAATTTAGGAGGTTCATTTCTGAGCCCGGAAACACATTAACAGCAATAGTTGATTTTGATCTCAACTATGTCTGAGATCATTTGAAGGGAGATCTCAAATGGTTTACGACGTTAAAGTTACTGAATGATCAATCAGATGAAAAGCAGAGAAATAATATGACGTTTCTGTAATAAACCTTGAAATATTACAGATATGAAGCCACAAAGAACTGTGATATGAATTCACAGCTACTTTCATAATGTGGCTTTAATAAAGGTGGAAAAAAAGTCAGATTCCCTCATATCAGGGACTATAGCTTGCATTAGCTAGCTTAGCACATGGTTAATAAATAATAAGAATGATATGTAAAATGTTAAGCCCCGTTTCCACTATTCAGTTTTTTACAGTACAGTTCAGAACGGTATGCTTATTTTAACATTTCTATTATGACAAATGCATACTGGTCCCATGGTACTTGTTACAATTTTGGTCACCCTTCTGCTTGGGGTCCCAAGCTCACTGGAGCTTGGAGTAGTGATGAGGCATAAGTTTTATTGTGCATTATTGGTGAGGAGGCAGTGCAGCGGGAGTTGGACGGGGCTGTTTGCAGTAGGGCATTAACTACCTGAGTTTTTTTCAAGTCGACTTATCCGTCAGTAAAGTTGGAGTCGAGTCGACTTGTCGTGATGACGTTATCACGTTATCAGCTGAGGAACGACAGACATGCAAAAAAAAAAAAAAAAAAAAGAACACGGACACACGTTTGTCCAGCAATGAGCAACATGTATTAAAGTTCACTGCAACGTAACAATGTCCACTGACAAGACACAAGCATCAACATTTTATCCCCAATAAAACAAAGGCTAACGTTAGCAAAGACTTTTCTGTTAAATTTAACTGAACAACATTAGTAGGTGAACATATGTCCACATTTTGTGTGGATCCACGTCTCTAAAACCAGACTGTCCAGATGTCTGTCGCGCGTCCTCACTTTTCATATTAATGGCAACGGCAAGCCGCACACCACAGTGTCCGCATCATGTTTGGAAAATAGGAGTGTGTGGTCTGCGCTGCTGCTCACCCAGGTTAGGTAGCGGATGCTGCTTAACGACTTGCGACTTGTCAACTCCTCCAAATTTAAGCCGACTTGTGCTACAGGAGTCAACGTTTCGACAAGTTGACATGTCTGTTAATGCCCTAGTTTGTAAAGAAAAAGTGTTCCAGCTAGTTTCGGCTACAATGGCAGACAGGAGCTTCATTCGATCGGCAGCCTAGTGCTGGATTAAGCTTAAAAAAAACTAAAAAAACTGCACAGCAATTATCGCTGGGTGAAGGACCATGACAGTCAGAGTGGCTCACAAAGAAAGCACTAGAAATGGCTCTGTGTTATTCCTCCACTTCGCCCATCTGTTTGTTTATATTTCCAGTTCATGTCGGGTGGCGCACATCATACGACGTCGCATCTTAACACAAGATGACGTGATGACGCTTCCACGAAGCAGCATGCCTCCTTCTGAAGGTCTCCCTAGACAACGGAAATGCAAGCTGTCCAGAGGAGACCCGTAGCGTACCCGATCAGACCTGACCCATACCATCCGATACTGCATAGTGGAAACATGGCTTTACGGGCATTTCTTTTAGGTGCTTTTCAGTATTTATTCAGCCTCAAATTATACACAACCAATTCATTTAACATTGTTAGGAATAGCTTATTTTAATAAACTCAACTGCCTTGTTAGAATACCAGCTGTATACTAAACAAAACAGCACTGATTAGCATATTACCTGAGTTTTTGTTGATCACACAAACACAATTTAAGGGAGCTCTTTTTAGTTATTTTCTGTGATCCTCTCTGTGCTACTTCATTGTATTCTCTCAGAACTTTCCATTAAGTGACAGAATGAGCGCTAAAGTCATGGTCCATCCACCATGTTCATAAAGACTCGCACTGAAAATATGCTGCAGAAGCTTATTAACACAACACAGACTGATGGGATTACTAAGTTATTTGCATGCCTATTAACTGACGAAACAATGGCACAATTACAACCATGAAATGGTAACCAATCGAACCCCAACTGACTACGCTTGAAAAATATTTCTAATACATCACAACAATAGATTCAACCTTATTATCATCATCACATCTCTTCTTTATAATTTAGTCATTCATTATCGTTTTGTCATATTTGTTCATTCTGATTGCAGTCATTGTTGTTTTAGCTGCTGGATGCTGATATTTCTCCCAGGATTAATAAAGTACCTAACATCAGCATGAAAGCAATTGAATCCCAGCTGAATAAAAATCATGTCAGATCATCTTGCAACCACCGAGCATCAGATTACAATGAGCTACCTATTTTGTATTCATCTGAACACCTTGTATCCGGGTGTTGATATGTGTGCACCCCCCTCTGTACAGAAACAAAATGAGCATGTTATTCATTCAAAACATTTCAGCACATTTCAGCAGCAATAAACACAGTGTGTGTGGCATTGGTCTGAACAGCAGTCTTCTAATGATATAAGCTGGGATGGAACAGCACCATTTCATTCCATTAGCACCTATAAAATAATGTCAATGCTGACATGGGAATCAGGTACACCTCAGTTGGTAGGAGGTGGTAAAGTAAATGGATTCCATGAGAACATAAACTGAACAAGCCAACACAACTAGAACAGCTGATCTCTCCTGGTGGAACAAAGCCCTGTTCACATGAAGGTTTTTTCCACTGGAAAATGACAGAGATGGTCGGAAAGGCGTGTTTAGAGGGCAGTGCTAATATTAGCAAGTCTTATCTGACAAACTGCATAATACAGAGGAAATGACAGAAAAGATAACACTGGAGGTTCTATGCAGTCCCCCAGGAAATCACGGAAACTTAAGCAAATCGAACTGATGACCATCAAAATGACAGGGAAATCACCCAGGCTCGTCAGGGCCAATAAATCTCCCCCTGACACTGACAAGAGCTGATGGTGGGGTGCATCAAGCCCACATCCTGCACCCTACAGCAACACTTTGTCTCAGAACTGAAACATGTGCTTCAGAACTAATCAACACCTGTTGCTGTTGAAAATAGTTACCACCAACGGCTGAAATAAACACAGTGACTAACATGCTGTTTCACTATTCTTCTGAGCAACTACTACAGATGTGGGATTTGTTTAGCATCAAACACCGTAGCGTTTTACCAGAACTATCCTCTACAGAGCAGGTGTGAAACATGCAGCCCATAGAATTTGTGTAATAAAAATTCAACACGAAAGATATTAACAATCCAAACCTTTGTGGTTCCTGTTCTACATATACACAAATATGATCTATAGTGGAATGGTCAAACCAGTAACCGTAACATTGTGGGATTTTCCACTGTAGGAAACATTTGTAGTTCCTTTAACCTTTTTAGTTCATTCTATATTCTAGTTTATAGTAACGCTGTGGCCTCCTCATTCTATATTCTAGTTTATAGTAACGATGTGGCCTCCTCATTCGATATTCTAGTTTATAGTAACGCAGTGACCTCCTCATTCGATATTCTAGTTTATAGTAACGCAGTGACCTCCTCATTCTATATTCGAGTTTATAGTAACGCAGTGACCTCCTCATTCTATATTCTAGTTTATAGTAACGCTGTGGCCTCCTCATTCTATATTCTAGTTTATAGTAACGCTGTGGCCTCCTCATTCTATATTCTAGTTTATAGTAACGCTGTGGCCTCCTCATTCTATATTCTAGTTTATAGTAACGCAGTGACCTCCTCATTCTATATTCTAGTTCATAGTAGTGCTGTGGCCTCCTCATTCTATATTCTAGTTCATAGTAGTGCTGTGGCCTCCTCATTCTATATTCTAGTTTATAGTAACGCTGTGGCGTCATCATTCTCTATTCTAGTTTATAGTAACGCTGTGGCGTCATCATTCTATATTCTAGTTTATAGTAACGCAGTGACCTCCTCATTCTATATTCTTGTTTATAGTAACGCTGTGGCCTCCTCATTCTATATTCTAGTTTATAGTAGCGCTGTGGCCTCCTCATTCTATATTCTAGTTTATAGTAACGCTGTGGCCTCCTCATTGTATATTCTAGTTTATAGTAGCGCTGTGGCCTCCTCATTCTATATTCTAGTTTATAGTAACGCTGTGGCCTCCTCATTCTATATTCTAGTTTATAGTAACGCTGTGGCCTCCTCATTCTATACTCTAGTTTATAGTAACGCTGTGGACTCCTCATTCTATATTCTAGTTTATAGTAACGCTGTGGCCTCCTCATTCTATACTCTAGTTTATAGTAGTGCTGTGGCCTCCTCATTCTCTATTCTTGTTTATGATTGGCCCCTCCCATGGTTCCTATTGCCCTGTCAGAATGCAAACCCAAAGGTTCCCTCGGAACTATATAGTTCTAAGAACTATTTAGTTCCTAAAACTACTCTCTAGTAATAACAACCACAAGCTGCACACAAGAAATAAAAGTAAAAGAGCACTGAGACCACAGACCCCCCGCCACCATCAAAATGTCATCTTCGTGTCATTATTCTGAAGATATAATCCTCCCATAAGTTTTAGAGTCATCTTGCTTACTGTCAAATAAACACACAAACAAACGCGATGAAAACATAACCTGCTTTGCCAAAGTAATCAGCTTATCCTTTCACAGAAAATGCAGATAACCTTAATGACATATAGGACTATCTCTTTGAAATTTAATCTCCATTTACTGCAATGTAAAATTTCAAAGTGATCCAGAATCCAGGATCTATTCCGGATCATCACCAAAATCCAATCATTTGTTCCTTGCGATACTCCCAAGAAACCCTAAAAATGTTATCAGTCAGACAAACAAACTAATGGACTCAAATTATTTGATTTATTTGAAGAATAATTTCACCTCTAGTCTTTATTACATTATGCCAAGAGGGATTACCCCCCCCCAAAAAAATAAAACTAAGCTTGACAGTTTTAAACCATAGTTAATCATCTGCCTCATTATAAAATCATCATTAAAAAAAAAAACATGTACACATCAAAGCAGAAACTTGAGCTAAATATAAGAACATCATGAAATTTTCATCAAGATCTGTCCATAACTTTTTGAGTCATCTTGCTAACTAACAAACAAACAGACAAACTCTGGCAAAAACATCACCTCTTTGGCAGACCTCTCTTCATTCAGAGTGCTTTTCTAGTTTACTAAAGTTTTCAGTAGTTCAGTTATTTCCACATGCACCATTATGTCATGCTTGACTTTCCTGGTTGTGGAGCCTCTGCAGGCGCCACTTATTTCTACCAAAAACTAATGCCGGCTATGGGTCAGCTTTCACTCCCAGTTCAGCAGCAGGGATGGTAGTTCTACAAATGGAACGGCTCTTTTGCATTACACACTGTGCCATCTTCAGTACATTTCTGTGCACAAGCTATGCTTCTCTCTCCTTTTCTTACCTGACCTGGGATATGGAAAAAAAATCATATCACCATCATTTCTTTCATATCAGACAGTATCAATATGCATCACATCACTACTTTTGTCAACCTTAAAAGTCGATTACTGAATGCCGTTAGCGTTTCACTGCCTAGCTCTAGTTCTATGGCCACCTACAAATGTGACGGATCTTCTGCATTATGCAATCTTCTGCCATTGTCTGTGTGCAAGCCATCCTTCTCCCTCCTTTTCTTACCTCACCCACAGCAGTGTTCACAGATTTAGTTTGGACATTATGTTTTTAAGTACGTTAGGCACTTAAAAAACGTAACAGCTGTTATGTTGATCTCACAACACAGTTGAAATTCCTACACCTGTGTTTGCCATGATGCAATAACATGCATCTGAAACAATCTCCCACTGGACTAACATTCAGTCTGTCCTCAAATGAACTGGCTCCATCTGTGTTCGTACATTCCCTCTTTGTTAGTATATGTCCTGCTCTGCACTTTCTGGATCACGTCCTTCAAGGAGACCTATTATAGTCAGTTTTAACTCGTTATGTGTGTTATGAGTTTCCAGCTCAAAAAACTCCATAGTTATGTCATACCGACGTTCACAAAAGTCCCAATCCAAGCCCATTCCTGCCTCTGCCTGAAATGCACGGTTTTGGCTTCTGGCTAATCTCACTGTTCTCTGATTGGCCAGCTCAGTGGTAGCTTCTGAGGGGGCCAGAGCGAGAGGCAGACTGAGGTTTTGGCCACATGTGTATTTGTTTACTGTGTGATAGCGGTAGGCTAACATAGGCGACTGTACACAGAGCTATCAAGTCACACACTTTTCGGTCTTAACATAAATTCCTCGGGCGCCGTTCTCACTATTGAACCGGGAGGAATCAAGCATGTTAATATTTTGAACCACTCGTGAGTTACGTTACAGTTTGAATTGTATGCCAGGTGGGCATGTTTGGGGGCGGTTCCTTGCTGTTTGAGCATTCATCCCAATTGGACACTTTTGTTCGCATATGGCAAACATCTAGCAAACAGCTGTTTAGACTGACAGGAAACCAGAATGCAGGATTACAGCATAAACACTATAGCTCATGTTTTATAACTTTGCAGAGGTTTTATAACATCGTATGTATGAAGAAAAACACGGATGGGCAGAATAAGTCTGCTTTAAGATCATTTGTGCTGTTCAGTGGCTCAGACTCCAGCTCCTGAATGGACTACATTTGAAGAGACCGTACTACAGCCTTGGTGGAAATATCACATAAACAATTCTGACATTTGTAACCTGAAAAACTTACTCTACTGCTGTCAACCACCCCACACACACACCCCACAGCATTTTCTTCAAAAGCCTTCAGAGGTTCAAGAGTGAAACACCGAGTATCAACGGAAGGAACACCTCGGCACCTCACATGGGAGAGGACGCAAAGCTAGTAGCAGAAGCAGAAAGGAGGAAGAATAAAGGAGTCCAGTGTGTGGGAGGGGTCAGAGGGTACCTGCTGGGGGCCCTCCCCGTTGACCATGGCTGGGGGTGGTGGCGAAGCCAGGATGGGGAGTTCAGGGCTGAGAAGCTGGCCGGACTCCAGAGGTGGGGTGTGGTCTGCCATGTTTCCCTCATTCACACCACTGAAGAGGTACTCCTGCAAAACACACACACGGGATGATTCACGTTTTCCCCCCTCACAATATAACTCAGGTTAAGATGTGAATTAAAATTATTTCTTCTATATCAGGGCTCTACACTAACTTTTTTTTCCAGGAGCACACGTGCCCCTAAATTAAAAAATTTAGGAGCACACAAAAAAAATAGGGGCACAAGTAGGTTTTAGTTTTAAATGTTTATTTATTTACAGTGCAGTACTTACACACAGATACCAACATTGTTGAATGACTGCTGTCATTTGTGTTAATTTAGAGCAGACCATAACATAACTTTGTATTATGGGATGCTTTGTCCTTTGATACATTTTAGAACGTTGTATTGGCTGCCTTGTTATTAGATCCATTTTAGAATGATTAACCCTTTAACTCCTGAGACTGAGACACAGTAAAAAATAAAATAAGAGAAAATAAGCAACACAATGAACAAAAAACCGTCAAAGTGATCATATAGCATGCGTTATGGAACGTTCTAGCACGCGTTATGGAACGCGTACCAGAACGCGTCCTGTAACGCGTGATATAATAAAGACAACACGTGGCTATGTGAACACTTTGGCTTGCCATAATTAGCTCCTCAGGTCTGTGTGCCTTATTGTGTGCTGCAAGAAGCACTCGCACATGTGCGACTGTTTTGTTTTCCTCGTTCGCACGCTGAAATATTTGCTCGCAAATGCGAGTGAAATGGTCGCACTGTAGAGCCCTGTTCTATATGTTCCATTTGTGTGCAATATTAATAAACATGTACTTGCATCAAGAGGTTGTCCCATAGTATATTTAAAATCTGATATCAGATACCAATCAGGAAAAATGCAGCAGATAATCAATAAGCCAACATCTTCACTGTCATAGACTAAGTCATTGATTGCATTAGAAACTTGTAAACCGCTTAAATAAATAGCTATATCAAAGTATCAGTATCAGTAAATCTAAAAACAAAACTAAACTATGTGTTTCATGGATTTCTTCAAAGTCAGCGTTTCCAGCTGAAAAAGCTCATATCAGTCATCGGTTACTGTCAGAGTTCTCCCTACACACACATTTTGAAAATTGTTCCATCAGCCTAAATTATGTCTACTTGAAAAAGTGTCAATGTGCATCATCAGTTCAAAACTATTATCTTGGGTAGGTATTGGTAACAGAATCAACTCCAAGAAAACAAGAAAGTAAAATAGATCATCACACAACTCAATATTGCAATACTTTGTACTACACTATCAATATAACTGCATGCACAAAATATGGTGATACCGTACAGAATCCATGTTTCCCCCCCCACCACGAGTGTTTATTGTGATTTTGTTTCCTTCATAAACTCAATGTAGAATAAGGGCCTGTTTACACAAACCCGGATATTTTTGAAAATGCAAACATTTGCCTTTGTTTGTGCGTTTCATTTATACACAAACTTAGTTTTTTCCTCTGAAAATACATCTTTATAAAAACTCTGGCAAAAGTGAAGATTTTTGAAAAGTCGGTTTTGTATTTGTGTGTAAAGACACCAAAAAGCAGTTTTTTTTGGCTAATTTCGTGCCACAGAGAGCAGCATCGTACATCTGACAAGCATGGATACACTCCGAAGAGAAGCATTTCTTTTATTAACAGTTATATTCATGAGTTTGCTTTTGAAAATAGACCAGCAGAGACGCATCAGGGTTCAGAGGGTAGCAATTGCGCATCTTCTTGTGACCAATTAAAGAATGTGTCCGCACAGCCAACGCCAACGATTTTGGGTCGGACCTGGGTGGACCGTTGTCTGGTGGGAGAATTTTGTGAATGGCGTTTTTCAAAATTTCAGGATGTCACAGCCACTAACTGGTCTTGACAGTGTATTTATGTGGATCAATATAAATGTAAAAAACAACAACAAAAAAAGCGTGCATGAAGTTGGTTTTGGAAATTGGAGCTTAAAAAATATGCATTTCAAAAATATGCAGGTAGGTGGCCCTTAGAATTCCTACATTTGGGCATTTCAACTGATGTCCTCCCCAGTATGGAAGGCACTGGAGATAAAGCACATCTAATTGCATGGTTTTCAGTCAAGTACCGAAAGGTTGAATCATGCAGGGTAGGAATTTGACAAACAACCCGATTAATTTCCAAAGCCATCCTCTCTGTTTTCTGTTGCCAGTCGTGCACCGGCAGTTCCCTCTGGCACAGGAGCACAATGGCCCACCCTGGAAGATTTTCCTGATGCCATCATTGAACTAGTAGGTTAGGCCAGCTGTTCGATCTGAACTGAACAAGCCTGATCACAGAATAAAGAGTGAACACATTTTCATTCACAGGACAAGAAGTCTTCATTTAGGTTGAGGTCAGCAAAATCTCCCTGGTGTTGTACAGAACATCAAAAATACTATGATACGACTGAAGACGCAGTAGAAAGTACGAAGAGGAGTGAAGAGAATGAGAAATCCATAAGCGCTATAGATGTTTTCTGCACAAAAACAAAACACTGCACGCATGATGGAAGCCAAATCAAAGCATCACCATGCACAGCCTGAGTCGAGACAGAATCACAAACATACTCGCCTGAAGCTGTCGACAGGAGAAGAACAGCTTATCCATCAATAATTAGATACAACTCTGCTCACTCCGTCAGTATTTTAAGGTGATGCAAGCCAGGTTTCACAGCCAAACTGAAAATGTTTTTCTGTCATTTCTCAGTTTCAAACAGGAAGGATCTCCCTTCCCTCAAAAAGATTTTTTTTATAAGTATTGAAGCGACAAACACAAATGACATGGCACATGGTGCTGTAAAACACTGTCAGGTAACCAATACGCACAACAGTGTTTCTGCTACATTCATTTAGTAGCAGTGTCCTGCCGCTTCCTCACATTTCTATACATTTTATGTTTGTTGCAAATACATCACCGCGTCAAAAGTAGTAGTATCGCAAACTACAGAAAAATATCTCGAATCATATACTCTTTATGAGAGTGCATCTTGGAAGGGACGGATCAGCTGATCAGACAGTCGGAGGAGAAGTGTAATCTTTGCGATTCAGGCAACGAAAAGGTCGACTTTCTACGGTAGTGTGAGATAACTCATCATTTTTAAAAGTTAAATAGATATCCACCAAATATTGACAGCCAGCTAATGTTACGTAACATAACAGCTTAAGTTAATTGTGCACGGTGCCAACTAAGCTAATTTATAATATAGCATTAAGCTAATATCTACACGAGCTAATGCTGACTCCAGATGAGTTTATGGAAAAATGTCTCAATAAAGATAAAAACATTGATGAGGATGAGCCTAGAAAGGTATCATTAACCTTTTCCTAAGTCATAAATTATCATAAATTATGTTCACATTTAAATTATCTAATGTTAATGTTTATGTAATTATATAAGACAAGTAATGTTAGTCAGGGAGGAGTGAAGAGGTCAAAGGTCAAACAGGCTGGGACCATAAATAGGTGAAAAAAAACATCAGTTTTCATTCACAGACAATGGTGAGTGTTGAACTTTTTTCCCTTATTACTTTACATAATATAGCTACATGCCAGTATTTCCTTTAAATAAAATTAATTAAATGTTTCTATCTCTATAGGAATGTTCTGGATGCTGCTTAGTATCAATGAGCCAGTCCTGGAAGAATTTAACCAAAGAGCCTTAGAACTTTTCTACAAAAACTGTGGAAAGATCCAGTGCTCTCAGGCTGGGTGCAAACTTTGCCACTGAGATATTTATTTACGTTTGTATTATTATTTTTTTTTTAAATTATGATTTTATTTTTTCATTATACCATTTGTTTAGTAAAAGTCTAATAAATCAGTTCTAGAAATAAAATCTGCAGTGACGTGTCATTTGTTTACGCTGCCACGACTCCCCGGTGCACCTGCCCCTGCTGTAGAAAAAAATCCTAGAGGAAACACTGCACAATATCTTAAACATAAAAATGTACAGGTTTTCTGTGCACTGTATGAGGAAGAAGACAGTAAAATCTTTATAGATGCAGAAATAACTGGAACTAAAAATCAGATAAATGTGACAGTGCAATCACATCTGCACATATCAGAAGAGACTCAAACTGACCATGTGATCCTTCAATAAAATACAGTGTAGTTACAGAAAACACAAAGTTACTGAGCCACACTGATAAAGTCAAAGGTGCTTCCAGACAAACACAAGAAAAACAACAGAATACCAAGAGAGAAATGGAACATGTGTCCTTGAACCTAATTCCAATCTAGCGCATGCGCCCCTAAACCTCACAGTGATCTGGCTTATCTGTTAGCTTTAACCCCTCCCCTCCTCCTTAAGCTTAAACAACACAGTCCATTTACAGTGTGATGGTCAATGAACTGGATTCGAGGGACCCGTTGCTACAAGGAGAGATTAGGCAGTGTTATTCGCAGATCATAGCAGGCTCCTTCTGTTGTCATCTGGCCTACAATCACTTGTCATACTCTGGCAACAATAAACTTGTTCAATTTTCCACATTTACTTCACACAACAGTTTGTTTTAAGGTCTGTAAAATAATGATGTAACAAAGAGGAAATCAAATAACCTAACCACATATCCATTCAGGTTTTACTTGCTCCTAACCAGCCACTGACACACATTTTAATACACTTTAAAGAATAGGGGACTGTTGTCAAAAAGCAAAAGAATAGTAGAGTTTTTCATTTATGGTGTGTATATTGTATTATTGTGTTTAAGCAAGTCAATGGTGACTAAAAACTTTTCCATAATAATTCATAAACACCTAGAAATAACTTGTGTTGTCCTGAAATAACAGATGTCCTTAAATGTTACCTGTGTAACATTTAAGGATATTTTAATAGGGGTATAATAAAACCATGCATTCCTATTGCTGACAAATACTGATCAGTGTTCAGCAAATCTTAAAATGCCTAGTTATACATTACTAGAGAATTCCCATTAAACCACAATTGTGTGAATAACGATAAAGCTTACTTCTTTAATAAAAAAAAAAAAAAGAAGAAAAGCCTCTGTGGTCACATCTGCTGTTTGTTTTGACTGTGGTGTATGTGACCATGGCTGAGAGCAGAGGACAAGGACAACAACTGTTTGTCAGAAACAGTTTTGGTACAAAGAGGAAAACACCCATTTGTACTTCCTTCATTGTTGTGTCAAAGTCTTATATGTTTGTGACCATGAAAAATGAGATTAAAAGTGTATGGAGATGTCTTAAGGCTGAGAGGAAATAAAGTGGATGTTATGAAACATGTGTAGATGGGTGTGTTTTTTCATACAACAATGTTCAGAAATATCCTTATTATATTTAGGTGTCTTTTTTTTACTAAATCTGGAGACATTTTGTACATGCTATTCATACCCACCTGCTTCTATTACAGAGTATGTTCTCTCTGTCCACTGACTTGAGCTAGCTTCATTACACCCACTTTCAAAGCTTTTTCTCTTTCACTGCTTCCCTCGAAATGAAATTCAGAAAATAATACCTTTAAACTCTCAATGTTACAGACATTATTGGATGAGAATATTCCCTGTAAACGGTTGAAGTCAACGTGAAGTAGTGTAGCACCAATGTTTACTCTAGCTACAGGTGTGTCCTGCAGCGTTATGTCACAGAGCTGCTACCTGCCCACTATCCACACAGATACAGTTAGATAGACCGTAAGACGAGCACACAAATGCTTATTTACAGTAACTTGGACTGACTATGGCAGCATTTTGAGCATATGCTCCGAACACTGTGCGGCTAAAGTGAGTGGTTCCACTGGCCGTTACTCACTCGGTCAGTCGGGACAGCAGCAGTCTTCACACGCCGATGCACCGTGATGATTTCAACGTAGCTCTTCTCGAAATGTTTCACGTCAACGAGTTCCGATGACCTGCTACTGTGTGCACCACCTGAGAAGGGTAACTTGCTAGCTACCTAAATAGGCATAAGACAAGGCAAAATGTGACATGCTAGCGTTAGCTTCCTAATGCTACCTAGCTAATAGTTAGCAAGATGAAGATGTGCTTTTCCCCTAATATGAGCGTCGATCGCTGGCATTAACTGCATCCAAAACAGATCGAAGTAACTAGCAAACCACAGTGACACGCCTCAGTGTCGAGAATGCAAACCCAATTGCCAATTTTATCGAAGAAACTTTTCTTCAAACCCTGCTCCTTGTGTTATAGGCAGGAATTTCGCCATCGCTTACAGGGCTATGGGCGCATGCGCAGTACAGCAAAGTGTGACGAATCCCAAATTCCAAGATACATTACAAGAAACATTAATAATTTCTTCCCCGTGCATTTATTTTTTAGTATCAATTATGTTGTCGATATAGAGAAATCCTAAAGTGTATGTGAGTGACTACAGGCTTCTTCCGCTGTAAAGGACTTTAAGGTTGACGTGTCTCTGCTCTGTTCGTCCATCAAGTCAGTGAGATAAACAAGTGAGTGAAAAAAACGGGAAGGGGGGGTAAAATCACTTTGCAAATGCGGCTGCTTGGAGATATGATTTTCACATTCGAATTACCGACTTGTTATGACAATCCCTTCCAGTTTCTTCTAGTGAACATTTGTGTGCACTTGAACCGCATCGTCACCTTAAATGGCTTCTTACCTGATGTTCATTCATTCACAAGAAACCATATTTTTAAGCACCAGTATGAACATTAAAACGCATTTAAACCATCGCCAACTTTGTTCTTATCATTTGACGGAAGTATCTACTCATCCATTCCAGCAAAATAAAAATCAAGCCTTGGTTTTTTTCTTATTGTATTATAAGCCACACACTTCCTTCACTTGTAAATGTTGCAGTTCAGATCATTACTATTTATGAGAACCAAATGTGAACTTTATGGGACGCAAGATTGAATTATTTAATCATATAAAGTGTTTATATATTTGGTTAATAGTCAAGGATTACTGCATGACGTTATCTTTAATTAAAATGTATTCAATGCAAATGAGTGATGATAAAGATGTCTCACAAGTCCTTTGTATCATGCAGTAAAACTACATAATAGCTCCACCTGCTGGGTTCAATGGAAGACGACCTAGCACAGTTGGAAATGCAACTTAAATAGTACTAAAACCGAGAGCAGTATTATAGACACTCCCCTTGCGACCTCCGATGCCAGCTGATAGATACTAAGAGGACATCATATCATGGACTCGATCCAAAATTGTATGATATGAATACACTTCTATACATTTGAAAATCGTGAACTCGTCACAGTCACACACATTATTTGATCAAAAATATAACAGATAACTTTTCAACCCATCATGCGTGTTAAGACACTGAACCCTGAATTTCTCCCAGTAGGTTTGGCAACACACACAGCAGCACCTACTGGTGTGTGCAGTGGTGGAATTCTGAGGCCCTGGGCAAAAAACAATTTTGAGGCTCCCCTCAACTCAAACATCTGTTAATAATGACAGTCATGATGGCTTTATTGAACACATGAAATGACTGAAAAGAATAAGATAACAATAACAATTAGGAGCCAGTGTGTTGGACCCATATTCACGATTCATGGAAATTTGCTTTGAGTTACTGATAATATATAAGTGCACAATATCAATCACAACAACATTTACACTATTTTTTCACATTTTGCTGTAAAGTGAAAAAAGGTAAATGGTCTGCACTTACATAGTGCTTTCCCACCTTCGTGGTGCTCAAAGCACTTTACATTAGCTTCACATTCACCCATTCACACCAGTAGGTTTTCTAAGGTTCTTTTCAATCCTACTGGGGGCCTAAGTCAGGGTTACTGATTCTTGCCCAAGGACACTTCAACATGTGGACAGGCAGGGGCAGGACACGAACCACCCACCTCTAGGTCATTGGGTTACCCACTCTACCAACTGAGCCACAGCCAAACTTCAGAAAATTTGAAGTGCACTCACTGGCCACTTTATTAGGTACACCTTGCTAGTACAGAGTTGGTGTAACAGGCTTCGGGGAACCCAAGCGCAAAACAAGAGGCGTGCGTAAAAGTCCAAACAACAATTTATTAATACACAGAATAAAGTCACAGAACAGATGAGAGAGGACAAGTCCCCTTCAAAGTCTCTAAGCGCTGGACTGTACTTATCCCAGTCGGGCACAGAGGTTCTCCACGGCTCAGAAGGGGAAACTGGTCTCGGTTCGGATCCGGTCCAAGGTCGGGGCTGGCGGCGGTACTCGTAGTCGGGGTTCGGTCCAAGGTCGGGGCAGGCGGCAGGTATCAGAGTCAGCGTCAGTTCCAGGATCAGGGCAGGCGGCAAGAGACTTAACTGGTTCCGGATCAGGTTCAATAACAGACAGGGGTAACAGGCAGAAATCGGAGGTCGGACAGAAACGGGACTGGTACACGGAACACAGGGTAAACAGAATTGCTGGAGAATCAGAGCACTGGTCATGATAATCTGGCAACGAACTGAGGTCTGAAAGCAGACTAAATACTCCTCACCTGATGAGTTCAGCTGCCCTCATCAGGTGAGTTGCATCTATTAATTAACCAGGCAGACAGAACAGGGTGAAAGGTGACAGGCAGGAACACAAAACAGAACACAAGACACAGGATATGACAGAACCCCCCCCCCAAGGAACGTCTCCCGACGTTCCACACAAAAACCAAAAACAAGACAAGGGAGGGTGGTGGGGGCTCCGGAGGAGGGTCAGAATTCCTCGGAGACGTCAGAGTTCATCTCGACATTATCCTCCTCATAACTCTCCCAGGTCATTTCCTCCGGTTCCGATACATCCCCAGGGAGATGTTCCGGCATCCCCTCCTCGACTTCATCCATGGGTTCTTCAGCCTCCTCCTCTTCACTTGACGGAGGGTCAGGGATGTCAAGAGGGGGAAATTTCCGGCGTCTGGGGTTGGAGGGTTGACCTGGGTGAGAAGCGTGAAACTGGGTGATTAATCTCTTATCCAAAATTTGCCGGGCTGGTACCCATGTCCTCTCCTCGGGACCGTAACCCTCCCAGTCTACCAAATATTGCAGGCCTCTCCCCCACCGTCTGGAACAAAGTAGCCTCCGGACAGTGTAGGCTGGTGCACCGTCGATCATCCTAGGGAGAGGTGGAGACTGAGAGGGACCCATTAGCGGACTTTCTGAAACCGGCTTCAATTTAGAAATATGGAAGGAGGGGTGGATCTTCATGGAACGCGGAAGGGATAGTTTGACAGCTACCGGGTTGATTATCTTTTCTATCGTGAACGGTCCAATAAATCTAGGGGACAGTTTCCTAGACTCGACCCTCAATGGGAGATCCTTGGTGGACAGCCAAACTCTTTGGCCCACCTTATAAGTAGGTCCTGGTGACCTCTTCTTATTGGCGTAACAAGCCTGTCTCTTAATAGACTGCAGCAACGAGGCACGGGCGTTTTTCCAGACTCTTTTACACTTCTTTAAGAAAGATTCTACAGAGGGGGTACTTGAACGGATATCGGTGTCGGGGAACAGAGGAGGTAAGTATCCGTTACCAGCCTCAAACGGGGTCATACCGGTAGAAGAATTGACGAGGGTGTTGTGCGCGTACTCAACCCATACCAACTGTTTGGACCACTGTCCCGGATCCCTCGAAGTCATACATCGAAGTAGTGATTCCAGTTCCTGGTTGGCTCTCTCGGACTGCCCATTGGTCTGAGGGTGAAAACCTGAGGAAAGACTCACAGATGCCCCAATTAAATGGCAAAACTCCCTCCAGAAGGAGGAAGTGAATTGTGGACCCCTATCGGATACAATATCAGTAGGAAGTCCATGTATCCTGAACACATGGGTTAACACAAGAAGTGCTGTTTCTTTGGCAGAAGGAAGCTTGGGCAAGGGAACAAAGTGAGCCATTTTACTGAACCTGTCGACGACCGTCAGGATCACCGTGTTGCCCTCAGAAGGAGGCAATCCAGTGACGAAGTCCAGGGATATGTGAGACCAGGGACGATGGGGCACAGGTAGGGACCGGAGATGCCCGGCAGGCACGTTCCTGTTGCTCTTATTCTGCGAACAGACTGGGCACGCATTAACATATGCGGTGACGTCCTCCTTTAAGGAGGGCCACCAGAACCTCCTCTTGACCACCTCAAGAGTACGGTTAACCCCAGGATGACAGGTCAGATTTGAACCATGGAGCCACTGCAGAAGTTCACTTCTGAAAGAGAAGGGTACGAACAGGTGAGTGACAGGGCAGTTACTGGGTCCGGGTTCATTCTCCACCGCCGTCTTAATTCTTTCCTCCAGTTCCCATCTTATGACCGCGACTCTAGAAGCTCGGGGAAGGATGGGTTCCGGATCTCCTTCCTCCTCGTCAGTGAAGTGGAACTGCCTGGATAAGGCGTCAGGCTTTATGTTGCGGGAACCTGGGCGGTAGGAGAGGCAAAAATCAAACCGATTAAAGAATAGAGACCATCGTGCTTGCCTGGAGTTGAGTCGTTTGGCGGTTTTCAGGTATTCCAGGTTCTTGTGGTCAGTCCAAACCACAAATGGTTCCTTAGCGCCCTCCAGCCAGTGTCTCCACTCCTCGAGTGCCAGCTTGACTGCCAGTAGTTCTCGGTTCCCAATGTCATAGTTCCTCTCTGCAGGAGATAAACGTTTTGAAAAAAAAGCACAAGGATGCATCTTATTGTCGGAACCATTCCTCTGGGAAAGGACCGCCCCTACTCCCACACTGGAAGCGTCGACCTCCACCACGAACTGTCTGGTTGGATCGGGAAACTGGAGAATAGGAGCGGAACTAAACAGAGTCTTTAATTTAAGGAACGCCTGTTCAGCATCTTGGTTCCAATGAAAAGGAATCTTAGAAGAGGTTAAGGCACTAAGGGGAGCAGCAATAGTGCTATAACCTCTGATGAACCTTCGATAGAAGTTTGCAAACCCCAGGAACCGTTGGAGCTGCTTGCGAGTTCCGGGAACAGGCCAATCGGTTACTGCTGCTACCTTGGAGGGATCCATCTGGAGCTTGTTCTGGCCCACAATGTATCCAAGGAAGGAGACCGAAGGAACATGAAACTCGCACTTCTCTGCCTTGACGTACAAGGAGTTCTCAAGAAGCCTCTGTAGAACCTGCTGGACATGATGAATGTGTTCCTGTTCAGAGCGAGAAAAAATCAGAATGTCATCCAGGTAGACGAACACAAACTGATTTAACATGTCTCTTAAAACCTCGTTAATGAGGTTTTGAAAAACTGCTGGAGCGTTAGTCAACCCAAAAGGCATGACTAAATATTCGTAGTGTCCTGAGGGTGTGTTGAATGCGGTCTTCCACTCATCTCCCTCCCGAATACGTACTAGATGGTAGGCATTGCGCAGATCTAGTTTAGAGAAAATAGTGGCGCCTTGAAGTAGTTCGAAGGCAGAGGAGATGAGTGGCAACGGATACCTGTTCTTGACCGTGATGTCATTCAGCCCCCTGTAGTCGATGCAGGGTCGAAGGGTCTTGTCTTTCTTCTCCACGAAGAAGAAACCGGCTCCCGCCGGAGAGGATGAGGGTCTGATGATTCCTGCAGCTAGAGCATCATTAATGTATGTGTCCATAGCTTTACGTTCTGGAGCGGAAAGGGAGTATAATCTACCCTTAGGAGGGGAGGTACCTGGTAGGAGATCTATGTTGCAGTCATAGTCCCGGTGAGGAGGTAACGACGTCGCCCTCACCTTAGAGAACACCTCCCGGTAATCCAGATAAACGGCGGGAACCATGTTCAGATCCTGTGATGTTGCTGAAGGCGCAGCTCTAGACACGAGCTCCCTCTGTTGGAGACAAATGGATTGACAGCCCTTACCCCAACTTAAAACTGATCCGGTCTGCCAATCCACATGCGGGTTATGACGGCGAAGCCATGGATATCCTAGAATCACAGGAAGATCAGGTGAGTTCAGAACAAAAAATGAAATAGTCTCTATATGATTTCCGGCCGTGATCATTGGCACAGACTCAGTCTGATGAGTGATTCTTGCCAATAAATGGCCATCTAAAGCATGTGCCACTATAGGCTCCTTGAGAGCACTGACAGATAACCCCAGCTGATTAACCAGTTTCTTGTCCATAAGATTACTGTCAGCTCCAGAATCAATGAATGCGGACAGGGTGATGGATTCACCCTTGGGTCGGAGTTGAACATGGAACACAGGTCGGGGAGTGGGGGCAGCGGAAGAGGATCGGCTCAGCAAAATGCCCCCCTTTAATGCTGAGCCTGGTCTTTTAACGGACAAATCTGAATATAGTGTCCAGAACCCCCACAATAGAGACACAGATTCTCTCTGCGACGTCGTTCTTGTTCCTGCTGAGATGACCTGGTCCGTCCCATCTGTCTAGACTCCGCCCCTGTAACCTGCGCCCGGAGAGCTGGAGCGGATGATGTCCTGGAGGAATAGCTGGTTTCTCCTCTCTCTCTCCTTCGCTCCCTCAACCGATTGTCCAACATGATGGTCAGGTGGATTAATCCCTCCAGGGAGGCGGGATCGTCTCGCAGAGCTAACTCATCCTTTATCTCCGAATTCAGGCTTCTGCGAAACAGCGCTCGTAACGCCTTATCCTCCCATCCAGAATCCGCTGCTGCAATGCGGAAAGTGATGGCGTACTGCGCGACTGGAGCGTCCCCCTGTCTTAAAGACAACAACCTGGTCTCCGCCTCATGGCCTCGGACCGGATGATCGAACACTAGTAACATTTCATTAATCAATCGATCATAATCTGTACGAAGTTCAGGACGCTGAGTAGAAACAGCCAAAGCCCATGCCGCTGCCTGACCAGAGAGTAAACTCATCACAAACGCTGACTTAGACTCACTTGTAGCATAACTGAACGGCTGTTGACTAAACACCAGAGAGCATTGGTGAAGAAACTGACCGCATAACCCAAGGTCTCCGTGATACCTGTCCGGGGTGGGCATGTGGGGTTCCCGGGATAACCTGCCGGCCGCCGGGGTTGTCTCAGGAGAGGGAGCGGAGGTGGTGGTGGTGACCATGGTCGGCGCTGTGGTGATCCCTGCTGCTGGTGTCGGCGGAGTGAGCCGCGAATCCAGGGAATGGAGCTGGTTCCGAACCTCCGCTAAGGCTGCTCCAAGCTCCTTCATACCTGTACCCAGAACATTCAGAGCCTCACTGTGCTGAGTGGTCACTTTGCCCTGACCACGTACAGCCTCTAGCAACGCCTCAAGTTCTGCTGGGTTCATGTTGGCCAGATTATTCTGTAACAGGCTTCGGGGAACCCAAGCGCAAAACAAGAGGCGTGCGTAAAAGTCCAAACAACAATTTATTAATACACAGAATAAAGTCACAGAACAGATGAGAGAGGACAAGTCCCCTTCAAAGTCTCTAAGCGCTGGACTGTACTTATCCCAGTCGGGCACAGAGGTTCTCCACGGCTCAGAAGGGGAAACTGGTCTCGGTTCGGATCCGGTCCAAGGTCGGGGCTGGCGGCGGTACTCGTAGTCGGGGTTCGGTCCAAGGTCGGGGCAGGCGGCAGGTATCAGAGTCAGCGTCAGTTCCAGGATCAGGGCAGGCGGCAAGAGACTTAACTGGTTCCGGATCAGGTTCAATAACAGACAGGGATAACAGGCAGAAATCGGAGGTCGGACAGAAACGGGACTGGTACACGGAACACAGGGTAAACAGAATTGCTGGAGAATCAGAGCACTGGTCATGATAATCTGGCAACGAACTGAGGTCTGAAAGCAGACTAAATACTCCTCACCTGATGAGTTCAGCTGCCCTCATCAGGTGAGTTGCATCTATTAATTAACCAGGCAGACAGAACAGGGTGAAAGGTGACAGGCAGGAACACAAAACAGAACACAAGACACAGGATATGACAGTTGGACCCTCTTTGCCTCCAGAACTGCCTTAATCATTCATGGTATAGATTCAAAGAGAATTTGGTCTATAGTGGCATGATACCATCATGCAGTTGCTGCAGATTTGTCGGCTGCACATCCATGATGCCAATCTCCTGTTCCACCACATCCCAAAGGTGCTCTGTTGGACTGACATCTGGTGATGGAAGAGGCCATTTGAGTACAGTCAACTCATTGTCATGTCAACAAACCAGTCTGAGATGATTAGAACTTTATGACATGATGCGTTATCCTATTGGAAGAAGCCATCATAACATGTGGTCGTGAAGGGACGGACATGGCCAGTAACAATACTCAGGAAGGCTGTGGTGTTGCAATTACGCTCAATTGGTACTAAAGGGCCCAAAGAGTACCAGGAAAATATCCCCCCACACCATTACACCACCACCACCAGCCTGAGCCATTGACACAAGACAGGACGGATCCATGCTTTCATGTTGTTGATACCAAATTCTGACCCTAACATCAGGGTCAATGTTTTATTGGCTGGCCTGCCTGTCAAAAACTTGCGGTACCTTTACGACTTCTCGTGAAATAGTCACCTGGGCCTCTCCAGCCAATCAGCGCTCATCATTCGTCATGGAACAGCCAATTATGTTTCCCATATGATCACCTATGGTAGTTCAACCCTATGGTTCAATCAGTAAGATGTAGAAGTGACTGGAGTAGAAGCGGCTGCAGGTCCGTTTAATAAAATTAACTTCAGCTCTTTTGCATCTTTCTGAGTTGATGCTCAATGTTTACTTTGTAACGTTGGGCGGCTGTGGCTTAGTTGGTGGAGTGGGTTGCCCAATGAGTGAGAGGTTGGTGGTTCACGTCCTGGCTCTGGCTGTCCACATGTCGCAGTGTCTTTGGGCAAGACACTGAACCCTGACTTAAGCCCCCAGTAGGACTGACCTTATAAACCTACTAGTGTGTGAATGGGTGAATGTGAAGCTAATGTAAAGTGCTTTGAGCACCATGAAGGTGGAAAAGCACTCTATAAGTGCAGACCATTTACCATTTTTAAGAGCCGTTTACCTGAACTGTGTCAAAGTAAGAGCACCTGTGTGAAATGTGTTATCAGCTGTTATTGATGAGTGTAAATGTTGTTGTTGGTGTTACCCTCATTGGTTTTATATAGATGTGGTTAGCTGCATTAGCTTTGTGATTAGCTGGTCCTTTTGACAATATTGATGCAGTTTCTATAAAAATGTGACTTGTAAATTAAAAGTTATTCACAGATTAATGTTCATTTTCCTTCGCTTTGAGTCATGACACTGATTATTCAGTAGCAGTGATACAATTAATCAGTTTCATTTGATGAACAATATTGCACATATGGTATATTGTTCACTATAGTATATTGATGTCTTGATTGAACAAATGTATTATTGACTGAATATTGATTATTTAATACAGCTAAAATTGTTTTGAATTCTGTGTTAATTTGAATTTCTGAACCATCGTTTTGAATGGTCATTCACTGATGCACTGTATATTACATGGTACTGTTTGTCTTACTTTCAATATGGTACCAATCTAAAATCAAATGTTCAGTCTGTGCTTCTCTGTCCTGAAGCTTACCCTAGTCTTCTGGTCACTATTGGCATGAGCCTGGACTCTGGTTGTTTTGTTTTGTATATTTTTTGGAATATATGTCTTCCTGTTTTTTCAGTTATTGTCAGTGTCTGGGCTTTTATTTTGTCATGTTGGTTCATGTTCACTTTGTTTTGTCTTACTTCCTGTCACTGATGTTGCCCCACCCCTTTAATAATCGCCTCATCTGTTACACCTGTCTTGGGTCCTATATAAGCTCCTCTTGTCTCTTTGTCTAGTGTGAGTTTGTGTGCATAGTATGTGGTGGTTTCTGTCACACACACTGGTTTACTTGGTTTTTGACTGGTTTTGGATTTTTGGATGATGTCTTGTATCTGCTCCCCTTCTGATTTGTTGCATGGTACTGCTGTCTTATTGCTGCACCTTTTGCCTGACCCTGATATTGCCTGACCTCTGCCGCTGTTTTTGGATCTTGTGACAGTGCAACATTAGTGCTCCGTCATCTCCTGCTCCGTGTGTGTTTTCTTTTTTTCATCTTTTTCTAGTACATCACGAGTGCATGAAGCACGTCTCTCCCAACAGCCACACTACTATGTGGTGGACATCTGGGGGTGCACACCCAGCGCCGACACAACACACACACACACACACACATATACATACATACACTCGCGTGCTGCTGAACTGGACCAGTCACTTCCTGATCGTCAGTTAAATACCCATAATTCGTGCTCTTTACCAGGACACATGACCAGGGACCAAACCATTAGTGACAGGAAATGGACATTCATACATTGTTTAGTTTTTTCTGTGTTGAATATAAATGCATGGAGGATAAGGGGTGTCAAACAGGGGTGTCAAAGTGCGGTCCTCGAGGGCTGGTGTCCTGCATGTTTTAGATGTTTCCCTCTTCCATTCCACCTGGAGACCATGACATCATTATCAGTCTGATGAGGAACTGATTATTAAGTCTTTAAATGTCAGTGTTGATTCTGAATGGATGATTTAGTTTAAATATTCAGAAAAATTCAACTATTTTCCTTTTAGTTTTTTGCATGGAAAGGGTGCCAAAAAGCAATATTTTTGATTTTTGATTTTATTTTTTTAAAGGCAAAATTAAAGTTGCTGGGACCAAATTTCAATAGTAGTTTTCTTCTTTCGTAATTCTTTTTTTTTTTTTTCAAAATTTTCCACATTATTTGTGATTTTGTAAATATTTATTAGTTTTTGTTGCTCATTTTGTTTATTTTTCTACATTTTGTAGTATTGTTCTTTGATTTTCTACCATGTGTGTCTTACTTTGCTCATGTTACCAATTATTTTGTTAGTTCTCAGGAGTTAAAGGGTTAAACTGAATCACATGGAAGAGGGAAATATCTAAAACATGCAGGACACCGACCCCCTAGGACTGGAGTTTGACACCTGTGGTGTATAAGATTTAATGATTTCATTTTGGGTTATGTGTTATGTAAATAACTGTGGATTGGGGGTTAATTGAATAATGTAGTAAATGGTATGATTGTGGGTGGAGCTTAAGGATATAAAAAGGGTGAGATTTTTCCAGTTGGAGTGGATTGTAGAAGTTGGAGATTGTGCTGAGTTGTAAACTGAGAGTGAAATTAGAGGTTTTGATTGGAAGAAAGAGTGTGGCTGTTGTGAGTGCTGAGTGGTGGAAGAGACTAACTTAATTTATGTTTTTGTGAGATCTGTAAATATTTAGCCTTTTTCCTGGGTTTTGTTTTTTTTTCCACCTGTAAATATTGTGCACTCCTCATCACTGCTGGTTTTTTGGACTTGGTGTAAATAAAAATGCACATTAACACTGAAGTCTCGCCGTCTGACCCATCAATACCATCGTTGCTAAACGAACCCTTGACAGATCTTCAGCCTGAACACCACCTGCTCACCAGTAATGCTCTTTAGATTATATTCTGTTGGATTTTTGTGTTTGACCCTGATTTGTGACACGACCTCCATTCTGCCCTAAAGAACATTCGCTAAAATCAAGGGTCTTCTGTCCAAACCAGACACAAATAAACTCATTCATTCATTTTCAGTAAGTTAGATTATTGCAATGGTGTCTTCACTGGTCTAAACAAAAAATCAATCAGGCAGCTACAGCTGATCCAAAACGCTGCTGCCAGAGTCCTGACCAGTACCAGGAAACTGGACCACATCACACCCGTCCTCAAATCCTTACATTGGCTTCCTGTGGGTCAAAGGTCACAGTTCAAAATCTTACTCCTGGTCTATAAAGAACTAAACGGCCTTGGACCCAAATACATCCTAGACCTACTGGTTCCCTATGAAGCATCCAGAGCCCTGAGGTCATAGGTCATCAGGAACAGGTTTACTGTGTGTTCCAAAGATAAGAACGAAATAAAGTGAGGCATCATTCTGTTACTCTGCTCCTCAACTGTGGAACAAACTACCTGGATACCTGAGGTCTGACAACAACTGTTAACTAGTGTTAACTACTGTTAACTAGTGTTAACTAGTGTTAATACCTGAGGTCTGAGAACAACTGTTAACTAGTGTTAACTACTGTTAACTAGTGTTAATACCAGAGGTCTGAGAACAACTGTTAACTAGTGTTAACTAGTGTTAACTAGTGTTAATACCTGAGGTCTGAGAACAACTGTTAACTACTGTTAACTAGTGTTAACTAGTGTTAATGCCAGAGGTCTGAGAACAACTGTTAACTAGTGTTAACTAGTGTTAATACCTGAGGTCTGAGAACAACTGTTAACTAGTGTTAACTAGTGTTAATACCTGAGGTCTGAGAACAACTGTTAACTAGTGTTAACTAGTGTTAATACCTGAGGTCTGAGAACAACTGTTAACTAGTGTTAACTACTGTTAACTACTGTTAACTACTGTTAACTAGTGTTAACTAGTGTTAATACCAGAGGTCTGAGAACAACTGTTAACTAGTGTTAACTAGTGTTAACTAGTGTTAATACCTGAGGTCTGAGAACAACTGTTAACTAGTGTTAACTACTGTTAACTAGTGTTAATACCTGAGGTCTGAGAACAACTGTTAACTAGTGTTAACTACTGTTAACTAGTGTTAATACCTGAGGTCTGAGAACAACTGTTAACTAGTGTTAACTAGTGTTAATACCTGAGGTCTGAGAACAACTGTCAGTTCATTTAAATCAGGCCTGAAAACATTATTGTTCACTGGAGCTTTTACTTAGATTATTATTTGCTTTAAAATGTTTTTATGTCTTGATTTTAATTGTCTTTTAATGCATCTTTATCATTTTAATTTTCTTCTGTTTCTGTTTTTGTGTAAAGCACCTTAAGTTGTCCTGTACATGAAATGTGATATACAAATACATTTGCCTTGCCTTTACCTTGCCCTGCTTTCCAGTTCCCGTCCCTAAAGTTGACTCTCTCCACCTGGTGAACAACAAATCAGCAACAGTTTCACCAGTGATTGATAAGAAATTGTGTGAAAACAGAGTCCTGCACCTGGGTTCGTTTGTTCCCTGACTTCCTGTCAACTACCCTTTTACCATGTAATAACTGTTACATTACACAGAACTTTAATAGTATTCACACATATATATTAGCCGTAGTGTTTTTGTAATAACACATACTTCACTAGTTTCATCAGTGACAGGACAGAGTGACCAGTTAAGTACTAATTCCCTGGCTGCTTTTTTTGCCCAAGTCCACCCCTGCTCGATACCTGGTGGGCCGGCCTGGGTTCAAAATGCCCAGGCCAATTTTTCTTTTGTCCCAGTCCAACCCTGGTTCATGTCCTCATGTCCATGTCTCTCACCTGTTCTTCCTCTGTTCTGTTTTCACTCCTTAGTTCAGGGGGGGGGGTTCCGGTCCGGTCCTCCAGGGGCACGATTCTACATGTTTGACATCATAGCTGTCAAACATGTAACAAGAGTCCAGTCCAACCCGTGGGATGAATTTGTGAAATGTAAAAATGACAGGTATTAACCACCACGGATGTTAAAAGTATTTTAGGTCAATCCAATCTAACGTGGGTCAGACCAGTAAAATACTGTCATAATAACCTATAAATAATATAAAACACAAATTTTCCTTATTCTTTAATGCAAAAAACCCCAAACATTTACACATTAACCTTTCACAACAAATGTGAATAAGTAAATGTCTTAAGTATGTTGTGTATTTGTTTGATCCACTGTGAGCTGTAAGTTGTGATGCACATGTAATGATAACCTTAACACTGCTTTTATTTTTCTGCTGAATTTCAGGGGTGGTTCATGTTCTGTTCAAGTGCAGTTCATAGATGGAAGCATTTTCTTTATGGATGTTTACCTTTTTCACTCAAAAACACAGAAAACCTTTGAATTTACATGATTTACAGTTTGTTATTCTGCTATTATTTATATTCTTTTACTGGTTTAGGTCACTTTATATCATATTAGACTGAATGTTGCCCCTGACCTAAAATGAGTTTGACACACACCTGATTCAAATCATCAGCCTTTGACCAAACTCTGTAGAACCTGATAATGACCTTCAGCTGCTGGAAGGGGGAAACATTTCAAACATGCAGGGTAGTGGATCCAGGACTAGGACTGGACTCAACAGGACCAGGACTGGACTCTCCAGGACCAGGACTGGACTCTCCAGGACCAGGACTGGAATCTCCAGGACCAGGACTGGACTCTCCAGGACCAGGACTGGACTCTCTAGGACCAGGACTGGAATCTCCAGGACCAGGATTGGACTCTCCAGGACCAGGACTGGACTCTCCAGGACCAGGACTGGAATCTCCAGGACCAGGACTGGACTCTCCAGGACCAGGACTGGACTCTCCAGGACCAGGACTGGAATCTCCAGGACCAGGACTGGACTCTCCAGGACCAGGACTGGACTCTCTAGGACCAGGACTGGAATCTCCAGGACCAGGACTGGACTCTCCAGGACCAGGACTGGACTCTCTAGGACCAGGACTGGAATCTCCAGGACCAGGACTGGACTCTCCAGGACCAGGACTGGACTCTCTAGGACCAGGATTGGACTCTCCAGGACCAGGACTGGACTCTCCAGGACCAGGACTGGACTCTCTAGGACCAGGACTGGAATCTCCAGGACCAGGATTGGACTCTCCAGGACCAGGACTGGACTCTCCAGGACCAGGACTGGAATCTCCAGGACCAGGACTGGACTCTCCAGGACCAGGACTGGACTCTCTAGGACCAGGACTGGACTCTCCAGGACCAGGACTAGACTCTCCAGGACCAGCACTGGACTCTCCAGGACCAGGACTGGACTCTCCAGGAGCAGGACTGGACCTCTGCTGCTCTGCTTTTTTCACTCTTTTCCTCCTCTCATCCTGTTGTCCTCTGTCTTTAACTGTTGTCCTGGTCCTGTAGTCTTCATGTTTCACCTCTTCAGTATTTTTCGGCAATAGTCATTTTTTTAATGGGGGGCTCAAAATTAAATTCTGCTCAGGGCCCCAGTTTAGCCAGGTGTGGCCCTGATGCTGATAATTCTTAACTTTTCAGTGTCACTATGAACATGTCAGTGGCACACTACTATGTGCTCATACAGCTGTATTGAGTTAACCAATCAGAACACAGATCTGAAATAGGTGGTGTTGGCAACCTTTAGCGACAAAATCAACAAAGCTCCCCCTCCCATTATGCCTCCTGTCCCTGCCTCAAACTCACTCCAAGCTGTCTTGAAATCCACGCACCTCATTATGTCCAGCTTTTGGTAAAACCTTATTACCCCAGGCCACCTTGAATTCATTTTCAACTCAACAGTGAAATATAGGAGTAAGTGTCACTTTATTTCAGCTATTTTAAGTTGGCTAAACAGTAAATGGTTTTGCTACTGTAAACGTAGGCTAATCTTGGTTGAACATTTTTTGTAATAGACTTATATTTAATTTGCTCCCTCCCCAGATGGACATAAGAAAAATCTTTTCTAAGAAGTGGAAAGTAAGTAAAAATTTCCCCACAAGACAGTTTTTTTTCTCCAATGAAAAAGTGAATGCACTTAGCTAGCTCAATGTTAGCTCTGTCAACTAGGTTAGCTATCATTTCATTCAAATTCAATGCTGACACAAAAACGGATTTGTTTGTGATGAACCAACATTAGGCCAAGTTCGTTCTAATATTTATTGATTATTAATATTGAGTGATTCCCTGTTGTGAGTTGAAAGAGCATACAGTGAACAGCAGTGCTGTAGGCTAGATTAGTTAATTTGCTGTAGTGGGTATAGCATACTAAGTACTGTAAGCATGTTTTACTGGGTCTAAGAAAACCTAAGATCTTTGGTTATATGGTGTTATAAAGTGACTGTGTGCATGTGTTCTACTCTGATGGCAAGTGACCAGAATACTCCTGTTGCCCAATTTAGGCTCCTATCAGCTACTATTATTGTAGATACTTTTTAATTCGGTCACCTGCTAGTATTTTAATTATCAGCCAGAATTAAATAATCACATCAGATTTATTAGTTAGTTTCTTTAGATTTTCTAAAATGATTGCATCCAAAAATGTTATGTGAAGTTTAGTATTTTATTGTATCAGTATATTCTGTATAGCTTTGTTCAAGGTCTGACAAATTTAATTAAAAACATTTCAGGTAAGGAGAAGACCACTGGGAACAAAAGTCATTCATTTTCTGCAAATTTAAAGCTCACTTATTTCGGTTATTGATACATTGGTTCATCTATCTCAATCTCTTTTTTCTTGTAACAAATTCAGATGACACTTTCACACTGTTCTCTTACAATAGCTCTCAGAAGAAAAATGGTTGGAGACCTAGAACTTAAATTGAGCGATTTCTAGGAGCAAGAGACAGTCGACAGTGAAGAGGGAGGGAGAGATTTTGAAAGTAGAGAGTGAGAGCATTTTTGATGAAGATGTACAAGAGAGACCCCCAGACCCCCCCACCCCTCCCCTCCCCGGTAGCCCCACCCACACACACACATTCTGAATGCCGCTGACACCACCGGCAGACACAGAATGTGGAAGTGAATATGAATGTTCCACACTGACTGATGGTGATGCAGTCCTATCCTCCTGAAGGTCTTTTAATGTCAGCTGGATCGCTGGTCATGGTGACATGGATGTAGGTTGAACCAAATCATATTTTTGAAAACAGTCAGGCAGATGGAAGGTTATGCCTTGTTTTCACATCAAAATCGTGTCACAATATGGACAATGAAAATGATTTCCATGTCAGCAGGACAGATCCTACAACGAAACTACTTTTTTTTTTTACCTTAGTTGAAACAGTTAAACAACTAAATAAATGTTTAAAGTGGAGATCAACTGAAAATTACTTGTATTCTTTGCCAAGCTTATATTGATTAAATGATGACAAATTTAATACATAAACAAACACATCATTCAAAATCACTGTTAAACATAAAATCATGTGATCTCAGACAGATACTTATCATCATATCCTGGAAAAGCACTGCATTTGTAGAGTGGTTTGTAAGGTGCCTCTGGATCACACTCTCAATTGTAGTTTCTAAAATATGGGCATAGGGCATCCAAACTGGGAAGACATCAAAACTGTATGCTCCAGACTGGATCCTTTGCTTTAAATAGATATGGGCTGGGTGTGTGTGTGTGTGTCTACTGATTTTGCTGCCCCCAACTCAATATGCCGGCCACCACTTTCATTGCGCCATGGGGTTTCTGGGAGACTCTCTGACTCACATGTCCATTAGACTCCTGTGTTTCAAGATGGGTCAGGTGGGTTTCATTGCAGCTGACCCCTGGCACCTATTGTACATGGGCTGGTCCCCGCCCTGGCAACACGATGCAGATGGCATGCCGGGGGCAAAGGGCTCCCCAGGATGCAATGCCTTTCCAAGGCATTGCATCCTGGGGAGAGAAGGTGCAGCGAGTCCACAGCACTGGGAACTGACAAAGTCAGAGCAGAGGGTGCTGTAAAGCTTGCCACTAGAGCCGTGAGCCACCTTCACCCCCATCCCTTCCTAACTGACTCAGAGCCAGTCACGGCGCACTGCCAGGGAGGAAGTGCACCTGGCAGGGGCACAAGCCAATCTTGGGGGAGGCCCCACGAGGGCATCCTCCCAGCACTGAGTGGCCAACCGTGACCTGCTGAGGTTGAATCCTGGGAGCAGACTGTGCAGACCCCACCCCTTTACCTCTCAACAGTTTCACAGCTTCTTGAACTCTCTGTTCAAAGTTCTTTTCAACTTTCCCTTCATGTACTTGTCGACTATCTGTCTGGTGTCAGTATTTAGACTTAGATGGAGTTTACCACTGCTGCAATCACAAACAACCTGACTCTGAGAAGACCAGATCCTGGCACAACGACAACCAGGCAAGCAGTCTTCCGTATGTCACATTACCCATGCCCACCTGTTGAATGGGGATTCAGTGTGGGGCTCTTCCCTCCTTGCTTGCTGCTACTGAGGGAATCCTGGTTAATTTCTTTTCCTCTGCTTAGTAATATGTTCACAAATTAGCCAGGGTCTCGTAGCAACCACCAATCAGGTGGTTCAGGTGTTTCGTTGATTGTAGGATGTCTTAACCCAGTGGCTGCTTGTTGTCTGACTGTTTAGGTCCAAGGTGAATGTCCCTGGCCACTAGTAGCAAAGCTAGCAATACCAGCAATACTTTAGCAGTATAGCTTCTGCCATGTTGAGATGTTACCTTGGCAGCCTTACTTCAGAAGTCATGTTCTCACAACACGCTGCCCTGCTATCAATAACCACATGTAGCAATGTTGTACACTTTCTTTAGCTAAGCTAACATTAGCGCTGACCATCAAGTGAGCGAAGACACAGCCTTCCCACCCTTAATTCTCCAAATGCATCATATTTGTAAATTACATAATTGTGTAGCGTATAACTATTTATTTCATATGAAGGATAATTAGAACTTTTTTTCTTACCTTTCAAACTCCTTGTACCTTTGTATTTTATTGTCTGGACATAAAGTGATGATGGGACACTTTATAAGGAACAGATAATGAGGACACATTCACAAAGAAGACAAACTTCTGTATTGCTGGAGCTATGGTGGTGCCCTTTTCCCTCCAGAGGAGTCCCTCTGGAGGGTTTTGGAATTTTTGCACACATGTTTTCTGGCGGAAATGTTTTATTTTTCTCTAGCGAGGTCAAGTGAACCACCCAGCTTATGGAGCTAATTGGCGGAAGGATTTTGGCGACCAGATCTTCTCGTCTTCAATGGTAACATCAGTGAAAACTGGCAGAGTTGAACAATAATATGACATTTTAATCGCAGCGGTACACTCTGCCTCTGCTCTGACATACATACATGATTTCCACAATACGGCCAAATACGGCAGCCATCGCCTACGACAAATTTTATTTTATTTTAAACTGATTATACACGTCATACATCAATTCTCCCAGATTTTTTTGAGGGGAATGCATTTCTGACAATTAGATGGGCATAATTCGTGATTGTGACATTAAAAGTTCATTGCAAAGGTTACATTTTCTATTCTGAAGAATATCAATAGACTTTCATTATACTAATGAGAAACAAATTTGCTTTTTTTAAAATGATTACACATTTGTCAAATGAAATGTAGTGAACACATTCAGTATTCAAGTTGTTATCCTACCAAGATGCTCTAATCAAAGTAAATGCATATAGGCCTACTCCATATTAGGGTGCTAATTGACTAGCATTAGTTTAGCCAGTTTTTCATCAAATGTTCAATCTAATTTATTCATTAAATGTTCATGCTATTTGCAAAACTATTTATTTTTGGAATTCTTAAGACACTAAAAATTAATAACGTGGTAATTTTGGTTATTATGAATGGACTGATGAAAGACTGGCCGAGGTTGCTGAAGAAGTTTCACCATGAATTCCTTTAATTTGCTCTTGACGTGACATTGGCATGTTTGACTTAGCTAATCAAATAATGACTCTGGCTTATCAGCTTGGGACATTTAAAGATATGAACATTCCAATTGGTTTTCACCGAACTGCATCATAGCTCACTACTGATTTTTAATTGCTGAAATTCACTCTGGTTACTCAGGTCACTTCAGGCCTGGCCATTTCGCACTGGTTGCCAAGGTCACCAAAGCTCCAAAGAGAAAAAAATGTTTCCGTCACCATTGTTGCCAATTTAATGACTTTTGCCCATCTCTGGCCTCATCTAGCGTAATTTAGCCGAATCTGGCGACTTTAAGAAAGTACTTTTTTTTTTTTTTTTTTTTTTACATTTTTAGGAGTTTAAAACAAATGTCTCCAATTTCATCTAACTGAGATCCCCACTTTCACTGAATTTTAATAGAGAATAAGAGATTTTTTTCAAAGTTGAGAAAAATATGTCTGCATCTGAAATATGTAGGTGTTACCACTTGCAACAAATAATTCAAAACATAATTAATTATTATCATAGTAAATCAATAGCAGGAAGAGTCTTTAATCATGTTTTTTTTAAAATTTAGAGGTTTTCCAAAACATGTCCATGCTACGAATTATGGAATACAAGACACCTCTCCATTGAAGGGGTGTGGCCAACACTTCAATTAAATTTTATATAGAGATCCCCAAATCACAACAACATCGTATATGGCAAGCCAGTGACCATAGATTCAGATCATCATCCCATGGTCGCCATTCTAACGAAGCCTATACATGCGCTCCAGCAAGGATACAAAGGACGACATCACACTTATGTATAAAAGTGGAAAACGTATGTATGTGGCGGACACGCTGTCTTGAGCTCCCAGAAGCTCAACTGCTCAGGAAGCTGAAGAGGAGGACAATTTTTTTGTTATGACAGTGAACTATATTTCTTCTTCTAGGATATTGGAGTTGAAGGAACACAACTCTGCAGACTCTAAACTCTAACATAAGGCATGGATGGCCTAGCAGACCATCTAGTATTCCTCATTCTATTTGGTCCTATTTTCCTTTCAGAAATTAACTGACTATTGAGGATGATGGTGTAATTATGAGTGGTTATAAAGCTGTCATTCCAAAGTCTTTACAAAAAGAATACACAACATTCTACACAGAGTACACCCTGGTGCAGAAGCAACAAAACGAAGAGCTACAGGGATTGTTTTGTGGCCTACAATGACAGGTGACATTGACGTAGAAATACGGTCATGCTCAGTGTGTAACAGCACAAAACCTCATCAGCAGAAGGAAGCACTCCAGTTACATCTAGTGCCAGATCTTCCATGGTCCATTGTAGCAACAGACATCTTTGAATCAATCAGCAATACCTAGTGTTGGTAGACTCATATTCACACTGGTATGAGATTGAACTGCTCCATGATGTTACATCAGCAACAGTCATCACAAAACTAAAACAACATTTTTCAGTTCATGGGGCACCATACACACTCATATCTGACCATGGTAGTTCACAAGTCAGCGTTTTAAAGACTTTGTTGCACATTGGGATTTCAGTTATGTCACGAGCAGCCCAGACTATCCTCAATCTAATGGTTTGGCTGAAAGATCTATACGTAGTTCAAAACAGATGATGGAAAAGTTTAATAGAGATGGAAATGATGTGTTTCTTTACCTGTTAAATATAAGAAATGTATCAGATGATGCGAAACTTGGATCCCCTACAAAAAGATTCATGTCATGGCAAACATGCACCACATTGCTAGTCTGAAGAAAGCTGCTTGAACCGGAGGTGTACAAGCCACTGGCTCAGCTTCTTAACAAAAGATTGACACAAAAGTTGTACTATGACAGGTCGAGCCAACCGCTTCAACCTTTGAAGGAAGGACAAGTTATCAGAATGCAGACTCCTCATGGCTACAATCGAACAGGTATGGTAAAGGAGATCTGCAAGGAGCCCAGATCCTATCTCATTTGCTCAGAAGGAAAGATTTATAGGAGAAACAGGTTCCACATTCTGCCGGTTTCAGAGCCTGCTCCTATAGATGATAGTGAATATCAGAACAGTGGACATGAATCTAATAACAGTCCACTGTGACAAAAGTGTCACACAACACTCTGGACACTGAAAAGTCACCAATGAAAACACCTAAAGCTGTAATACCATCTAACATAGCTGAAAATATATACATAACATGTTATGGTCATGTCTGCAAGTCTAATCCTAAACATAAGGATTAAGGCCCCGACTAGCCTAGGATCTAGACTGTCCCCAGTGGCCGCAAACTGCATTTGCTACGGGGAGAGTCTAGAAAGTCTAGGCGAATTTGTGGGCGGGATAACCGCTGTCTGTCAAGTTTTCTCTTTACACAACGCCACGCTATTGGATAAATCAAACTTTTGCCATACCCGGTGGGCAAAACTCCGACAACGTCCCTTTTTTCCAAAAACAGCTTAAGTGCCGTTTTCTGCTCCTCTCGCAGGGAAAACTGTAATTTTAAATCACCTAGCGTTGCTGCCAAAGCCAGCTCGAATGGTTGTTCCTGGTGATGAACCATGTTGTCTAGCAGCTAGCAACTGGTGTTATGGCAATGTGTGCTAGCTAGCAGCTACGCCTTCTTCTTCTCTTTGGTGTGCTAGCTGCTACGTCTCTGCGACTACAACATTACGTGTCGTATTTGTGTCGTCATGAGGCAGGGCGGGCTCCAATCCCGCCCCTCGCGATTTGATTGGTCCGACCCATTTTGGATTTTCAGATCCTAGGCTGTCTAGTCTGTCTCCCCGTAGCAAATACCATTTGCGGCCACTGGGGACAGACTAGATCCTAGGCTAGGCCCCGACCAGACATTACCGTTTTTGTGTGAATCCAAAATGACTTGTTATCGATCAGGCCTCGTGTCTATATATTAAGAGCATCTGGGGTGCCCCAAACTGAAATCTTTTGAAAATGGGTTCAAGAGTGGAAAGATCGGACAACAGAGTTGATTCGTTACTGTCATGACAGGTCAAACTAACAGAATACGAGGGGGTGTCGGGGGTGTAGGGGGTGTATGCACATGAACTTTACTTCTTCTATTGTTCTGGTGTATCCTTTGGGACTGTCTTACAGTGCACCTAGAGTTGTGGCATGTGTACTGCATTGTTTTCAGCATGTGTTTTGTTGCTATGTTTACGTGATACGTTACTGATCCGTCCCCTTTGTGGGAGGGATATCTTTTCTATCTGGTACCAAACCAATCCACATGGCATTAATCTGTGGAATCTGTGTCTTAGTTATCCTTACATATGTAAGTATAGATATATGCTTTACAAAGATAAGTTAACTATTTTCATATTATTCATTAATATTATTATGTATCTGATAATTCTCATTCTGTGATCTTGAACATGTCATGTCTTGTCATGTGTTATTTTAAGTCTTTGCTCAATATATGTTATTTGGCAGGTACTGATAATTGACAATCAGATTTTGTTGTGGTATGAGCAAGGGCTAAGAAAAGGAGATATTATTAAGTATATCACTCACTGTTATTGTTATGTTTATTGAGCCACTACAGACACCGTACTAAATACATGTTGTTATACATGTTACGGGGCCAAGTGCCAGGGTGGTGAATGCCTGTCCTGTGCATGTTGACCTTTTGCATCCTAGTTGTGCTGGTCAATAAACTAGATTATAAGTAAATAGCCCTGGTTGGACATGTGCAATCTATGTGTTTTTTAGACATTGAGTCTGGCAAATAAAGATGATGATGACGATGATTATGATGTGACACAAAATATGTTATAATTCATATAGTAGTTTGCAGCTCAATAGGAACAGAAAAGAGTAAAATGTGGTGAAGTGAAGTTGTAAAGTTGTATGAAAATACTAATCCCAGTGCTGCAATTGACTAAAAGCATTTAAAATATTAGTCTTTCAGTCTTTCATATTTTAAACCCAAACAGTTCAGAAAATAAATTGTAGCAGTGCTTCACTCCCTTATATAAACAAATAGTTAATTCTTCCTTGATGTTACACTCTCAGTATTACATATAGATGTCTTTTTTGTTCTTATATTGCCACCTATATAACAAAACTACTTAAAAGTACATTAATTAAAGCATATAACAAGTAGAATAAATAGATAAATACATAAAAATAGAATCTCAGAAAAGTATGTGGCCTGTTTTTCACACAGGCTTTAACACTAAAATTGAGTTACACAGATATATGACTGGCTGAGGCTGTAATTATTGTGAGTGATGAGTTAATCTGCTGAGCATTTTAATGTTGCATTTAATGACAAATTAATTGTTGACACAACACAGAGACATCGCAAGACAAGCTTCACAAATACAAAAAGGAAGACAACAGAAATAAAACTGAAGAGTTGATTCGTTTCTTTTGTTGAAATACTTGAGGTGTTTCATCTTCATTTATTCACCTGCAAACGTTGGTGAAGCATTTTCGTGTCCACATAAAAAGTAAACATTAAGAATCTCGAAAGTCCTATAACTTTGAACGCACCGCGTCATACAGGAAGTAAGGTGGTGCTGTTTTTCCTCAATCGGTGTTGTAGCGACCAAAGCTAGCTATAACAAAGTTCAACCTGGGCTGTCCATGTGGATAAACTGGTACCAAAATGTCGTGATGATTCCGTCGGCATCGTGAATTGCCAAATATGTTGGCAGACAAATATTCGTTTTCACCGTCGATTAGAAGAAGACCTCGCGGACAAAACACTAGCTAGAACAACAGTAAGGTAACGTCAACAGTTTGGAGCATCAGGATCTATGAGCAGCAGCACTCTCAAGGCTAATTGGCTTCATAGTTTGGATTAGTTATCTTGTAGTTAGATCAATAAGCAGATGAAAACTACACATAGACTCTAGATTATAAACTTTGCAACGTAATGCACTTTTGTTTACGTTCAGGGTTGTGTCGTCAGTTTAGCTTAACTTTAAGTTCTTGTTTAGTTTTCTGTTAAACCTCTGATTGCTAAAGGTGTTGTTTTGCTAGTTTTCAAGCTCATTTCAGCAGCAGCTTTGTCATATACAGTGTAGTATTAAACTAGCTAAACATAGTGCCTTCTTAGTGTGGATGTGACTTGCCTGGTATAACCTAAGATGAGCTAAGTAGCTAACTGTAGCCTGCACAAGAAGTAATAATTATGAGCGTATTCTTGATCTAGGAAGTTGTGAGTCAAGATTTAATTCAGCTAGTTTTCAGTATGTGATCTGGCTGCACCACACTGCAGTGTTCTGGAAAATCTGCAAAGTGCATTAAAACAGAAATGATCAAAAGGTTCCTCGGTCAGCAAACATATGTTTGAATCCATACTGGGCCCAGTGCCAGGCTGCTGCCACTTTGGACTTCTTAGTGGTTATTATTTTTCTGCCTTAGTTGCCACACTTTTGCAATAATTGAGTTTGAGATGAATGTACAAAGCATTTCTTCAGGCATATTGGTTCACAACACCCAGACAAATACAACCATACAGTGAAACAGAAAGAAAAAATATTGCTCTGCATTCAATAATGTAATTAAGTTTGTCCCTTCCTTCCTTTTTCCTCTACTCTTATCATATCTATGAATAAAGGATTTGCTGTTTTGTGGAGAAGGGGTGGGATTAGATATGTTTTATTTCCTCTCACTCCTTTTTAAATATGCAAATGAAGTCATGTTTTGTTTTTAATTTTCTGTTTTGTTTGTTGCATATTAGAAATAAATTGAACTGAAATGAATAATCCTGTCCTTCTTATCTATAAACTTTAGAAATAAATGTAAATGTGTCTTCTGAAGGGAACACCATGATCTTTCCTTATTGCCTTTGACAGAATGCCAGTATTGTACACTAAAATGTTTATTCAGAATCTTCAAATGGCACTAATTCACCTCTGTGTGGCTGTATTTTCTCTTTATTTCTCAGCCAAGTAGTATGCTGGACGTGGGGAAGTGGCCAGTGTTTGCACTCCTTCCTCCTGAGGAACTGCGGCTTATCCGGCAAGCTTGTGTCTTTGGCAGCGCCGCAAATGAAGCCCTGTATGTCACAGTTAATGATGAGGTAACACTTGTCCCTAATCCTTCTGTTTACGTTAAATTGTTTTGGAAAGCTCGGTAGGCTTAATCTGCTTTAATAATATTGGTTTTATTATTTAGAAGTGGATATGAAAATGCTGCAAGTGTCTGAATGGCAGGTCGATACAGGCTGCATTTCCAGGCAACAAGATAAGCAGATAGAATGAAGCTATCTTTAGACATATATGCCTAATACCCAAGCAGGCTCCATTTTCATCCTGGGGAAAGGTGTAGTGCACGTTTAATCTTGCCTGCCATTCTCTTTGTTTGTCCCTTTGGCTACATAATTAGGAATGCAAAATGCACACATTAATTTTGGACATTAATGTTGGTTTCATACAGATTGCAAAATCTTAATTGAAATCCTAATGAAGCACATTTTATTTTGTTTCTTCTCATTATGCCCTCTTACCAAAGTCATTATGTTTACTGGAATATTAGCTAGAAGTAAACATTGGAATGTGTCATTTTTTTAATCCCTTCTTAATATCAAGACCAGTTTAGCTGCAGTGTTTGTTGCTTTTTTTTGCAGGTCTTTGCTCTGGGCACAAACTGCAGCGGTTGTTTAGGGCTCGGAGACCTTCAAAGCACTATTGAGCCACGGAGGATTGATGTTTTGTGTGGAAAGAAGATTGTGTCTCTAAGCTACGGAACAGGGCCGCATGTGGTTATCGCAACTGCAGGTAGTCCAGTTCAAGATGCTTTTATCTGTGCCTTGAAGTGAATTTCCTCCGGAGGCAAATGACATCGCACTAAAATAAGACGATGTGTGCAAGTGTTTACTGCCTGGTTTAGTGACTTTGCCAAGTTGATAGGACCTCTTTTCATCAAAACAGCAACAAAAATACTGCATATTACTGTTGTTTCAGTACTGGAGGAAGTATTCAAATCCATATATTGAAATGTAAATATACTCTAATTCCTAAGTATTATGCGAAAAGCCGTAAATGTAAAGTACTATTAAGTCAAAGTAAAGTATATCTGGTAAAAGTACTGACATTCCAAATGAATGATTTTTAAAAAACACTTCTTGATTTGGTTTTGCGCATGTATACATTTGTATTTAAAATACTTACAAAGCATTGACTATACATTTAAGAAAATCCACAGACAGAAACAAGTGGCCATGGAAGTCTTGCTGCATGCCTGAACAACTTATATAGAATCTAGACCAGGGTTGTGCAACCCTGGTCCTAGAGAGCTGTTGTCCTGCAGGTTTCAGATGATTCTATCTTTGAACACACATGACAGTCGTTGTCAGTCTTCTGCAGAGCTGGATGGTCAGCTGACCATCTGAATCAGGTGTGTTGGAAGAGGGATCCATCTAAAACATGGAGGACAGCGGCTCTCTCGGGCCAGGGTCACAGACCCCTGTGCTGTGTTCCAATATTCATACTGTCATGAGTACACTTACACACATTACACTTTTCGTACTTACTAAGTGTACATTTTTCGGCGGGTAAGTGCTGTTCTAATTCCAACACTGGATCTGAGTGTGCCTGCCACACTTAGTAGAAATTCCATCAGAAACCGTGGGGGAAAAAAAATCTTACCAAAATACATGCTATTTTTTATGGTGTTCTTCATGAATATGAATCTCCAGTTCCTCTGGAGAATGCGTTGTCGCTGATCCCGTCAGCGCATTTTTCTTTTGGCTGAAAATACACTGGTTTGTAAAACCATTTATGTGTCATGTTATTATAAAGTAGCTAATTGTTTATAAAATTTACCTTCTACACTAAGCAGTGACTAACCAGCAGTGTTGGCCGGCTACTGAAAAACTCTTAATGCATTACTGATTACAAAGTCATCAGTTACAACACAACCATTTATTGTAACACAAGTTTCTACTGAATCCGTCCGTCATGTTTTTAATTCACGGAGCTTCTCACAATTCTTAGATATGATAACTGCAGTGCAGTAGTTGAGCAGAAGTATCTTAAATACTAGTGTCAGCCGTTCATGTTACACACAGATAAAGTCTGTGTTTCAGTCCCCTATAGAAACAAATAGTTACATTTTCATTGTTTGTTGTCAGTTGTTATGTTACGTTATGTTATCTATGAAACAACACTACTGAAAATTGCATTAAAGGAATGTTATTTTACTGGTTTAAATGATTCCATGTGTTTGACATAAACTGTAAATACACTCTTTGGTCTGAATTCTTCATTAATTCAACTCCGCGGGTCCATATTCAACATTATTTCTGCGTAATGACATGATAAATGTGATTTGGAGTGCTCGCCCGTTAAATACACATGAGCCATATCACAGCCCACCCCGGTCCAGGTTGTTGACTGGGCTGCTCTGTCCTTTACAGACACTTGTGTTTAATACTATCAACAACTGAATATTTTAGCTCATCAGCTCCCCAGTTTGGACATATTTTCAGTTGTTCCTATAACCACTGCTGCTGTTAAATGGTTATTTCCTACTCAGAAGTCTTGATTTTTGACAGGGGCGGCTGTGGTTCAGTTGGTAGAGTGGGTCGCCCAATGACCGAGAGGTTGGCGGTTCGCGTCCCGGCTCTGGCTGTCCACATGTCGAAGTGTCCTTGGGCAAGACACTGAACCCTGACTTAGGCCCCAAGTAGGACTGACCTTTGACCTTAGAAACCTACTGGTGTATGAGTGAATGGGTGAATGAGAGGCTAATGTAAAGCACTTTGAGCACCATGAAGGTGGAAAAGCGCTATATAAATGCAGTTCATTTACCATTTTACCATTTTATGCATCCACGTATCAAAGCAGAACAAATTAAGTAGGAATTTAAACAGGTTGTAGAAGTTCACTCCATTTTTGCTGCAATGAATATAAAGATAGCTTTACAGCACCTGGGGGTTAAAAGTCGTGACTTTTTTTGGTGAGTTTAGCAAAAATATGATCCCTTTTAATAAAAACATGGAGAACTACAATCATACAGAAGCTGAATTATGTCCACAGTCCAGTAATAACCATGATGCTGCACATGTAAGTGATAGTTCCCATTTTGTTTGAAGCTCAGAAAAGTCAAAGGTTCAAATAGGAGTCGAGTGTTTTGATTGGCATATATTATGTTCCTACATTTTATTGCCTCACCTGATTTGTCATTAATTACAGATACCTGTTTTCATTAACTCAAGATAAAAAAAAAGGGGCGGTGCCACTTGATACAAGGCCTTTTTCTGAGCCATTGCTTTCACTAGCTGCGTTTCCATTACAGTTTTTGGCAAAACAATAGCGATATTTTTGAAAGTTCGACAAAGTATATTTGCACCTTGAACATGTTTGCATTGATGGTTGTTCTAGGTAGGAGCGTCGTAATCCAGTGAGATTTCACTGCTGGAAGTTGGACCTTTCAATGTCATGATAGCACACTGCATTTCTCTGCTGTTTTCTGTCTTTAAAATGGCAGTTACGTTTGAATTATTTTGAGAAAAGTCTTTCTCCCCTCCTTTGTCCATGTGTATCGTACCATTTTCACGCCGAGAGAAGAGATCACGTGACCATGTACGTCACTACGTCATATACACCACGTCCTGTGGTGTATAATTGTGGGAAAAGTGTTTTCATTGTTCATAGTTTCATTCATTCATAGTTTTTATTCAAAATTCAGGTGTTTGCATTACATACATAGATAGATAGATAGAGCTTTATTTGTCATTGTAACACATACAACGAAATTTAGAAGTGTCAACCAATCAGTGCGACAATTATAAAAATGATCATAAAATCTAAAAAAAAAACCAAAAAAAAAACATTAAAAAAAACCTAAAAGAGCTCAAAAAAAGTATGAAAAAAGATACATGTATAGCCTGCTTGTTATGCACAGATCCCTAATTGCACAAGACTCATATTGCACTTACATAGCAGCGTTTAGAATGACCACCGCAGTGGGATGGAAGCTTTTTCTGCTGGTCCTTGACTTTATTGATCTGTACCGCCTACCTGATGGGAACAGTTCGTAGATGGTGTGTCCGGGCTGGGAAATGTCCTTTATAATGTTCTGTGGTTTTTTGGATAAGTGGGGTCTATACAGCTCACCCAGGGGAGGAAGGCGGCAGCCAACAGTCTTTTGTGCAGCGTTAATGACCCTCTGGAGCTTTTTCCTGTGTTCTGCTGTACCACTGGTGTACCACACACACATGCAGTACGTTAGGATGCTCTCAATGGAACACCGATAAAAGCACACCAGCAGTCTCTGAGTGATGTTCCCCCTGAGCACCCTCAGGAAGTACAGTCTCTGTTGGGCCTTCTTAAGCAGCTCAGAGGTGTTCATGTCCCAAGTCAAACCCTCCTCAATATGAACTCTCAGGAAGTGGAAAGAGGCCACTCTCTCCACACAGTCCCTATTTATGATCAGAGGTGCAATGTCTGACCTCTTCCTACTGAAGTCTATGACCAGTTCCTGGGTCTTGGATGTATTCAGGAGCAGGTTGTTCTCTCCTCCCCACTCTGAGAGATGCACCACTTTGTCCCTGTAGGCAGATGATGCCTACTATTGTTGTTTCGTCTGCAAACTTGACCATGGTGTTACTGTGGAGGAAATTTGGGATCACTTCATGGCACTTACTGAGATGGTAATGGGGCTAAAACTGTCTACGTCTCAGTCACAGGACAATCTGATGAACTGTCTTGGACAGTTGACCAATGTGGTGACTCGGTTATCAAATTGACGGAGTGACGTGGTGGATCATTTTGCGGAGTCACAAAGGAGACAGGATTATGTCACAGCCCAAGTTGAAGAAGTTCTAAGAGCTTCATCGCGGCCGATGACCTGAAAATGAACTGAAACAGTGGATGCCATGGGGTGAGACTCTGAGTTGGAATGCTTAGCGAAGTCTTAACACAAAGGGTTAAGAAAAAAAATCCCACAAGAGCAAGAGAACAGCCGGTGTTTATCCTTTTCTCGGTTCCTGTGTTTATCCTAAATGTATCCTTGTACATTAACACACATACACACACACACTGCAGACACACAATTATACTGACGTACACTCCCTACACCCCCACCAATGTTGATGCTTCCTTCGCATCTCTTTTTGTTGTTACCCACGTGATCATCTTGTTTAACTGAAAAATGCCCAACCACTACCATAGGGTGATATTGACCTTGTGCTGTGAACCGTCTGTGCTTGCTAAATGTTTATTTTTCTTTTCCTGTTTCTGATGATTGGTAGTGCCGTTTTTCAAGGCCACGGGACCATCCTTGGTTTGGAGAGACCAAGCAAACTACCTTTCCTTTGATCAGTCCATTGTGATATGACAAATAAAAATGGATTCTGATTTTTTAAAAATGTATTATTGTTTATTTATTTCTATAAACACCATAGAAACCAAATCTCCTCCCCTATGATTATGTCGTCAGAGATGTACTGTAGTTGAAGGTCAGCTGTAAAGTGTTTGAACTCAGCTGGTTCGGATCTATTTATTCAACTGGAACAACTCGACAGTGTCACCACTTCCCTTTTTCTGTTTTTAGATGGAGAGGTGTTTGCCTGGGGGCACAATGGCTACAGCCAACTGGGCAATGGCACTACCAACCATGGTCTGACCCCAGCGCTGGTATCCACCAACCTGCTCAGCAAGAGGGTGACGGAGGTGGCGTGCGGGTCCCACCACACCATCGCTCTCACCACTGATGGAGAGGTCATGGCCCACCCTTCTTCCCCCCCCCCCCCCCCCCCCCCCCCCCGGGGGCTCCAGTCTGGTTATTTACTGATGACGCTAACCCTTCTTCTCTGGCTGTAGGTTTTCGCCTGGGGTTATAACAACTCGGGTCAAGTGGGTTCGGGGTCTACAGCCAACCAGCCAACGCCGCGCAGGGTGAGCAGCTGCCTGCAGAACAAAGTGGTGGTGAACATCGCCTGCGGTCAACTCTGCTCTATGGCCGTTCTAGACAACGGAGAGGTAAAGACTCTAAGCACGCCCGTATGGAGAGGAGGGTGCCTTCACACCGCAGTTAAATCTGACCCCAATATGATTGACTGATAGCCTGGCAAACTTACTTACTTGTACTTGTTGAGGTCTTCCCGAGACGAGTCAATCGTTCGAGTGGCCTGCGCACTGAACTCGGCTCTTCCTCAATAGTCCTCTCCACTTCTTTCTGTCTCTTGCTAATTCCTGTAGCTCTTCTAAGTTAATCCATGACTTCCTTGGCCTTCCCCTTGAACGTCGCCCATAGTTCGGTTTCCAATCCAATAGATACCCGGGCAACCGCTCTTCAAGCATTCTTACAATGTGCCCTAACCACCTTAGCCTATTGAGAGCTACGGTTGTGGCCATGCTCGCTGACTGTGCTTACAGTAACACATCATTGTTCCGTACTCGATGATACCATCTGATGCGAAGAATGCGGCGCAAACGGCGTTGATGAAATGTTTCTAGCCTTGCCATCTGTACCTGGGTAGTGGTCCAGGCTTCACTACCATAGGTAAGTATGGTGACAACAGCAGCATCGTATATCCGAAACTTTGTCGGCTGAAGAATGTTCCTGTTGTTCCAGATCTAGCCTGGCAAAGCCGACTGTGATTTGAATTCATAGTCTGGATGTGATCCATAGACTGAGCTTAAACGTATGGGTGGGATCAACGGCTGCCTTTCAAACTGCTCTGCACATAATAGGCCAGCGCTATGACCAATCAGAGCAATGAACAATGTGTCGTATATAGAGCAACAAAAACAAGTGTAAACTAGTGTCTCTGGTTGTTTTAACATCCTATAGGCTAGGCTAATTAACACCGCTAACAGTGGAAAATATCTAACGTGTCGCTTATCTGATCATAGACTGTGTATATGTTCCTACTTCTTCATCCCTGTCATCATTGTGCTAAGCCCTGCAATTTTGCTACACAAATGGAGCGTTGTGATTGGATCGGTAAAGTGGAACCGGTCCTGCCTGGTCCGTTGTCACTAGACCAACGATTGAGGCATAAGTATTTTTGCCCCAAGAGGCAGGCTAGTTTACTAGGCCAATTGATTGAATGATTGTCTATATATGACCTGTATCGAACAGCAGAGATCTGAGCCAGCCCACTTTCATATGTGATACAAAGTCCAATAACTCTCTGACATTTTGTGATGCGACTTGAGTCTGAACATTCAGGTCTTATTGAACAAACCTTTCCTCCGATATTGAAATATGACAAATGTCACACTTCAGCATCCAAGGAATGTTCTAGAAACACAGTTGGTGCCTGTGTGGTCACCTTTTACCCATTGCAGAAAAACATTATTAGGCTTCCCTTGTTTTCTTGTTTATTTGTTTTTATTTATTTCTTTACTAGAATATTATAATGTATTTTCTACCATTGTTTTTGTTGACTTTTGGATTATTTGTGATGTTTTTTCTCGTCATTTTCCAAACATTAAGCACACTACATATACAGTTGTGGAAAAAGTTATTAGACCACCCTTGTTTTCTTCACTTTGTTCATTTTAATGCCTGGTACAACTAAATATACATTTGTTTGGACAAATATAATGGAAATAACAAAAATATTTCATAGTAGTTTAATTTCAGAGCTGATATCTGTCTGGTTTGTTTTTTTGTGTGCCTACAATGATTCTAATAATGTTTCATCTTAGCCACATTTTTCCATGAAAAAACAAAACACATTAGCTGGAACAGTTACTAGTTAATACACTTATTATTATTATACAATTCCAGGTCAATATCTGTATATTGTAAGATGTTTGATTGCTGCACCTGCTTGTCTCATATTTGTAGATATATGGCTGGGGTTACAACTGTAACGGACAGCTAGGTTTAGGAAACAATGGGAATCAGCAGACGCCGTGCAGAATCGCTGCTCTCCAGGGAGTCAACGTTGTGCAGGTAGGAACAGGGAGTCTTCCAAAGCTGCATCTCCAGTCATATGCAGCCTAATCACATTTCCTTTGTGTGTGCAGGTTGCTTGTGGATATGCACATACGTTGGCGCTAACAGACGAAGGGCTGGTCTACGCCTGGGGAGCCAACTCCTACGGCCAGTTGGGAACGGGCAACAAGAGCAACCAAGCCCTGCCCACACTAATAAACACAGAGAAGGAGAGGTGAGTGCCAACCGCAAATACCAGACACACTTCTTTGCTACCAAAACAAAGTCCTGACACGCAGTTGTTGGAGAGATGTTTGTGCATTCACCGCTAAATGTCCCAGCAGCCCCCATGCTGAACTGTTATGGGTCACCTTAAGACCCTTTTTTTTATTCTGTGGTTTTTATTTGCAAGTGAGTTGTGTGTTCCTCTGTCTTGTATTTAGTTATTTTTTCTTGATTTTATTACTTTGAACTATTTTATTTTCTTGTTGTAGTTTTATGTACATTCTTCATGCTTAAATGTGGTACTGAAATAAAGTGGATTGGATTGAATACTAATAGATGTTGAAGATGAACACGTGGAGTTAAATTAATGAACAAATCCGATCCAAGCAGAGCATTGACACTTTATGCAGAATTCATTTTTTTAAAAAAAGGCCAAATATCACTGCTATAATTAAAAATTTTAAGTGTCTCGTCATAGTGGTTAAAGGTCTTTAGTTTTAAGTTGAAATAAGGTTCATTCAAACTTTCCTGTATCATGATACTGTTGCATAAAATAATTATTAGACCATGCAAAGTCATCAAAAACGATGATTATATAATTCAGTCCAACCTCCTGTGTATGATGTGACAAAAATAGACAGAAAAGAAAACATTTAATGAATAAAGGTAATGTTTTTGTCACTACAATGACATAGACATTCATGTAAGAACTGAAGTGATTTAGTTTTTTATCCAGAAAACATGTTAAATGTGTAAATATCAGCTTTGAAATGAAGCTACTAGGAGATATTTTTGTTATTATCTTTACATTTGACCAAACTAATGTAAAGTTGTGTCATCCATTAAAACGAAAAAGTAACTGAAGAAAACAAGGGTTGGTCTAATAATTATTTTCACAAGTTTATGTATTTTTAAAATTCATTCAATTAATATTTTCAAACCTATAGTTTTCAAAAGTCAACATTTATGGCAAAAAAAGTTATTAGGGTTTTCATCTGATGGAAGATGCATAAAATGTTTCCTTTTCAAGTTTATCGAGAAATATAATTCTAATTACAACTGTAATGATTGATATGAAATCAATTCCCTACAACTCCCTATTTTAATGATCAATGGACTACTTTATAAAAAAAGGTGAAAACAATTCTGATGTTCTACCTTCATAATGGGAGCATTTTCTGGTTTCCTCTTGGACTTTGTGAAACTTCTTTCTGGCATTTTCTAAACTAAACAATCACTCAATTAAATTGATAATATATAATCAACACGTTAATACATATGAAATAATAATGAGTTGTGTGGAAAAGCAGTCACCTGCATATGGAACAGCACCCCCTCTTGTTGTTTTGGGCTTTTTTTGTTGTCGTGTGTCTTAGAAAATATAAATTAAAAGTTTAGGGAAAAAATAATTAGCTGTGGCCCTGACTCAAAAGCAACACAACAAAAATACATATAAAAAAGAAAATAGAATATAAAGGTAGTATTTCTTTCTGGAACACAAAGTCAGTGCTGTTGTGTTGAATGTTTGCAGAAAATCACAGACAGTGAATGACCCAAGCTTTAGGAAACATGATGTGTTGTTTGTGTTTTTGTGGCCAGGATGGTGGAGGTGGCAGCGTGTCACACCAGCCACACATCTGCCTCCAAGACCCAGAGTGGGCAGGTCCTGATGTGGGGTCAGTGCCGAGGTCAAGCCGTGGCCAGCCCCCACCTCACCCATTTCAGCAGCACAGACGATGTGTTCGCCTGCTTCGCCACGCCTGCAGTCACATGGCACCTCCTGTCAGTGGGTAAGCAGAGAATGGAGGCACCCTGGGGAAAAAAGGTTCCAGGAAATAAAAAGGTATAGGAACTACAAAAGGTTCCTATAGTGGGAAAGCGCCTATAGTCATTAGCAGCAATATTAGCATTAGCAGCAGTATTAGCATTAGTAGCAGCATTGTCATTAGCAACAGTAGTAGCATTTTCATTAGCAGCATTGTCATTAGCATCAGTATTAGCATTAGCATCAGTATTAGCATTAGTAGCAGCATTGTCATTAGCAACAGTAGTAGCATTGTCATTAGCAGCAGTATTAGCATTAGCAGCAGTATTGTCATTAGCAGCAGTATTAGCATTAGCAGCAGTATTAGGAGCAGCATTGTCATTAGCAGCAGTATTAGTATTAGCAGCAGTATTAGGAGCAGCATTGTCATTAGCAGCAGTATTAGTATTAGCAGCAGTATTAGGAGCAGCATTGTCATTAGCAGCAGTATTAGCATTAGCAGCAGTATTAGGAGCAGCATTGTCATTAGCAGCAGTATTAGTATTAGCAGCAGTATTAGGAGCAGCATTGTCATTAGCAGCAGTATTAGTATTAGCAGCAGTATTAGGAGCAGCATTGTCATTAGCAGCAGTATTAGCATTAGCAGCAGTATTAGGAGCAGCATTGTCATTAGCAGCAGTATTAGCATTAGCAGCAGTATTAGCAGCAGCTCTTTGTACACTTTGTACTTGTATTGTGTTCTTCTGGAAGTTGTGTGTGGAAATAAGTGTGAATATGTTGGTGGCAGGGCTCTACAGTGCGCCCATTTCACTCACATTTGCGAGCAAATATTTCAGCGTGCGAACGAGGAAAACAAAACAGTCGCACATGTGCGAGTGCTTCTTGCTATGGCAAGCCAAAGTGTTCACATAGCCGCGCGTTGTGTTTATCATATCACGCGTGCCAGAACGCGTTCTGGCATGCTATCACGCGTTACATTACGCGTTCTAGCACGCGTTCTGACACGCCACCACGCGTTCGGGAACGCGGTCTAGCACGCGCAATGGCACGCGTTCTAGCACGCGTTCCGTAACGCGTGCTAGAACGCGCTCTGTAACGCGTTCTAGCACGCGTAATGGCGCGCGCAATGGCACGCGTTTTCGCATGCGTCATGGAACGCGTGCTAGAAAGCGTGCTATATGGTAATGATCTCCTCCCACTGATTTTCTCCGCCAATTAATTTGTAGTGCTTACAGCCAATCACTGGCCAACACAACGAGTCCAGAATAGCTGAGCACTGATCTTACCTTCACAAACGAAGTGCATTCACTCAATGTTTAATTTTTGCTAAATATTTTGATTTTTCCTTCATCAATCTACTTTATTTAACTTGTTCAACTTCAGTGTGTCTATTCTTAAGGGTTTGTTTATTGTATTTTCAGGTTTCATGCAAAAGGGATAAAATAAAGTGAGATGCCGTTTCATACTTTATTAATAAATAAAGCAAAATGTGAATTGATTTGTCATATTTTGATTATATGTCAATCGAGGTTGCATTGGCTGAGATGACACACTTGGTGAAGGATGAAATTATGGGATAAAATATATAAGAAGATATACATGGTTGCTCATGGCTCAATGACATAATTTCATCTGTATCATGTGACCCTGTTGTGATAGTTTTCTGAAGCAGTGCTGTGGACATGTCCATCATTACTATTATGTAAAATATGTTGTCATTTAACCTTATTATTATAGTTATATTTGTCATCAAGAAGGTGAAACAAGAGAAACATATATGGGATAGAGATCTATTTACAATAATATTTGCACACATACACTTAGTTACAGTTTTTCTCAGGACAAGTATAATTCACAGACGTACATTCAGGATTTAAAGTTTTTAATTTAACATGTAATAGGTGTGATTGACAGGACCATTGACACCTGTGGTCTCCCTTGCTCTCTGTTGTACTCTTGAAATTGACACTTGATGTTTAACCATGCATATAGTAATATGCATAACTATGTTCATATTTATATTACCTCCGGGGAATATATTATCCATATCTTTCTCTATATTCTTATTTATACTTTACACTTTACTTATTCTTATTATAGTCTTTCTTATCTTGTATATTATTATATTTGTAAGTTGTATAGTTGTATATTTGTTTTGTTATATTTTGCTTTTTGCATCTTTGCACGGTCTTAAGGGAGTGTCGCATCCATTTCACGTGTGGATGGACAAATAAAGAATTATGATTCTGACATATGTCATCTTCTATTGTTTTGCACCTTTCACTTGCATTGAAGATTAAACTACATTACTATCATCTATCGTCTTACTTCGCCATCTAGTGTCAAAACATGCAACCTACAGCCAGCTCATGTGTTAGATTAGCACAACAGAATAAGAATTAAAATACAATAAACAAACCCTTAAGAATAGACACACTGAAGTTGAACAAGTTAAATAAAGTAGATTGATGAAGGAAAAGTCAAAATATTTAGCAAAAATTAAACATTGAGTGAACGCACTTCGCTTGTGAAGGTAACATCAGTGCTCAGCTATTCTGGACTCGTTGTGTTGGCCAGTGATTGGCTGTAAGCACTACAAATTAATTGGCGGAGAAAATCAGTGGGAGGAGATCATTACCATATAGCACGCGTTCTAGCACGCGTTCCATGACGCATGCGAAAACGCGTGCCATTGCGCGCGCCATTACGCGTGCTAGAACGCGTTACAGAGCGCGTTCTAGCACGCGTTACGGAACGCGTGCTAGAACGCGTGCCATTACGCGTGCTGGACCGCGTTGCCGAACGCGTGGTGGCGTGTCAGAACGCGTAATGTAACGCGTGATAGCGTTCTGGCACGCGTGATATAATAAAGACAACGCGCGGCTATGTGAACACTTTGGCTTGCCATAGTTAATGAAAACCTACTAGAAATGAATTAAAAGTGTGTGAACAGCTCCACATAGAGACGAACACGGCACATATTGAAAGGATTAACCCTTTAACTCCTGATACGTCAGCGCTGACACATTCTGAGTGGATGGTTTAGTTTAAAACTTCAGACAAATTCAAGTGTTTTTTTAACTGTTATTTTACTGAGAATTTTGTTCATGGAACTGATGTACAGGTGTCGAAAAGCAAGTGATTAAGAAAAAGAAAAAGCCCAAACTAAAACTACTGGAACCAAATTACAACACTAGTTATTTATTCCTTTTTTTTTAACTTCATTTTGGGTTTTGTGAGTTTTTGTTTTTTGCCCTTTTTTCCACGTTATTTCTTATTTTGTGAATATATATTAGTTTCTGTTGATGTTGCTTATTTTGTTTATTTTTCTGTTTTTTTAATTTTATTATTTTTCTTTAATTGTGTTCTGTTAATGTCTTACTTTGTTCATGTTACATATTATTTTGTTGGTTTATTATTAATTTTTGTTCATTTTACTGATCACTTTGACTGTTTTTTGTTCATTGTGTTGCTTATTTTATCTTATTTTATTTTTTACTGTGTCTCAGTCTCAGGAGTTAAAGGGTTAATCATTCTAAAATGGATCTAATAACAAGGCAGCCAATACAACGTTCTAAAATGTATCAAAGGACAAAGCATCCCATAATACAAAGTTATGTTATGGTCTGCTCTAAATTAACACAAATGACAGCAGTCATTCAACAATGTTGGTATCTGCGCAAGTACTGCACTGTAAATAAATAAACATTTAAAACTAAAACGGACTTGTGCCCCTATTTTTTTTGTGTGCACCTAAATTTTTTAACTTAGGGGCACGTGTGCTCCTGGAAAAAAAAGTTAGTGTAGAGCCCTGGTTGGTGGTGCAGCAGTGGCAGGCTGATCATAGTGTTTACTTCTTCTGTCTGTACTTTATCACTTTGAAAAGTGACAGAACAGCTTTGACTACACCCACAAACTGGCATATTCCCACAAAGACAAACTTCTGCACTATATGTAGAAATGCGCTGGGACATGTGTGGAATACAAAGCAATAATGACAAGTGGAATTTTATTTTATGATGAAGATCATTGCATTAGTTTGGTTACAATGGGGGGGTTTTTTTGCCTCCGTCATACCTCAGGTGGTTTTTATTTCATTTCAACATAGTTTTTTTGTCTCCATAACTTGATTTAAAATGCTCTGCCTTTGAACTTCTAAAACATTGTTCATGCTCTGTCTGTAAATAATACTTTTTTTTATCACAACCACATACTTTCTTCACATCTCATGTAGGAGGAAAAATCTCCCATTAAACTTTATGGAAATACTCCTGTTTCTAAACCATATGGATGAACATATTTGGACAGATCACGGCTACAGCTGAAACATGTAACCTTCATCCTGATTTGAGAACAATAATCAATATTTCTTATTTTGGATTAGATGTGATACCGCGCGAAGCCATTCCTGCAACAGTTTCTGTTGGTTTAGATCAGTGGTCTCCAAACTACGGCCCGCCTCCACATTTGGTCCGGCCCCCTGAACAATACCAGAGACCATTTAGACTTTTTTTATATATGTGTATTTGTATTTGATAACAAAGTTGGACTTTTGCAATAAAAGTTTCCTTAGTTATGAAATATTTTCATTATTAATGAAGCAGAGAGCGTGGGGTTGTCTCCAGGATTTGGTTCAGAGTGACAAGGTGTGGGTTGTGGTTCTGATTAAAGAACACAGATACAGATGTCCTCATTGAAGGTTTATTCACTGCGGTCTGTAATAATACAGAGTAACACTCAGTATAATAATACATACATACAATAATAAATGAACTAAGACCCACTATATGAGTCACTCAGATGTATTACATGGGTCATAGAACACACACATCACCTCACGGAAATCACAGATGACAGCTAGCAATGCTAGCTACTAGCATATTATCGTATTAGCTTCAACAGCACACCGGCGCTAAACAGCATTAGCTTATACAGTACAACATGCTAACATCTACCTGAACTGTACTGTGTTATTTATCTGACCTTGTGGCATCTACACACAGTAATAAACCAGGAATAGATGAATAAAAAAGAGAAAAAGAAGCAGAGATGGTGAACTTAGCACAGTTACCTACAACACAGCGGCTAATAAAACACGGACTGCGTTCATAACCGTCGTAACATCAGTGGTGCGTTCAACAGCGTGGGACATTTGAAAACTTACAGAAAAGGAGTTATTGCTTCTTTTACAAGTAAGTTGTTTTCTGTTCGAAATACATCTAACATCTTGTATCACAATTTAAAGAGTTTATTTTTATGATTTTGACCTGGTCTGATTAATTAATTATTTATACCAGATGACAAAGTGGGATATATATATGCATAAACTATCATCAAATGATGATGATGATGATGATGATGATGATGATGATGATGATGATAATGATGATGAGCCATGTGACTTACGCCACTAATTTTAACGACCGGCTAAAATGTATTATGGCAGTTTGGACCACACACACTACATAAAGTCTGTTTTTGTGAGTTTCTTTCATCCACTTGAAGCTAAATATGGTACTTTCTTAGCCAAGAGGTATCTGCAACTTTCTGCTGTTTCACTTTTTTATATTGTACAACATTGAAAACAGGGTCTTATAGTAAAAATACTCAAAATATGCAAATGAAAAAACAATAAACTCGACTTGGTTCCATGTATGAGACACAGCTTGGCAAACAACAAAAATGAATTCAGCACAAAAAATACCTTTAGAAAAGTTAGTTTGCCAACTTTTACTCAAAAATACCTCAAACTCCTTATTTAAACACCTTTTTGAAATTCTGAAATTTTTTACATTCTATTTAGGATTGAAAAGGTTCAGTGAATTTAATGGAAAGTTTTCACATAAGAAGCCCCCTGAAGTGAATTGTGACTTGGAGTCTGTCTACATTTGGGGAAACAGTGTCAGAAATAAACAGGAAGCTCTTGTTTCCTTTCCACTTCAGACGTATTGATTGATCTGATTTGAAGTCAACTGAGAAACCACGCTGAGGTTCAGTTAAGAACCGCAATGATTCCAAACCAACAGAACATTTGGCATGGTAGTATTTACCTCTATTTATTTGCACTGTTTTTAAATCAACACCATTGTACAGGAGAGGATGGAAGCCAAAAACAGACTGATATGGAAACCTGCCTGGAAATAAACAAAAACATATATAATACACTATAACTGAAATAAATAATGTAAAGTAAAAACAATAAAAATGCAAATCAAATTATTTTTACTAAAAACCCAGATGTATACCAGTGACCAAAACCATTACTGAGCTCAACTGTTGAATTTAACCTTTTGCCTCAATATATAAAACATATAAAACAAAAGAAAAAACAGTGGTTCATTGATTTTCATTTTAAAAATAGAAGAAGTCAAATTTAATTTCAAAGTGGTTTTATATTTTTAGTGTCCAAACAGATAATTCCAATAAAAAAAAAAAACCTTTAGTTTCTTCTTTCTAATAAATAAAAGAAAGTTAGGACCTGACAGAAATGGAAAAACCGACCAGAACACCAGCTTTTTATTTTCATTTTCTGAGACTGGGTGTTGTCACTTTTAAGGATGAGATGAAGAGCATAATGCCATGAAGGTCAGAAAGTTTCTTCTCACTGTTGTTTGTTGGCAGCGTGGTAGCAGAGCTGTTAGTGCTCATGCCTCGATTCCTGGACTGTGCAGACCTTTCTGTGTGGAGTTGACATGTTTCTCTCCCCGTGTCTGGATGGTTTCCTCCAGGGGCTCAGGTTCCTCCATCACCCAAAAACATGTTTGTTAGGGTCAAATCCTCCAGCAGGGGATTCTGACCATGAGCCTGACTGGGTCCCCGGGCGGCACCCGTGGGTGCCCACTGCTCCTTACCAGTTGCTCCAGTAGCATCCAGAAGGATGCATTAAATGCAGACGACACATTTCAATGTACAGTGTATAATGACAAATAAAAAACTCTGGCCATAGTGGATGTGCTCCCTACACACACGTCTATGAACAACAGAGTTTTGGTCCGTTTTTTCCATTTGTGTACATTAGTAAATGAATTTTTTTTATTAAAATAAGAAAGCAAAAATCAATCTTTTTGTTTTTTAATTTATATGTTGGGCGGCACGGTGGTGCAGTGGTTAGCACTCGTGCCTCACAGCAAGAAGGACCCTGGTTCGAATCCCGTACCAGACCTTTCTGTGTGGAGTTTGCATGTCCTCCCCGTGTCCGCGTGGGTTTTCGCCGGGCACTCCGGTTTCCTCCCACCATCCAAACACATGCACTGATAGGTTAATTGGTTAATCTAAAATTGTCCATAGGTGTGAATGTGAGAGTGATTGTTTGTCTATATATGTTCAGCCCTGAGATGAACTGGCGTCTCATACAGGGTGTACCCCGCCTTCGCCCATTGTAGCTGGGTTAGGCCCCCAGTGACCCCCGCGACCCTAGTGAAGATAAAGCGGGTTCAGATAATGAATGAATGAATTTATATGTTTTGATATCAATTAATCAGTAGTTTTTCTTTAAAACACTAGTGTGGGGTGTTAAATACATGCTACATACAGAGGATAATATTGTAATAAATGGTGATAAATATGTGATGCAGTGAATGTCAATAAAAACAGATGTATATAGAAAAAGAAAGGCAGTGCAGGGAGGAAGGCCATGGTAACACTGGGCTTAATATATGAACCCTTTGTCTTTCCAAATGCCAGATGGTGATGACTACCTGACCGTTGCACAGTCTTTGAAGAAGGAGTTTGACAGTCCAGAGATTTCAGACCTGAAGTTTCTGGTGGATGGGAAATGCATCCATGTTCACAAAGCCCTGCTCAAAATCAGGTACACACACATTAGAAGTCACAAAAATGTTTCATGCACATTTAATAACAGGGCAGTCACAGACAGCAGAGGCTTCGTCATATGTAACGTGATGGAGCCATAGGCGTGTGATGTCTGAAGGTCAGACCGTGTGAATAAAAAAACACCAAATTCTATCTTGTCCGAATCCTGAGATATTACCACTGTGTTTTAGATGTGACCTTGACCTTTGACCTTTATTGTTCAAAATCTAATGGGTTCTTCCTTGACCCATTATCTATCCTTCCTGAAAGTTTATCCAAAATCCGTTCAGAACTTTTTGTGTAATCCTGCTGACTGACAGACAGACAGACAGACAGACAGACAGACAGACAGACAAACACACTCGATTTTTAATACAACAAATTCAGAAACCAAATTCAACGTCCACAAAACAAGAAGGAAACTCTTCATATCCTCGAAGTCTGTGTGTTAGTGACCACAGGCTTTTGCTCAAATGGCAAAAACTCTAGAATGACCTTTGACCTATGATGTCATTGAACTGCTCTGACAGGATAAAATGTCAAATCTATCCCACTACATCTTGTTCACATCTGATCACAGGTCAATTTCAACAGGTAGCAGGTAGTAATCAACCACCACAGATGTGACCTTTTCATGATGTTTTGTCATTCAGAAGTATTTATTCGGAATAAAATAATTCTGAATTAAAATGACTTCCTTTGTGTAATTCTGAATAAAGGTTTCCGTTCTAGTTAATTGTTCTCTCAGAGCCGCAGGTACAGAAGGTTCTAATTGGACAAAACGGCCCCTTAACGTCTGGATGTGTACTGGAAGAAAACCATGGCGTCCACTTCCTGTTTTGCGTTGGTTTCAACCATCAACATGTTAAAGCAGATACTACATGTGATGTTTGACTTTATTTTTGTCAGAATTATGAAGCAGCAACATGATCCAATCAACCATAGGAATCAACAAACTAATGCCCACAGTCATCATCACATGGCGTCATCAACCACAAATATGTTCGTCATGGTGACGAGACCAGGAGCATGTGCAGAACGGCAGGATTAATGTTAACGAGGAATTAAGTGTTTACATTAACCTGCAGCTGGAGTGTCTGCCTCCATTCATAATAATATAAATTCTAGAGACTAATATGTCTAAAATTAGTGTTTATTTGCAGCCTGGTATAACAAACGTATTACATGATCATAAATTAATTAGTTTTAGTAAAAACTGCTCTGCTTGAATGTGTTTTCTATTTTGATGTTAAAATGGGAACATGAGCCACACAAAGGTACAGTGGCGTGAAAAAGTATTTGCCCCCTTCCTGATTTCTGTGTTTTTTGCATATTTATCACTCACAAAGGTTTCAGATCATCAAACCAATTTTAATATAACACAGAGACAACCCAAGGAAATACAAAATGCAGTTTTGAAATAATAATTCAATTTATTAATGACACCAAAAAAATCAAAACCCATCTGGCTCTATGTGAAAAAGTAATTGCCCCCTGAACCTAATAGCGAGTTGGGCCACCTTTGGCAGCGATAACTGAAATCAAACGTTTGCGATAATTGGTGATGAGTCTTTCACAACGCTGTGGAGGAATTTTGGCCCACTCTTCTTTGCAAATTTGTTTCAAGTCTGCCATATTGGAGGGCTTTCTGGCATGAACTGCCCGTTTAAGGTCACACCACAGCATCTCAATTGGATTTAAATCCGGACTTTGACTTGGCCACTCCAGAACCTTAATTTTGGTTTTTTTGAGCCATTCAGAGGTGGACTTGCTGGTGTGTTTCGGATCGTTGTCCTGCTGCATGATCCAAGAGCGCTTGAGTTTTAGGGCATGAACTGATGGCCGGACGTTCTCCTTCAGGATCTTCTGGTAAACATCAGAATTCATTATTCCGTCTATCACAGTAAGTTGTCCTGGCCCTGAGGCAGCAAAGCAGCCCCAGACCATCACACTGCCACCACCATGCTTTACTGTTGGCATCATGTTCTTTATGTCAAATGCTGTGCCATTTTTACGCCAGATGTAACGGGCTGCACACCTTCCAAAAAGTTCAATTTTTGACTCATCCGTCCACAGAATGTTTCTCCAAAAGTCTTGAGGATAATCAAGATGCTTTTTGGCAAATGTGAGACGACCCTTTGTGTTCTTTTGTGACAGCAGTGGTTTTTGCCTGGGAACTCTCCCATGGATGCCATTTTTGGCCAGTGTCTTTCTTATGGTGGAGTCATGAACACTGACCTTAACTGAGGCCAGCGAGGCCTGCAGTTCCTTGGAGGTTTTTCGAGGTTCTTTTGTAACCTCCTGGATGAGCCGTCGTCGCACTCTTGGAGAAATCTTAGATGGTCGACCACTCCTGGGAAGGTTTGCCACTGTTCCCAGTTTTCTCCATTTCTGGATAATAGCTCTGACAGTGGTTCGCTGGAGCCCCACAGCCTTGGAAATGGCTTTGTAACCTTTTCTGGACTGATAGATTTCAATCACTTTTTTTCTCATTTCTTCTGGAATTTCTTTGGATCGTGGCATGTTGATCATGTTCTTGAGATTTTGTGGTCTACTTCACTTTGTCTAACAGATTCAATTTAAGTGATTTCTTGATTCAACACAGGTGGTGGCAATCAGGTTTGGGTGTGGCCTGTGAAATTGAACTCAGCTTTCACAAAACTGTGGTTAGTCACAGTTACTTTGTGATATAACAAGGGGGGCAATTACTTTTTCACATAGGGCCAGATAGGTTTTGATTTTTTTGTGCCTTAATAAATGGAATCAACATTTCAAAACTGCATTTTGTATTTCCTTGGGTTGTCTCTGTGTTATATTAAAATTGGTTTGAGGATATGAAACCTTTGTGAGTGATAAATATGCAAAAAACACAGAAATCAGGAAGGGGGCAAATACTTTTTCACGGCACTGTATAAAGTACTGCACTACTTTATACTTTACTGCACTTACTTGCCTGACTATATTTTTCTAGACATATTTTCCTTTTCTTCCTCTCAAACTTCAGCCTGCTTCTGCATCCTGACTTTCATTTTGGTCACATGGCTATTGTTTAGTGTCAGGACTTGCACTTCATAGTGGGTAATAAAAGAAAAAGCCCAAGCACAAATAGACTTTTCTGTTCATTATAGAAGCGGAAGTGTTGTTGAACAGTGAATACAACATATGTTTACTGTGACGCCTGTATTTAAATACCATCTGTTGGGCGCCGTTTCCTCGTCTTTCCCGTTAATGTCATGGGCCAGCAACGACAGACATATTGTTTCCCTTTTTTTTTTCTTTTTATAACCACACAGACCCAGAGTATGTGCATTCCAGTCCTTGCTCTTTTGCACTGTCAGTAGGAAGGAGCCAGACTGTCTGCCATTGCAGCCTTTACTGCACACGCTCAGTGCACACAAGCTAACGCTGGTGTTGGCAACATCACATGCTAATGACACGTTTTCAGATGAAAATTGTTTATGTGTGTACTAGTACACTATTGTTCTGTACTCCAGGGTTTGTATGTGTACTAGTACACTATTGTTCTGTACTCCAGGGTTTGTATGTGTACTAGTACACTATTGTTCTGTACTCCAGGGTTTGTATGTGTACTAGTACACTATTGTTCTGTACTCCAGGGTTTGTATGTGTACTAGTACACTATTGTTCTGTACTCCAGGGTTTGTATGTGTACTAGGCGGCTGTGGTTCAGTTGGTAGAGTGGGTCGCCCAATGACCGAGAGGTTGGCGGTTTGCATCCCAGCTCTGGCTGTCCACATGTCGAAGTGTCCTTGGGCAAGACACTGAACCCTGACTTAGGCCCCCAGTAGGACTGACCTTAGACCTTATAAACCTACTGGTGTATGAGTGTGTGTGTGAATGGGTGAATGAGAGGCTAATGTAAAGCGCTTTGAGCACCATGAAGGTGGAAAAGCGCTATATAAGTGCAGTCCATTTACCATTTACTAGTACACTATTGTTATGTATCCTCCCCCTCACCCTGGGGTCTGACCCTCACACTTGGGTCTGACCCTCACACTGGGGGCTCTCACCTCACTTTTTCTTCTTTGGTTTCCACAGGTGTGAACATTTCCGAGCGCTGCTGAATGAGAGCGAAGAGGACGCCATTGAGATCCAGCAGTTCTCCTACCTGGTTTACCGAGCCTTCCTGGAATACCTCTACACTGACACCATTAACCTGCCACCAGAGGACGCTATTGGTAAGAACATGTGCTGGAGAACCTTCTCTGCAGACGTTCTTCTGTTCTGTGTCTGTTCTCTGCAGATGTTCTTCTGTTCTGTGTCTGTTCTCTGCAGATGTTCTTCTGTTCTGTGTCTGTTCTCTGCAGGACTTCTGGATTTAGCCACTTTCTACAGAGAGCTGAGGCTAAAGAGGCTGTGTCAGGAAACCATAAAGAGAGGCATCTCTGAGGAGAACGCCATCACTCTGCTGTCTGCTGCGGTCAAGTATGAGGCACGGGTAAGGTTCTAGTAAGGTTCTAGTCCCCCCCGGCACACGGCGGTGGTGGTGGCGGCTCTTCTCAGTAGCTAGTCTACGTGTACTCTCCTCATCCAGCACTGACCAAGACAAGCCCTCTTCATTTCTAGGACCTGGAGGAGTTCTGCTTCAAGTTTTGCGTCAACCACCTCACGGCCGTCACGCAGACCCAGGCCTTTGCCGACATGGACCACGACCTGCTCAAGAACTTCATTAGCAAAGCCAGCCGCTATGGGGCCTTCAAAAACTAACTGGGACATGCCCGCTGTAGCCGTGGATTTGGCATGGGGTCCACCCCAGACCCAAAGAAATGCCAGCACCACCACTGCATCAAAGGCTCCTCGCTGAAGATGTGAAGACCAGAGGGCCGACAGACTGAAGCTTTTGTCTGACTGACGTGTTTGTGTTCCTGCTCAGTTCAGCGTCTGCATTAGAAACACTGGCAGCAGAACCACAGGATGTGCCACCACCACTCTTAGTTTTTCTGAACACCACGTTCCTTTGGCATTTGTTCAGCAGGTAAAGGAGCCACAGCTTGTCCTCCAGCAGAAACTGCTACAGTAGCATGTTTCCAGCTGGTGTTTGTGGGGATGGAAAGAGTAGACGTATTCTAGTCTCTAAGACGCAGCAAAAACACTGAGTCAATTCTCACACTGTGTTTGACTACAGGTTTTTAGGCTCCATTCAGGTGTTTCTGTTCAATACAATCACCGTCAGACTCCTGAAGCGACCCACACGTGGGTCATCCTCACCCACACGGGGCTGATTCACAGGGAACGTAAAACTATTACAGGGTCATTCCATGTCAAACATCCAGACCCTCCCAGGTGACCCCTCAGAAAATTATCCAAAAATCACTATACTCTTATGGACAAATGAAATAATACCAGTTTTAGTCCCATATCATGAAATAGTTTTGAAGTAAAGGCTTTCCAAAATGTAGGGTATTTATTATTTTAACAACATTGTTTGGTTCAACTTTAAGCGTCCACTGCTCCTCTATCATTTGACCTACATATTATATTTTTGGTCTCCATGGATAACGTTTCCTCTAGAATCACATTCTATGCTCACATTACAAATATCTACCTTTGTTCATCCACAATATGGCTCCATATTTGGCCTAAAAGACAAAAATCACAAAAAAAGGTGATAGTTTTTAAATGCCACAGATCATAAAGTTTAAGGAGGTGAAGTTTTAAACTTGATTATTCCTGATTCCTCTCTGACATTCCACTGTCATTTTATTTGTATCTTGGTAGGAATAAGAAATGACACATTTTCTTTTTTCTGTTTTTTCATTTGAAAAAAAAAAAAGCTATCTTGAAGGCTACGGTTCACCATGTGACGCATTAGTAAGTTAGTAAGGCACCTCTGATTGGTTTCTGATTTAGTTTCCCCCAAATTTTGAAAGACCTTTAGTTCAAAACTATTCGGGATATTAGTCTATAAAACTTGGTATTATTTCATAAGTCCATAAGAGGAACCTGTGTGAATTTTCTGACAGGGTCATCTGGATGCTTTGACACAGAATGACTCTATAGTAATGAGCTGTGGTGATGTGACGACTCAGCACAATAATGCTAACTGTAGCATTAGCTATTATGACCTAGCTAAATAATGACCTTTGTCACATTCTGAAAAATAATGCCTTATTGCCAAACAAATTTAAAATTGAAAAACACATCTTCATGATGACATGTGACTCGTTTAGGTAATAAGAATCAGTCTGGTTGTGTTCATGCAGTTATGAGACAAATCATAAAATTTTTACAGAAGCATAAAATAAAGGTCACTCACCTTTGTAACCATCTTGGATCTTCTGTTAGTACAGATGCATTGTGGGTAGTTTTAGCTCATACTCAAATTCCTATAGCTTTTCAATGCACTTCTCAAATATATTGCGGTAATGAGAATAATGATTCTTGGACATGATCTTTTCTTGAAATATTCTCAATATTCATTATTAAAATAACACACAACACTTAATACATTTTTGGCATATAACAATGTACTTCTAGTTAGACTTATTTATTTATGTATTTATTGTTCTGGTTTCCCCTTATTAAAAAAGCAGAAATTTTGGTTTGGGCCACATTTGGGTTAATGGGAATTTACCCAGAAAATGAATAAAAAGTGGAAAATAAAAATAGAATGTTTTAAAATGACCTAGTGTGAAAGAAAAAACACATTTTCCTCCGCAGTAAAATAATGCTATGAATAGAATTTATTTCATATTTAACCACTAAAACTTAAGGACCATTGATGGTTTTAGTTTGAGAATCACACATGTGCAGAAGTTTGCAGATTGTATCAATGTTTTTCACAGAACTGTGACGTAAACCTATGTTGAAATGCGCCTCAGACTCAAGTCGCATAACATTAAGTATGCATGTGATTGAGGAGCACAGATGAATGTGTCCTGGGTTATTAGGGTTAGAAACTGTTCAGACTGAGCTCATCAGATCACCATGGCAACAGTTCTGAAGGCTTTTGATACGTACACATCTTTTTAGGGATTATTCAAGGCCTTTTAATCATGTGTTAGTGTACGGCAACATTTACATATCTGCAGTAAGCTTGTCAAAAAATAAGGTTGATTTCATGTGACATCACATCACTATACAGTCAGCGTGCAATTTTCAGATGGAGGGCAGGAAATGAATTAGCTTGACGAAAATGCCTGTTTTGTGTAGTTTACGGCTGTGCCAATCGTAACTGAGAGAAGGAAAAGTGTTTTTTTTTCTAAATTATTATTAAATTTATTTAGTTTTTAAGAGTACCAACGATTGTCATTCACAAAGGTGAGGAATGGAAAAAGCTCACATAAAAATGCAGTAAAAAGCGGATTATAAATCTACGTTTGCGGTCAAGAGGAGCAGAGTCTGCTAATGCTAATGCTACTGCCCCTGTCTTCATCAGAGGTATGTTCCAAAGCTAACTTTTTTTTTTGTGGATGTGCTATAAATGATTAGGTTGTCGTTAAATGCTCATTTACACTGTTGTAATATGGTTTAACTACACACATCAAGATGCGTTGCATGTTTGTTGACATTAGTTGCTACTGCTTGTGGCTAACAGCGACTAATGCCAACAGTCATGCAATACTTCTTGACATTGCATCTTTACAAATAAATCATCCTGGCGAAAAACAAACAATAATTATCTCTGAGCCTTATGGTACCAAGGTTATGGACAAAAACGTTGACAAAAAAGTTACATGGGCGACTGTGGTTCTGTTGGTAGAGTGGGTCGTCCAATGACTGAAGGTTCGCATTCCCAGCTCTGGCTGTCCTCATGTCCAAGTGTCCTTGGACAAAGACACTGAACCCTGACTTAGTCTCCCAGTAGGACTGACAGAACCTTAGAAACCTACTGGTGTGTGAGTGTGTGTGAATGGGTGAATGTGAGGCTAATGTAAAGAGCTTTGAACCATGAAGGTGGAAAAGAACTATAGAAGTGAAGAACATTTACCATTTATATGCCTCCAAACTTTTATACACTTTGATCTGCTGCTTGTGTCGTAGGATGTCTGCAGGACCAGGTAGTTAGTAATATCGACAGCCTCGATTGTTGGATTTAGTTGGATTTGGGTTCTGTTGAAAACTCATTAATTTTCATAAGGTAAGGGTCACGTCCAATACATTTTTTAACCTACTGTATGTATGTCTGCTTTGACACTGGATCTAAATCCGTACAACGAGCACTCTTCATTGGTTTCCTCTATGGCGGCATTCTACATGATTACTTCCTGCCCTCCAGCTGAAGTAGCGATGTCATCATAGTCATGTGACTGTAACCTACCTATTCATGATATGACGTTGGCTGTTGCATGTGTCAAAAACTCAAATGTGACCCACCACCACGAAACCAGGCATAAGTGTGTGTAAATCCAAACAGAGTTAACTGTGTAGCTTGGTAGAGTGGAAACTAAGGTTTAAGATGGTGAAAAAAATTATGTTTCTATCACAAGTAGAACCAAAGTTATGGTCATTTTAATATCCACATTTGGACATATTTTACAATTTGCATATTTTTAGATATTGTCCGTTAAAGTTTTGGACTGTTTTGGGGTAGGAAGTCCTTAGCAACGCATAATAATTTGTATCCGATTGACACAAATTGTTGACAGATGTTAAAGGACACTCTGATGGACATGTCACAGAAGTTTTATATATTATAATAATAGGACAGAAGTGTGACGTATTATAATCATTTGGCTTACACCATTGGACAGAACATTCAATATAAGCTTTTACCTCGTACCAAACACTTGGGTGTTTACCCACGGAACGGAGATCGTTTTGTTCAGCGAAAAGAGGTGGAAGTCGTCTTTGTCTTTGCTCAGCAATACCTGAACTTTTGTCGTCGCTTAAATAATTGACTCAATAAACACCTTTATTGATTGGATTTCAATGTAATGACCACAGGAAGTGAACATAGAGGTGTTAAGGTACCGTTTTTTGATAAGGTGTAAACACAAATAAGAAATCACCTTCCAGCCTAAATTTGGCTGTAGCTCTGAACGGCTCAGCGCGACTTATGCCTGGTTTCGTGGTGGCGGGTCACAAATATGGGTTGCACTGCGGCAGAAAACTACCATTTGTATTAGTTTGACCTGCAGTGGGAACGGCACATTGTGGTTATTCATCCACGCTGCTTCCAGTACTTCACATATGACACAAAGAAATGCATACATATGGTCATCCACACCTTCAAAACAGCAAATCTAATGGCTTCCCCAAGTGCCGTTGTCTTTATTTGAGCACGCGGGTCAATATAACAGTAGTAAAAACTCAAAGGGTGCATTTACCATAGAAGAGCACATGAATCTGAGCAGTTTTAAATAAATGAGCCATAAACTGAAGCATTCCGTCATACGGCCTCTCCCCACAGCCTTGACCAAACTCATGTTCTTCATTTTCCACATTCAGCCTGATTTGATCTCCAATGGGTCGAACCAGTAAAATGAAAACATAACCTATAAATAACAACTACACATTTATGTCATTGTTTTAGTGCAAAAACCCCCCATTAAATTATGAAAACACTTTTACAAATGATCCAAAGTAAAAAAAAAAAAAAAAGTAAAATGTCTTCAGGAAAATGAGGTAAATTTTACCAATATTCTGCCTCCGTTTACCATTAGTCCATGTGTTTTTATAATGGATCAGTTCTACAAAGACATTAAGACTATACAGACTATAGATGAACGTCCATTTATTATGAAGGGGGGGGTCCAGCCACCAGACAGGCGAGGGAGGAGGTCCAGGGTCACAGGTCAACACAGGCGAGTCGCCACAGATCCTGTTGTCCATGGCTCCCACGCAGACACTGCCAAGAGGGCTACCACTCCCCCCAGAGAGGGAGTGGGGAAAGAGGACACCAGGTGACTATCCATGAACAGACTTGGTATGTAGTGTATGAGATGCTGCCAATGCTGTGATGGAAAGACGTATGATGCTCGGACTGACCCGGAAGGCGGCGGAAAAGAAAAACTGAGCCCAGGTCAGCCTGAAATAGCGGACATCATTCAGACAGAGTTCCTGGAGGAGGTGGTGGAATTCCCCATGCTGCAGGCGCTTCTGCAGGATCGGGTGAACACAAAAGTTCCTCCGAACTTGAGGACACGGTGCCTGGTCCTCCGACATGTCTGGGACCTCCAGAGCAGGTACAGAGCAGCAGTCAAAGTGATCTCAGCCATAGTTGAAGAGAGACTGAATTGACGGGACAGTTTATACTCATCCATGTTTCTATGTTTATCCAGCGCCCAGTGTTTATGCGACGCGTCACAGGCATACACATGTAAATTCGCATTTGGTGTGGTCGTACCACTTGTAACGGAAGCAGAAAATGGGTCAAATTGTGTCTAATTTTCAGGTTTTTCACATTTTATTGTTTCAGGATAGTTTGTAAATGTAAATATTTTCATAATTTAATATTTTCTGCTGTCCTTTTTTGAAGTCACAGAGTCATTTAATAGGTCATTCTGCTCTTCATGCCATGGGCTGCATTGGAACCATTGGTGGCCCGCTTTCGGCCCCCGGGCCACATGTTTGAACATCCCTGACTTTGAGTCTTTGAACTTTCCACATGTAGGCGTAGTATTTAACAGAAAAGCAAACACTACTTGACAAAAGGAGCTTTGTGGTGTTTTTATGAAGTAAATGTATATTTTGTGGCCTGACAGATGGATTGTGCTGCTTTAGTTTTCTGCAGTAGTTCACCTTCTGCCATCTGCGTGTTTGGATGAGGAACACCACTGTCCTTTTTTTTATTGTTTTTTTTTTGTTGTTGTTTTTTGTACTTGTGCTTGTGGCAAGTGAGTTTACATGGGAGTTTTTATTCATGTTTAATTCTGAATAAAAGTCAATTCCACTTTAAGATGAACCAACCAACCACCTAATTCCTCTTGAAAACGTTAATTTCTTACTTAATTATGAATTAAACTTAATTAGGAATATAGTCTCTGGTTTATTCTAATGTGAATTCCAAATAAGATAATTCATGTCTCATGTAAACACTTAATTCTGCTTTAACATTATACCTGTCATTCTGTGCATGCGCCTAGTCTTGTTGCAATTACGTAAGTCATTACTCCGGCACGCACATTAGTGTGCGAACATTTTCTCAGATGTCTGTACAAAACAAGCATTGGAGTCACGGTGAAGTAAAATATTTGATTGGAACATTGGAATAAGTAAATATAACATGTAGTATCCGGTTGCAACGAAAAGCAAAACAAGAAGTTGAAGCAATTGTTTTCTTCCGGTAGACAGCAAGACGTCACGTTGGCGTTCTATCCAATCGGATCCCTCTTTCCCCCCAGCTCTTAAAGCCTAATTAACTAGAGTGGAATAAACCTGTTTCCCATGTAAACGCATATTCGGAATTAACATGTCCATGTAAACACGAAGGAAATTAGCTTAGCAGTGCTATCCCTATTCATTCCATATATGGGTCTAGTGGTGGTTCATAGTCAGGGGAGGCGGGGCTAAAAGGTTGTCTTTCAAATCCCTCTTAATGCAATAGGACGGTACTACAACTAATTAGTGTAATCTTTATGATGACGTAGTTACACGCCGGAAAGTTCACAGAGGAGTTCGGAGAAAGTTAGGAATGACTAAACAAAATGGTGGATTATGGAGCTTAACGACTGTTGTCACTTCTGTAAAAATAATTTAAAGATTGCTGACGTTTTCTCACATCTTTGATAAAAGGAAACCACCAGCCATGGTTGTTTCCAGTTGTTTGTCTCTGAATCGTTTCAGCAGCACTTTGTTACGCCCAGGGCGGGTGTAACATAGTGACGCTGAAACGAAACAGACTGACTCTATACTTTCAGGGAAATTTAGCCAAAAGTTTAATGGAACATAACTAGACTACTACTGTACCACATGTGCTGCCACTAGGAAGCTAGGCTAAGCTAGGCTAGAAGGAAATGGCTTTAATTCTGAATGACTTTTTTCGGAATAAATAATTGAGTATTAAAGAATTAAAACACACCATGTAAATGTACGGTTTGTGAGAGATGAGAACTTGTGCCGAAGCAGCAGCCACACAAACGCATGGATTAGTTGATTGGGATTTGGCATGTTTACAGAGGTTTTTTTAATCTTTTTTCTGTGTGTGTGTGTGTGTGTGTGTGTGTGCGTGTGCGTGTGTGTGTGTGTGTGTGTGTGTGTGTCAGCAGCGTACGTTGTGTTATCTTTCTCTGTGGTGTTGAAGCTGCGCAGGCTGGTGGAACTGCCAGTCATAGAGCTACTTTTGAACTCCACTAATATTCATACATTTAAACACAATGGAATAATAACATGCTTTTACTTAACAGGCCAATTATTATTATTGTATGTTCTGTTTTTTTTTCTTTTGCATTTAAAAAGAAAAACAAATATTGTCAGTGTGTTGAAATGTGATGTGACTCCTGGAGTATGAGAAATAAAAGGATCCTGGCATTTACTGACTCACAGCTTTTCTGTTCATGTTCTACACCAGACATTTCTATGTTATGTTCATGTTCTACACCAGACATTTCTATGTTATGTTCATGTTCTATACCAGACATTTCTATGTTCTGTTCCTGTTCTACACCAGACATTTCTATGTTCTGTTCCTGTTCTACACCAGACATTTCTATGTTCTGTTCATGTTCTACACCAGACATTTCTATGTTATGTTCATGTTCTACACCAGACATTTCTATGTTATGTTCATGTTCTATACCAGACATTTCTATGTTCTGTTCGTGTTCTACACCAGACATTTCTATGTTCTGTTCATGTTCTACACCAGACATTTCTATGTTCTGTTCATGTTCTACACCAGACATTTCTATGTTCTGTTCCTGTTCTACACCAGACATTTCTATGTTATGTTCGTGTTCTACACCAGACATTTCTATGTTCTGTTCGTGTTCTACACCAGACATTTCTATGTTCTGTTCATGTTCTACACCAGACATTTCTATGTTCTGTTCGTGTTCTACACCAGACATTTCTATGTTCTGTTCCTGTTCTACACCAGACATTTCTATGTTCTGTTCGTGTTCTACACCAGACATTTCTATGTTCTGTTCGTGTTCTACACCAGACATTTCTATGTTATGTTCATGTTCTACACCAGACATTTCTATGTTATGTTCGTGTTCTACACCAGACATTTCTATGTTCTGTTCGTGTTTGAGACACTTCTTCTATACTCAGTCTTTTGTAGTTTTTCCACATCCATCCTCTTATTTTCTCCCTTTCGTTTCCTTTTACCTGAACATGTGCAAACAGTTTTTCTGCATTTCCTCATTGAAAATCACGCATCTAAAAGATGTGAGTCAGTGAGTGTGACTCATATTTGCATGTTGAAACGGAACAGTTTCATAACTTCCTTTAAAACAGGACACATCTGATTTTACAAGCTAAACAATAATGCAATCAAACATTATTTGTGTTAAATGAAAGTAAAAAAAACCGAGTAACTTCCTGTGCAGACTGGATATATAATATTAGGGGTGGCACGGTTCCCAAAAGTTGCAGTGCAGCATGTATTGCGGTATGAGGTCTGCTGTTGTGGTTTTATAGCAATTTTTTTTTATTATTTTATTTTAAGTACCCTATACTTGGGTACATGCTATTTACCTTAAGTAACTAGTGCAGGATGTCTTAGCATTTAGCATTATGTACTTATAATGAAATAATCATATTCAGTTCACTCACTGAATGTGAGTAAATTCTAAACACATTGTATGAACAATCTTTGAAAGCTAGGTCGTGTTTTAAAACAGCAAGAGGGACGTATAAGAGCTTTGTAATGAAAAGTGTTAACAAAAATGTCACCTGTAGGTGGCAGTGTTGCCCCAGTAGACCACTGATAGAACTGCTGTGTATACTGAGCATGTGCAGAAAAAGAATGTGACGTCAGACTACGTTGACTATGAGCTGTAAATAAACCGTTAGCTGAAGCTAGCATAAACAGTTTGCTGAAGCTAGCATAAACAGTTAGCTGAAGCTAGCATAAACAGTTTGCTGAAGCTAGCATAAACAGTTAGCTGAAGCTAGCATAAAGGCCGTTTCTCAATATGCGTACTTGTCCGTACTTGCGTACTCGCATCCTTGTGAAACGTCATCAGTTGCAGCCCAAGTACAGTCCCAATACACAAGTACGCATATCACCAAGTATGCTTGAAATCCCCGGATATGTACTTGACACGCCCATTTTATCAAGTGTGCATCGGATGGTGACTTGTGCGTACTTGGGAGAGCTTCCTATCCCAGAATGCTTTTCGACACCAGCAATGGAGGAGGAGAGGACTCACAACTGTAAGTTAAAAGGATTAAAATACCATTGTTTTTGTATAACGGAATGTGATTTTAGTTGAGTTGGTGACGTGAACAAGTACACTGCCGTCCCAATTGCAGAATAACCACCCTGCGTCCTCCTGTCCTCCTGAGTATGTACTTCGTAGTACGGACTTGCTAGTCCGTACTACCAAGTACGCAAGTACGTACTTAGCGTACTTGGTATTGAGAAACGGCCAAACAGTTAGCTGAAGCTAGCATAAACAGTTAGCTGAAGCTAGCATAAACAGTTAGCTGAAGCTAGCATAAAAAGTTAGCTGAAGCTAGCATAAAAAGTTAGCTGAAGCTAGCATAAACAGTTAGCTGAAGCTAGCATAACGGATCAACAACATGTTTTATTCACAGACCAATAACAACATTAAAGCTTGTGCAGGAAACACATGATTCAATGAAACAATGACTGGAGCTGGAGATGAAGCAGTTAAAGCATATTTATCGGTTGGACTGATGGAACTGAGGAAAAACTGAAATACTTCACAAGTTGATGAGAGTTCAAAGTGACAACAGGTTATATGCAGTGTCAAATATTAATGAAGTATTCCACTGAGTGTGAAGAGGAACACATGTAAAGGTAAACCTACTGAGCCTCAGTTTATGGACATACTGTCAGCCTGTTTGTTCATTATTATTCCATTGATTCTAGTTATAAATGTTTTAAAGCCACCGTGGGGCATCAGATTAAAATGCAGAAATGATGGACATATTCCAGGTATTTATTGTAGTTTGTGGAGTTGACAGGTGGGCACGTTATGGTCCTAGAAAGGCTGTGCTTCACAATTGTTGTAGGTTTTATGGTTTCTATAAGTAAACAAATACAACAGTGTCTTTATAAGATTAAACACAGTGACTATATTACCATGGTTAATTATACCCTAACACAGGTGACAAATAAACAGACGCTACAACATGAAATGACTAATTACACACTTCAGTCTACACACACATATTAACACACTACACTGTAACTGACAAACATTACTAAATTATAAAGATAAAGAATGTTTTACGATGTACAAATGACTCTCCATTATCCATTATCCTAACTGTGATTAGCACAGTACTGCATTATGTAACCATTAGTAAAACTCTGGTGAACTATGTAGACATTCTTCATATCTAACATTCAACAGGTCACATAGAAACAAGAAATATTAAGAATTTACAACATCTGAACACACAAGAACATCCAACAAACAGTCCACGAACATAAGGAGTTCTCTCTCCAACCACTGGTGTCTGTGCAGACAAACCTCAGACTCACTCCAGTTAAATACATACAGGACACATGGATGGACAGGTAGTCATGTCAACAGTCTCTCTTTGTCCTCTGGGAGTGGACGGGAGTGAAAATCCACTCCCATGTCATGCTCTATTACATACGGGTATTTACTAGTTTTTTTAATGCGAATGTCTTACCTCATACCTCTACTTACAAAAGACCCAGCTAACGAAAAGGTTTATTGGGCCGAACTGATCCAACACCAGCAGCAGATCAGTAATACAAGAAATAGAAGACAAGTAGAGGAAAAAAAAACTCAGTCAGAGACAGCAGACCTCTGCCAAAGGCTTCATATGTCGTCAAAATATGAGATGATGGAACCATAGGTGTTGACCCATCTGATGTCTGAACTTCAGGGTTAGGGGTCAAAGGTTAGGGTTACAGGTGTTGATCCATCTGATGTCTGAACGTTAGGGTTAGGGGTCAAAGGTTAGGTTTACAGGTGTTGATCCATCTGATGTCTGAACGTTAGGGTTAGGGGTCAAAGGTTAGGGTTACAGGTGTTGATCCATCTGATGTCTGAACTTTAGGGTTAGGGGTCAAAGGTTAGGGTTACAGGTGTTGACCCATCTGATGTCTGAATGTTAGGGTTAGGGGTCAAAGGTTAGGGTTACAGGTGTTGACCCATCTGATGTCTGAACATTAGGGTTAGGGGTCAAAGGTTAGGGTTACAGGTGTTGATCCATCTGATGTCTGAACTTTAGGGTTAGGGGTCAAAGGTTAGGGTTACAGGTGTTGACCCATCTGATGTCTGAATGTTAGGGTTAGGGGTCAAAGGTTAGGGTTACAGGTGTTGACCCATCTGATGTCTGAACTTTAGGGTTAGGGGTCAAAGGTTAGGGTTACAGGTGTTGACCCATCTGATGTCTGAACTTTAGGGTTAGGGGTCAAAGGTTAGGGTTACAGGTGTTGATCCATCTGATGTCTGAATGTTAGGGTTAGGGGTCAAAGGTTAGGGTTACAGGTGTTGACCCATCTGATGTCTGAACATTAGGGTTAGGGGTCAAAGGTTAGGGTTACAGGTGTTGATCCATCTGATGTCTGAATGTTAGGGTTAGGGGTCAAAGGTTAGGGTTACAGGTGTTGACCCATCTGATGTCTGAACATTAGGGTTAGGGGTCAAAGGTTAGGGTTACAGGTGTTGACCCATCTGATGTCTGAACTTTAGGGTTAGGGGTCAAAGGTTAGGGTTACAGGTGTTGATCCATCTGATGTCTGAATGTTAGGGTTAGGGGTCAAAGGTTAGGGTTACAGGTGTTGACCCATCTGATGTCTGAACATTAGGGTTAGGGGTCAAAGGTTAGGGTTACAGGTGTTGACCCATCTGATGTCTGAACATTAGGGTTAGGGGTCAAAGGTTAGGGTTACAGGTGTTGACCCATCTGATGTCTGAACATTAGGGTTAGGGGTCAAAGGTTAGGGTTACAGGTGTTGATCCATCTGATGTCTGCAGGTCAGAACATGTGAATTATAAAAAACACCAGATTCTATCTTGTCTGAATCCTGAGATATTACCACTGATGTGTTTTAACTATTGACCTTTAGTGTGACCTTGACCTTTGACCTTCATTGCTCCAAATCTAAATGGTTCTTCCTTGACCCATTATCTATCATTCTTGAAAGTTTCATCAAAATCTGTTCTGAATTTTTTTGCGTAATCCTAAAACACTCTTTATTTCCACAGACACACATGAACCAGTTTGATCCAACAGTTTTTGTTCAGTTTGTGCAGCAGCTACTGTGGCGCTGTCTTCTCATGTAGATGCTAATGCTAATGCTACTTCAGATTTGCTGCTGGGGACGGGCTTAACCCCATGTGGGTGACACTAAAGTCCATCTTTTTCTGGGTCCCTGGTTCCTGTTGTTGTTTAGTGTGAATGCAGTATGCAGCCAGTGGAGGTGATGAACCACTGTTAAAGGAGCATGTGTTGGTAAGTCTGGGTGAGCCATCACCATGGTAACGCTGGGTGAGCCATCACCATGGTAACGCTGGGTGAGCCATCACCATGGTAACGCTGGGTGAGCCATCAGATTCCAAAAGGAGAAAAGTGGAAAAGTTGTTTTCAGCAGAATGACACCTTTAATATTAGTTCTCATATTTCCTCTTCCACCCAGCCTTCTTAAATTCTAACTTATTTCTTTTCTTTACATCTACCAACAGCTCTTTCAATGTCATGAACAAAGTGAAATAACTACAATTTAAACATTATTAGGCTTTAGTTTGTCATTTACATGTGTATATAAATATATATCTTAGAAATACACAAATATTAAAATATTATTATACTTCATATTGTACTTCGTTCTCTTCAGACATTTCAGGTTGTTCATATTTGTTCCAGTGACACAGATGTTTTTGCACAAATATACTTTAATTTAAACATTTACAAAGAAAAAAAGTTTGACTTGTGAATATTTATAGGTTATTTTGAGAGTGAATTGGTCTGAATGTGGAACCTCAACTAAATATAATGTCATTTTTACATTTCACAAATTCATCCAAACTTTGGCCACATGTTTGACACCTGTCACACAAGGAAGAGTCACAGTCACTATCATTACTGTTCATCTTTGGGTTTCTTCTTTTTTTTCTGCAACTAAATACACAAAGTGACAAATAACTGTCACACCGGTTTTACAGGAAGACACAACAGCTGCCAACAGTAAGTGGAACAGTTCTAACGGTAACTGGAACAGTTCCATATACAAAACCCCTTATCTATTAGAGACAGTAAATGTTCTGAGTCCATCAGATTATAATAAAACAAAGACCCAGCAGCACTACTTTTATCACTTCCCAAAGGACATATATATATATATATATATATATATATATATATATATATATATATATACATATATATATATACATAGGACCTTTCTGAAGTAACTTATCACCATTTATTTCTAATATTATCCTCTGCATTTTCTATTCGATCAGTGCAAATCATGTATTTTCTGATATTTTATTCACTGATGGTAATAATCACTGTCATTAAATTTAAATGTTGTCATTGAAAACTTTTTAATATGTTGCTTAAAATCCTCTTCACACCCTGATTGCACCCATTAAAATACAGCCATACCTCAATTTATGAAAGACCCAACTAACAAATAATCCAAGTTACGAGACACCTTTACGTAAAATTTTCATCTCTGAATACGAAAGAAAATTCAAGTTACAAAACAAAACCCTGAAACAAATTCAGTACTGTACGTAAATATATATGTAGTGTACACTTGTACGTAGCATCCTCTAGTTGCTCTCCCACTGGCTATCTGCCAACAGCCAACACCCCACTGGCTTCCGATTGGGTAAGAGGGAGCTACCCATGATGCTTTTAGTTAGCCTAGTAATGTGGCGAGTGGAGAGTTTAGTACACACACACACATATATATATATATATATATATATATATATATATATATATATATATATATATATATATATATATATATATATATATATATATAGACTTTATTTCAAACAAAACTACACAAATGACATTTGGAATCAGTGAATATATGTATATGTCTCATCTTTTGTAACAGTGTGTTGTCATTTGAAGCATCTATCAAGGTGACTAATTTCATATTTCCTAGATGGGAAATATTTTCATTAGTAGCTGTGACGGTGGAAGTAATATCTGTACCAAAACATGACTAGTTGCCATAAACGCAAAGGTCATCTGTGGGATGAATCAGACACAAATCACTGATGATTTCACACACACACACACACACATATTGTCATATCCTGTGTCTTGTGTCCTGTTTTGTGTTCCTGCCTGTCACCTTTTACCCTGTTCTGTCTGTCTGGTTAATTAATAGATGCAACTCACCTGATGAGGGCAGCTGAACTCATCAGGTGAGGAGTATTTAGTCTGCTTTCAGACCTCAGTTCGTTGCCAGATTATCATGACCAGTGCTCTGATTCTCCAGCAATTCTGTTTACCCTGTGTTCCGTGTACCAGTCCCGTTTCTGTCCGACCTCCGATTTCTGCCTGTTATCCCTGTCTGTTATTGAACCTGATCCGGAACCAGTTAAGTCTCTTGCCGCCTGCCCTGATCCTGGAACTGACGCTGACTCTGATACCTGCCGCCTGCCCCGACCTTGGACCGAACCCCGACTACGAGTACCGACGCCAGCCCCGACCTTGGACCGGATCCGAACCGAGACCAGTTTCCCCTTCTGAGCCGTGGAGAACCTCTGTGCCCGACTGGGATAAGTACAGTCCAGCGCTTAGAGACTTTGAAGGGGACTTGTCCTCTCTCATCTGTTCTGTGACTTTATTCTGTGTATTAATAAATTGTTGTTTGGACTTTTACGCACGCCTCTTGTTTTGCGCTTGGGTTCCCCGAAGCCTGTTACACACACATATATATATATATATATATATATATATATATATATATATATATATATATATATATATATATATATATATATATATATATATATATATATATATATATATATATATATATATATATATATATATATATATATATATATATATATATATATATATATATATATATATATATATATATATATATATATATATATATAGAGTTCATTTGCAAAAACAGATAACTCCATTTTTCTTTTTTTTCACAAAATGTCATTTTTGTACTCTACATTCCACAAATACTGATTTATTTGATATATTATTTATTTCATTTGGTAAGATCCACTAAATTGAATAAATAATATATCAAATCAATGAGTGTTACCTAGAATGTAGAGTAAAAAATGCAATTTTCTGAAAAAAACAAAGAATGGAGTTATCTGTTTTTGCAAATGAACTCTTCATATATATATATATATATATATATATATATATATATATATATATATTTCCTCTCACCATCCAAACATATGCACTCATAGGTTAACTGGTTAACTGGTTAATCTCAATCACCCATAGGTGTGAATGTGACAGTGATTGTTTGTCTATATATGTTCAGTCCTGAGATGAATTGCAGAATCATACATGGTGACCTCTGACCCCGCCTTCACCTGCTGGAGCTGGATTAGGCCCCCAGTGACCCCTGTGACCCTAGTGAGGATAAAGTGGGTTCAGATGATGGGTGTATAAACATCGAATCCCCCAAAACATTTATGGAACTGCATCAAAACAGTAATTTAAACAGTGTAAACCAAAGACCGACAGAGCAGGTTCATCCTCTTCCTGTCTGCATACTTCAACTATCATTTGAAATATTTAGCATCTGAGTGATGGCAGTCATGTTATGCTTGGGAGGAGGCGAAGGAAAAACATCTCATTAGGATCTGTTAGAGCAGCTGGAGGAGGGGGAGGAGCCTGTTGACCAGCTTCAATGAGCCCTTGGTCAAAGGGGCTCATGTTGTTGTTCTCCAGATAAGGGGCACGTTATGCACCCTCCATTTTGTTGTAGTTTTTTTTAATCCTGTGGTGATCACTAGAGGGAGATCCATTCACCTCAGAATGGACATGGGTGGGCGGTACTGGGAGGAGCCCAGGTATATGAGGAAGTGTTTTTGATTGGTGGAAGTAAAGAGCAGAGACTCACATACTCCGTCTACTCGTCTCATTTCTCGCATTTCCACAATCGTCAAAATAAAAATGACATCAAACATCAGATTTCTTTATTGCATTTCTTTAACTTCATCAGAGTAATGAAATATAATTCATTAATAATTAATAATAATATAATAATAATAATAATAATAATAATAATAATAATAATAATAATAATATAATAATAATAATAATAATAATAATAATATAATAATAATAATAATATAATAATAATGAATAATAATAATAATAATAATAATGAATAATAATAATAATAATGAATAATAATATAATAATAATATAATAATAATAATAATAATAATAATAATAATAATAATAATAATAATAATAATAATAATAGTAGTAGTAATAATAATAATAATAATAATAATAATAATAATAATAATGAAGTTAAAGTAGTCACATGGTGTGTCATTTCTTACAGGATGAACTGCAGGAAAAATAAACCTTTAATCATTAAGGTTCATCATGTATTTGTAGCCAACGATAGTAGGTTAATATAGTTCATATATACACATACAGTATGTACTGTCTTCATTATAACGCTTATATAAGGACTTTCATCTTTTGCGTCTCCAGACATATTTGTTTTTTCTTTTTTTGGCAGTATGGCTCTTTCAGCATTTAGGATTATGGACCCCTGACCTTAGACTGTATTTTACTTTCACTTGTTATTTCTGTGTGTGGTTCAGGAATGTCTACAACAGTCCACATGTGTTTTCACATCTTTGATCTTTGGCCAAAATTACCAAAATAAAATCAATGTGTCGACAAAAGAACAAAAGAACAGCCTTAACCTGGTATAATGTCCTTATCTGTCCTTTAAAAGCCAGTGTTTGAGGACAGTCTTTTCTCTGTCCGTCCTTTAAAAGCCAGTGTTTGAGGACAGTCTTTTCTCTGTCCGTCCTTTAAAAGCCAGTGTTTGAGGACAGTCTTTTCTCTGTCCGTCCTTTAAAAGCCAGTGTTTGAGGACAGTCTTTTCTCCGTCCGTCCTTTAAAAGCCAGTGTTTGAGGACAGTCTTTTCTCCGTCCGTCCTTTAAAAGCCAGTGTTTGAGGACAGTCTTTTCTCCGTCCGTCCTTTAAAAGCCAGTGTTTGAGGACAGTCTTTTCTCCGTCCGTCCTTTAAAAGCCAGTGTTTGAGGACAGTCTTTTCTCCGTCCGTCCTTTAAAAGCCAGTGTTTGAGGACAGTCTTTTCTCCGTCCGTCCTTTAAAAGCCAGTGTTTGAGGACAGTCTTTTCTCCGTCCGTCCTTTAAAAGCCAGTGTTTGAGGACAGTCTTTTCTCCGTCCGTCCTTTAAAAGCCAGTGTTTGAGGACAGTCTTTTCTCCATCCGTCCTTTAAAAGCCAGTGTTTGAGGACAGTATTTTCTCTGTCCGTCCTTTAAAAGCCAGTGTTTGAGGACAGTTTTTTCTCTGTCCGTCCTTTAAAAGCTAGTGTTTGAGGACAGTCTTTTCTCTGTCCATCCTTTAAAAGCCAGTGTTTGAGGACAGTTTTTTCTCTGTCCGTCCTTTAAAAGCTAGTGTTTGAGGACAGTTTTTTCTCTGCCCGTCCTTTAAAAGCTAGTGTTTGAGGACAGTCTTTTCTCTGTCCGTCCTTTAAAAGCTAGTGTTTGAGGACAGTCTTTTCTCCGTCCGTCCTTTAAAAGCCAGTGTTTGAGGACAGTCTTTTCTCTGTCCGTCCTTTAAAAGCTAGTGTTTGAGGACAGTCTTTTCTCTGTCCGTCCTTTAAAAGCTAGTGTTTGAGGACAGTCTTTTCTCTGTCCGTCCTTTAAAAGCTAGTGTTTGAGGACAGTCTTTTCTCTGTCCGTCCTTTAAAAGCTAGTGTTTGAGGACAGTCTTTTCTCCGTCCGTCCTTTAAAAGCTAGTGTTTGAGGACAGTCTTTTCTCCGTCCGTCCTTTAAAAGCCAGTGTTTGAGGACAGTCTTTTCTCCGTCCGTCCTTTAAATGCCAGTGTTTTTGAGGACAGTCTTTTCTCCGTCCGTCCTTTAAAAGCCAGTGTTTGAGGACAGTCTTTTCTGTCCTCTACTGGAACTTTTACAAACTCATCATGTTTCCAAACTCTTTTGTCTTCATTGTGTCACACTCCAGGTAATGGTCCCAAATGTCCCCAAGTCTAAAATATAGGGTTGTCCTTCTTCCACAGCAGCGTAGTGTCACTGTGGGACATTGCTGTGTCTCACACACTGTCCGCTCTTGTTTGAAAGCCTTCGGCGTCAGCCTTGGAGTCTCACATGATTTCCTGGTATTGTCAGAAATGGAATAGTCCAGATATTTCAACCACAGCTTTTTGTTTTTCGAGCACATACTTGCATGTGAAGAGTTTGTTTTTTTTTGGATGGTGATATTTGTGAGCTAACAGACAATAGTAGTGTTTTTCCTCTTCTATTTTCCTGAACATTTGACTCTAGCCTTGATGGCGTTTACATTGTATAGGAGCGACAAAGACACCGGCCATAAAACATACAGAACATCTGTATCATTCATTTAATAGTTTTTCAAAATAAAACCAAAATAAGAACAAAACAACATGTTGTTTCTTCATTATTATGTTTCTGAAACCAAAAATGAAAAAAATGGATAACGATGTGGTTTTTTTTTTTCAGTTTTGCTTTTGTGTTTAAATGAATAATGGAAAAAACGGATAACGGCAGTTTCCTGTTGGTACGTGTTGTTTTGAATTTCAATTAGAATGAAAAACAATAAAATGGAAAAACAGTTTTTTTCATTATTCTGTTTTAGTGTCAAAGAAACAAAACAGATTTACACCTCGATTTCAGATAATACCAATTGTGTCTATTCATTCATTATCTGAACCCGCTTTATCCTCACTAGGGTCACAGGGGTCACTGGGGGCCTAATCCAGCTACAATGGGCGAAGGCGGGGTACACCCTGTATGAGACGCCAGTTCATCTCAGGGCTGAACATATATAGACAAACAATCACTCTCACATTCACACCTATGGACAATTTTAGATTAACCAATTAACCTATCAGTGCATGTGTTTGGATGGTGGGAGGAAACCGGAGTGCCCGGCGAAAACCCACGCGGACACGGGGAGGACATGCAAACTCCACACAGAAAGGCCTGGTACGGGATTCGAACCAGGGTCCTTCTTGCTGTGAGGCACGAGTGCTAACCACTGCACCACCGTGCTAACCACTGCACCACCGTGCTAACCACTGCACCACCGTGCTAACCACTGCACCACCGTGCTAACCACTGCACCACCGTGCTAACCACTGCACCACCGTGCTAACCACTGCACCACCGTGCTAACCACTGCACCACCGTGCTAACCACTGCACCACCGTGCTAACCACTGCACCACTGTGCCGCCCTTCGTGTCTATTTCAATTTTGATATTTTATTCTCTCTAATTTATTTGCCCCAGAAGTTATGTAGCTACACAGGTCAGTGGTCCTCAAACTTTTTAGGAGCATATTCATACGGAAGCCGTACTCCAAAACCACATGATAGAGGGATGACAGTGAACTACACATGTGCTCAGACCATAAGACTTCCTGCCCTAAACCTAAACCGACAGCTAGCATTCGGCTACCGTACCAATATCCAGTTCGGGGGGGGGGGTGTTACGTAGATTGTTTATACTATGAATATAATAATACACATAACTTTATTCGCAGCTTCCTCTTAACATTGCAGCAACAACATCGCCTATATAACATTAAAGTGTGTTAACATCCTCTGGCCCGATAATGAATGTTTTTATAGCTTTAGCATTAGCATTACGGTTAGCCACCAAGTACGATACTCTCAGTGCATTCGCATTTATTGATGTGATGGTCGCCAGTAATGTCTTCTGTCCTTCGTGTTCCTGTTTTTTTTTTCTTTCAGAATACTAGGGGGGCTTGTCGTTAACCCAACACGTCCATATATCCGAAGCTACGTCAATGAAAGTTTGATGTTCAAGGTTCACCTCAACGTTACATTTTAATGACATGAATTTTCATTTGTACAAAGTACACAGACAAACAATCCATCTCCATCCAAATGTGACAGCTGTAACTACAGTTAGCATTATGCTACATCAGCCACATTAGGACTACTACTTTAAAATGTTGTTCCCCAACATTTTAAAGCCATTTGTTTTTCAGCAGCTTGATGTGCTAGCCTGTCCATTAATCCACCAGCTGATCAGATAAACACAAACACAACTGTAGCCCCTAACTTTGATATTCATCCTGAATTTCCACCCGTTGTAAACACACCCACAGGACACATGTGGAGAAACCAGACAGAATAAAATATCTTAATTGAAAAAGGCACAATGACTATTTCAACCTCTTTTTTTCTTTGACACTAAAACAGAATAATGAAATAAACTGTTTTCACATTTTATTGTTTCTTGTTCTTAATAGAAATTCAAAAGAACAAATGTTACACAGACCCCTGGTTAAAAAAAAAAAAAAGACATCCAGTCTATCACAAAAAGAACAAACCTGGAATATGTTCTCCATGCTCATATCTTAGTTTACACAAATAGGACGGAAGTTTCCATCTTTGGCATTGCAGGTCAAAGGTCATTTCCGGTTTACTCAATTTGCTTCAGGTCTAAATTGGATAAAATGTAAAATGGCCGTTATCTGTTGTTTGTTGTCTTTTTTCATTGTCTTATTTTTTGTTTTATTTTGAAAAACGAATGACACACAGATTCTGGATCATCTTTTTGATTCCCAGCTGGATGTTTGGCCACTGTTGCTAACTCTGTCAAGTGCAGATTTATTTGGATTAGTGTCATGCAGAGGTGGTTGAAGTACTGCAGTAGAAGTACAGCTACTTGTGTGAAAAAATACTCTAGTAAAATTCAACTGTTTTACTGAAGTAAAAGTAAAAAAATACATCTTCTGAATTGTAATAATGTAAAAAGTAAAACTGCATTTTATCCAAAATAAAATATCCAAAAATAAAGCCTTCAAAAGTGCGTTAATGTGTGTATATGGTGTGTTTTATTGGGTCATGGTACTGGGTTTGGTGGGTTTGGACAGAACATTTAGGAAAAATCCAAGTCATAATATAGGAAATATAAAAACAAAAGAGAAAAAAAAAACATAATTATGGGATAAAAAAAAAAAATCTAAATTGTCAGATAAAAACTAAAAATTATGACATAAAAAGTCATAGCCATGAGATAAAAATGTGAATTATGAGATTAAAAAAAGGGTAATTATGAGATAAAAAGTCCAAAGTATGATATAGTCACAATTTATGATTAATGACTTATTTTTCATACTGTCACATTTGTCTAGTTTGAAAAAGTAATGAGTCTATTCTGAGAATCTGAAGAGTATAAAGTACATATATTTATATAAATATAAAGAGTATAAAGTACATATATTTATATAAATATAAAGAGTATAAAGTACATATATTTATATAAATATAAAGAGTATAAAGTACATATATTTATATAAATGTAAAGAGTATAAAGTACAGATATTAATATAAATGTAAAGAGTATAAAGTACATATATTTATATAAATATAAAGAGTATAAAGTACATATATTTATATAAATGTAAAGAGTATAAAGTACATATATTTATATAAATATAAAGAGTATAAAGTACATATATTTATAGAAATGTAAAGAGTATAAAGTACATATATTTATATAAATATAAAGAGTATAAAGTACATATATTTATATAAATATAAAGAGTATAAAGTACATATATTTATATAAATGTAAAGAGTATAAAGTACATATATTTATATAAATATAAAGAGTATAAAGTACATATATTTATATAAATGTAAAGAGTATAAAGTACAGATATTTATATAAATATAAAGAGTATAAAGTACATATATTTATATAAATATAAAGAGTATAAAGTACATATATTTATATAAATATAAAGAGTATAAAGTACATATATTTATATAAATATAAAGAGTATAAAGTACATATATTTATATAAATATAAAGAGTATAAAGTACATATATTTATATAAATATAAAGAGTATAAAGTACATATATTTATATAAATGTAAAGAGTATAAAGTACATATATTTATATAAATGTAAAGAGTATAAAGTACATATATTTATATAAATGTAAAGAGTATAAAGTACATATATTTATATAAATGTAAAGAGTATAAAGTACATATATTTATATAAATGTAAAGAGTATAAAGTACATATATTTATACAAAAAAAGTTGTCAGAAAAATAAATACTCCAGTAAAGTACATATAGGTTACCTATATGTACTTTACTAATGTGCATATCCATGTATATTACCTCCAGGCTATATTTTTATTCCTATTTTTCTCTATATTTATATTTTACCTACTTTATATTTTACTTATTCTTATTCTAGTCTTTCTTATCTTGAATATTTTTGTTATTATTGTTATATTTTGCATCTTTGCACAGTCTTATGGGAGTGTCGCAAAGAAATAATTCTGATTCTAAAAACAATACTTAAGTACAGTAAAGGAAGTACTTGTACTCTGGTGTCACGTTACTAAAATACATCATTGTTTTTCATGGTTTTATTCACCTTACAAAGCTTTGATTTGATTGAAATGTTGTTGAAGAGCAGCTTTAGTTTATAAGGAGTTGAAGCAGGTAGTGTACTTCCTGTTCCTCCAAACCAACACACTTCACCAGCCACCCCGCTGAGCAACCAGCTCACAGCTCCTTCAACTTGTCCGAGACTAATTATTTATAAAGTTGACATTCCTGCGTGCTAAGCTACTTCAGTCCTGACAAAGAAGTCAGTGTTTGTTACTGGAGGGTTTTTACTCAGGAAGCAGTTGAATACTATAGTTTCACTGTGGGCACCAACAGACAAGGGAAGAAGACAAGCTGCTGAATAGAGGAGACTTTCTGTTCTGACTGGTTTCCAATGTGACGGTCAGAACCACAGTGTTCTTCTGGAGCAGCTTCTGCCCACACAGGTCGTCAACAGCAACAAGCACACACTGGCATTGTCTGTCTTTACTCACATGTTGAGCCACATTTTGTAATAAACGTCCAAAATGTAATAACTTTTTCATTTCATTTTGTAATAAACTGCCCCAACGCATTTTTTAATAAATGTTTCCTCATTATATAATAATTTATTTCATTTTGCAGCAGCAGGTGCTTTGGTGGTGTGACATTAAAACTAAAGCAGCTGTTTGGGAAACATTCCCAGTGGTTTAGACATATAAGACAATATGGACAATTTGACATTACGGATATATTTAGTAAATATAAATGTTGTTGTTTGTTTAACCCTTTGAGGTAATTTCACATTAGTTTAAATGAATGTAAGTGGATAAATGATGTGGTCACAAAACAAAAGAAACTTATGTTGTTTAATGTTCATTATTATTTTCAATTGTCCCCATTTAGTTGCATTTATTGTTGTTTATAACTATTCTTGATGTGGTTTTGGTTCCAATAAAAAAAAATCTGGAATTTACACAATATTCTGTTATTTCAACCTTTGAATAGTTACTGATAGTAATAGTTAAGTACTGCTACTAGGATAATACACTGATACTACTGACAAATACTTTAAAGTCAAATAAAATACAATTAACAAACAGATAAACTATGCTTTAGAATTGTTATTATGTAATGCACCATGTTATTACCATATTTTCTGGACTATAAGACACTATTTTTTTTCATATGTTTTGAACATGAGGTTTATACAAAGGTGCAGCTATTTTGTGGATTATTCTTCCACCACTAGGGGCGCTCTAACCTGAATTTACAATCAAAACTACTAAGAACAATCAATGCAAAGAAGAATACTTACTTTTTCTTTAGCAGATAGAACCAACTTTACCAACTGTCAGTGCCGTAGCTCCGCAGATGCACATAACGCGCACTGCGTAGGGCACTTTGGTGCCGGCAGGGCACCAAAAGAAATCAGGGTCGTGGGGGGAAAAAAAGTGTAAACCATATTAATAATATGCGCTAATATGTTTAAACAATACAAAAACAACATAAACCAATTTTCCCGAGAAAAGGGGTGAATCTGCTTCGTGCCCCTCTCTCCAGTCTCATGGTGCCCCCTCCCCTCCCCTCCCAGTGGTCTGATTATGCCTCATTCGCAATTTGGCGAACACCTGTGCTGTGCGAATATGGCCTCGAAACGGCAGCAAGAGTCTGGAGCTGAGAAGAGGAAAAAAAAGAAGAAGCGAGATGAAGCTCATGCGTCGCTTTCTGGTAAGCAATGTTAAAATAAAAAAGCTCATTATTGTAGTTTGTTTTACGTTGTGGATATGAATGGACTAAAAGCAACTCATACACTCACTCACGTTAGCAATCGTGAGGGTAGCATTCCCTCCTCTGGTTCCGTATCATTCTGACGTTTCGGGACACACATCATTACAATGTTATTTATCGCAGTTTTACTCCGTGTTCATTGCATTTACTGGTTCAACGTTTAAGCATACATTCTCTTTATCGAGAGGATACCCATTCCCAACTTGAATAGTGGATATATAATTAACAATCATCACATATTGTAAGGCGGGCGGAATTAGGAGACGGGCGACTAGCTGGCCAACGTCATACTATTTCTGATTAACCCTAAATTTGGTTTGGTCAGCGATGCAGTCAAGTATTATTATCAGATTAGACAGGTTTGCTTTGTATGATGCTGCATTTCAGGATATCTATAAATAGGATATCTATTTATGACGTCTGAACACATAATTAGTTCTCTTCCGTCTTCATGTTCATAGATCAAGGCTGTTGGTGGAACTGTAATATGAAACCTATATCTTTCAGTAATGTAGATTTCTTACCTGCGCATTTATATCCAATTATGTAGGCCTATAGCATGTGTATATTGTCATTTGCCATTATGGAAATCTATACATGTCAAATATAGTTTGTAATTTTAAAATGTACTATGATTTACACATAGGCTTACTTAATTTATTAGTCTTATTAACATGCCTACTGTGGATTCAAAACTGTATATCTGTAAAATTCCTGAATATTTTCTTTTGTATGTCTGAATACAGGGTCAATGCTTAAATATGTGCAAGGAGGACCTCAAGGTCAAGAGGAAGATTTGGATCAACCATCCACCAGTGACAGTGTTATGTAAATAAACAAATTGCACTGAGAAATTCAAAATTTTTTTTGTTATTTTTTTGTTTTGTTTTGTTTTTTTAGGTTGGGGGGGGGGGGCACCACAGAGCATTTGTGCTTAGGGCACCCAAATGGTTAGCAACGGCCCTGCCAACTGTTAATTATTTTCAAATCCTCATCATGGAACCAACACGAAAAAGTTCATATGATGCAAGTTTTAAGTTGAAGGATATCGATCTTTGTATTCAGTGTTTGTGAAATTTGTGACAGGAGAAATGAAGATAAATACAGTAAATACTGGTTATTTTTTCTCTTGGTTCTGTTTGTTTTAATTAGTAAAGTTGCTGCTATGTTAAAAGTCACTGTTAGGAAAAAATCTGTTCAGGTACAAACATGTAACGACATTTACAGTTAAATATTCTTCTGTACATGAAGTAAATATGTGATTTTTAAACATTGATATCTGCAGCTTATAACCCGGTGTGGCTTGTATATTCTTTTTTTTTAATTATATTTTTAAAAATACAGCGTTTGCGACTTATATACAGGTGCGACTTAGGTCCAGAAATTTTACAGAGAATAAAAAACTTGCAAGTGCATTTTGTAAGAATATTTTCAAAATGTAAAAACTTAGTTTATTACAAAATGAAATCAAAAAGTTATTACATTTTGGACGATTATTACAAAATGCAACTCAACAAGGAAGGAGTCATTTTGGACATTTGGTTGGACTCTCAGGGCATTCTGACCTTTGAACTGATCACATGACTTTAACTGACACTGCATTAAGTAAATGATGCTCAAAGCTTGTATACCTACATAAACTGAACATAAAATCAAAGAGCAGACTCAAGTAGAAGTTGATTTTGCACATTCTTTATTCTCAAACTAACACTAAAACTGAATAAAAACTCGAGTTAGTTTTGCACTTCGTTCATCCTTGAACAAACACTAAAACTGAATTAAAACTAAAATAAATAAAGTTGTGTAGAAGTGACAGTAAAACTCACACTCTTACACTTAATATAAAATGAAAAAGAAAACTGCATATAAATAAAAAAAAAGGTCTAACATTTATTTAAATGTAATAGTAACAATATGACACAGTGTATTTGTGTAATTATCATAAGTATAACATTGAAAACTGTTTTAAAATAAGATGAACTGTTCAATTCTGACCTAAATGTTCTAATGGTTCATGTGAAGAACAGTGTTGTTTTGGTTGATCATCAGTAACTGTAAAAGCAGACAAAGGAAGGAGTGGGAGGGGCTGGAGTGGTGGGGGTGGGGGTGAAGTGGGTGGAGTTGGAGTGCTGAGGGGGGCAGTGGGTGGAGTTACTACAGCTGCTCTGTCCTCCACTCAAATGTAGAAAAAGTATCTGTGGAAGCGGCACAAAGAAGAAGCAGGAGCTGAGAGCAGACGTCCCCAGGCAGAGACAGACAGACTGTCCACAGACCCACGGACGAAAAGACAGAGAGGGGAGACTGGAAAACAAGTGGAGGGGGGGGGGGCAGGAAACCAAAGCCTGAGGACAAACAGCAGTGACACAGTGAGCCACAGCAGCAGCTTCATTCAAGCTTCACTGGAGCAGTTTGTCTGAAACTAACGTCTGTATTTAAAGAAGAAAAACAAACATAGGGTGAGTTTTAACCAAAGGAACAAAGTGCCATGTGAACATTTTTGTACTGGACCTGCATGACCCTGTGAATATTCTGTCACCACTGCTTTGGACTCAGGAACCCAAGGCTTTACTTGGACAGATTCTGCTCCACAAAAGAAGATTGACTAGAGGAAGTAAAGCTGAAAGTCAAACCTGCAAAGTTGTGTTTGAAAAAGTCTGGACAAGACAGAAGAAGAGGGGGAAGGGAAGGACATTACAGCCTGGGTCTGTCTCCCTCAGGAGGGGTCTTTAAAACATGAGGTAACCCCGTAAAGAACTACTGGAACATTAGCAAGGGGTGACCGTGTGGAGCCGTCCACTTTAACATGTTGGATGTTTATGCTAATTGATGCTAATGGCCTGAACTGTTGGAAGGTCTGTAAACGCCTCGTGCTGGACTTGGACTTTGCTTGTCATTCATGGTGGGTTCCTTGTCCTTCATTACATAGATATTACATAACAGACCCCCCCCCCCATCCTTCTGGAGCAGCTTCGTCAAAATGTACAACATGACCGTCAGCGGCACCATCCCAGCCCAACAATGGACCAGGACCCCGTTCAACAACTCCACCTGCCAGAAGAATGATGACTTCAAGTACCCACTGTACAGCACAGTCTTCAGCATCGTGTTCGTTGTAGGACTCATCACCAACGTGGTGGCCATCTACATCTTCACCTGCTCCCTCAAGCTGAGAAACGAAACCACCACATACATGATCAACCTGGTGGTGTCGGACCTGCTGTTCGTCTTCACGCTGCCTTTGAGGGTCTTCTACTTCATCAACCAGCACTGGCCTTTTGGGGGGATGTTCTGCAAGGTGTCCGTCTCCTTGTTTTACACAAACATGTATGGCAGCATCCTCTTCCTTACCTGCATCAGCGTGGACCGGTTTTTGGCCATCGTGCATCCGTTTCGCTCACGGACACTCAGGACCAAACGTAACGCCAAGATAGTTTGTATCGCCGTTTGGGTGCTGGTGCTGTCAGGGAGTCTCCCCACTGGGTTTCTGCTGGACAAAACCTCGCACAAGGACAACGAGACCAACACTATCTTCTGTTTTGAGAACTTCTCGTCCAACCAGTGGAAGTCTCATCTGTCCAAAGTGGTGATCTTCATAGAGACGGTGGGGTTCATTATTCCTCTTCTGCTTAATTTCTGTTGTTCCATCATGGTTCTACAAACTCTGCGTCGCCCCCAAACCATCAGCCGCGGGGGGAAACTCAACAAAACAAAAATTCTACGCATGATAATTGTGCACCTTTCTGTTTTTTGTATCTGCTTCATCCCCTATAACGTAAACTTGATCTTCTACTCTCTGGTTCGCACGAAAACCTTAAAAGGCTGCTTCATGGAGTCGGTGGTCCGAACGTTTTACCCCATTACACTTTGCATCGCCGTGTCGAACTGCTGCTTTGACCCCATCGTTTACTACTTCACCTCAGAGACCATCCAGAACTCAATCAAGAAAAAATCCATAGGTGACCGTGATGTGAAGTGCTCTGAAGCCCTGCAGTCAGAAAGCTCCAACCTGCGATGCAGTTTGAGGAACCTTAGGGATAAGGTTTTCCACAACGAGTCGTCCGTATGACGACGTCCTTGGCAGTAACAATGTTCAGATCTATGATGTCATTGAAATACAAACCTGTGTGAGACACATGTTTTACGAAACACCTGCCGAAGGAGTCGTTATCTCAGGGCAAATGTTTGAACCTGCCACTGAAGCAGCATTTCATCTGTGGATTCATTTCACTCACTACGCACTAATGTCTGTTCGCTGTGGAATATCATGTAATTGTGTTTGTCACAGTTACTGGGCCAGTGACCTGGAAGGGAATGTAATGACTGAACAGATGGACACTTATTAGCCTGAATGCTACGTGTACATGCATTTGTGTGGTAAGTTGTGGTGCTAACGGTATAATAGTATCTATTTAATTCATATAAAGTTAGCTATAGATCAGGGGTGTCAAACATGTGGCCCGGGGGCCAAAACCGGCCCGCTAAAGGATCCATTGGGATGGATTTGTGACACTGAATATATTAACAAAGATGTTTATTTCATTTTAAGTCAATTCAATCTAAAATGGATCAGACCAGTAAAATACGATCATAATAACCTATAAATTATATAAAAAAGTATTTTTTCCTCTTTGTTTTAATGTAAAATATAAATAAAAAAATAAATAAATTACATTCACGATAAAAAAAAATGGAAATGTTTTAAGAGAAATATGTGTCATTTTATCAATATTCTGGTTGTCATTTAATCATTTAATGTGTGTATTTGTAGATCCGCTGTGATCTGTAAGTTGTGTTGCACATTTATAAATGATAAAATAAGGTATAATATTGTTAAAGTCGCACTCTTTTTTCTTAAGAATTTTCAGATTGTTCATATTTATTCATTAAAATATTTTAATTATGGAATTCGATCTGAGGAGTTGACATCATTTATAAGTTCTTATCCTATTATTTATATTATGTACCTGGTCCGGCCCAGTTTAGATCATATTGGGCTGAATGTGGCCCCTGAACAAAAATGTCTTTGACACCCCTGCTATAGAATGTACAGTCCTTGTTTTATTGTGAAATGTAACACAGGTCACAAACAGGTCACACCCGTGCCTGTGTAGTTCTAATGGTGTTTGATTGTTGTTATTGGTCATTGAATGTCACATGTCATCAGAGTCTCCACTCCAACCACAGTAAAGAATAAAATGTGTGTGAAACTAGCTGTGGCTGAACACGTTCATTTGAATAACACGCTACAGTAGTGTTTTTATTTCCACATTTTATTTCACATCCGTTACAATTTTCCAGTTTCTAATAATATCAGGAAATATTTGCAGAAAAATATTTAGTTCTTTTTCAAAAGATGCATCAGATATTTACAGATGCAAATTATTATTTATTTTTATAAAAAATAAAAAAAAAACAACAAAACGATATTACTGACAGTTTGAACATGTTTATACATCCTGGAGGTTTTTCTGCTGAAACATCCAGTGTAGACCTGGACACAACTGAGCATGTGCAGGAGGAGCCTGTGGGTTTGGAAAAGGGAACAATACTGGACAGATTTAGTGACCTAACAATGATTTATAATACAATGTAAGTGTCCAAAAGCTACTGTTCATACAGTAACTGTGCCGATGTTCAAGTAAGTGTGTTTTAGGAGGAGTTTAGCGTGGTACAGGCGAGCAAGGGATCAGGCCTGTGACCCAAAACTGGCCTTTCACAGTGTCCGGTCTGGACCATGGCCTGTATTTAACTGTCATTTAACTGTCATGTTTGTCCTTCAGCCCAATCCTCCTGAGAGCCAATAAGCAAACATTTTCTCCATTTGAAATGAAATAAGTGTTTTATTTGGAAACAGGACAATATTCTGCCTTTTACTAAATGCTTAGTATTATTTTCTGTAAGTTGTAATGCACATGTAAATGATGGCGAAATATATATTTTAAACATGTAGATTTAACATTTTATATATGTAGATTTTAGTGCTTGAAGTGGAATAAAAGAAGTGCAGGAACACTGATTTTCTGACATATTTGAAACTAATATAAACAAGTCATCGCAGCATTACTTAAAAAAATAAAAAAAATGATAAATAAGTGCATGTACTACACTAAAAGAAAAGCAAAAGTTTCAACACCTTTAAATTTACTAATCACATATATAAACAATACTAACATATCATGTAATTCATTCATTCATTCATTATCTGAACCCACTTTATCCTCACTAGGGTCATGGGGGTCACTGGGGGCCTAATCAAGCTGCAATGGGCGAAGGCGGGGTACACCCTGTATGAGACGCCAGTTCATCTCAGGGCTGAACATATATAGACAAACAATCACTCTCACATTCACACCTATGGACAATTTTAGATTAACCAATTAACCTATCAGTGCATGTGTTTGGATGGTGGGAGGAAACCGGAGTGCCTGGCGAAAACCCACGCGGACACGGGGAGGACATGCAAACTCCACACAGAAAGGTCTGGTACGGGATTCGAACCAGGGTCCTTCTTGCTGTGAGGCACGAGTGCTAACCACTGCACCACCGTGCTAACCACTGCACCACCGTGCTAACCACTGCACCACCGTGCTAACCACTGCACCACCGTGCTAACCACTGCACCACCGTGCTAACCACTGCACCACCGTGCTAACCACTGCACCACCGTGCTAACCACTGCACCACCACCACCACCATATCATGTAATGCAACATTTAATTTTAACATTTAGTAATTCAATAACCAGTAACTATAGTAACATAGATAACCTGCTGGATGATTATGTTTGATTTATGATTATAAGAAATAAAATAAACAATGCAACTAGTTTAAACTACAGTAAGACTCAAACAGAGTGTGTGTGTGTGTGTGTGTGTGTGTGTGTTTGGGGGGGGGGTAATTAGATTGTATGTATATGCACACCTATATTAGAATATTACAGAGGTTGTGGAATTTCTTTCTTTCTTTCAAATTTTGCTTAGTTTATGAGAGTAATGAAGTCGGACAAGTAAATGGTCCGAACATGGAAGTGTCCGAGGAAGGTCCACCTCGAGAGGGGACGGTCACCACGGCAGAGACTGTGGTGTTTAATATGTGTCAATAAGTTCAAACAAGATTTTTAAAAGTGAAAGCAAAAAAATATAATTTCAAAATACCAAATAAAAAAATCAAACAAAAAAACAATTCAAATAAAAAAGTCACAGATCATGTAAAACATTTGCCTTCACATCTTTGTCAGTTTTACTTGTTTCCTTTTTGCACTTCCTGACTTTTTGATTGTGGTTTTGACACACATGTGGCTGGTGGGGGCGGGACTTCCTTTGGTGGATTACTATTGGTTAATTTATGTTTGTAACTGTAGCCAATCAGAAGTAGAGTATCTGCTGCGGCTCATACTCAGCTGTCCGTCAAACACGAATAATGAACCAATAGTCATTTCATTACAGTCTTTTTTTTTTTTTATTTGAATATTTTTTTGTTATTCAAATGAAATTTGAATTTTTTATTTGGTATTTTTAATTGATAGTTTTTGCTACAGTTTTAAAAATCTTCTTTGAACTTATTGCCACAAATTAAACACCATAAGAGACCGCTACCACGGCTCAGGTAACAGTTAACCAGGTTAAGCGGGTTAACCCTGTGCACATGTGGACCTGCCTGGTCCTGGCCGTGTACTACAGCCTCATCTGGAAACCTGGACCTAGACTGCCCCGCACTGGTCACCTCAGCCTGAACCAGAACCAGAGCAGGAGTGAGGATGGTTATGTGGGCCAAAACTGGGCCAGGTCAGCTTTAACTTGTTCTGATGTGAATCCTCAGAGTACCGGACCCAGGCCCGTAGACTCTGATCCTCCTCAGGCCGCTTCACTAGTATCCGGGATCCTTCCAACCTGTCCACGCACCAGGACCCGGGCTCAGAGGATCCCTGGTCCAGGATGGAGGACGAGTGAGCAGATCCAGACCAGGGTTATAGTGGTTTTAGATTTTTTATTACAACTTAGTTTTAACCCTTTCATGCAGAGTGGTCACAACCAGAGGTGGTAAAAGTACCCCATTATGTACTGAAGTAGAAGTACTTGTGTGAAAAAATACTCTTGTAAAAGTAGAAGTACTGATTCAACTCCTTAAAGTAAAAAAAAGTACAACTTCTCAATTGTAATACAATACAAAAGTATTTTTGTCATGGATGAAATAATACTTATTACAGTACATATATTTATATAAATGTAAAGAGTATAAAGTACAGATATTTATATAAATATAAAAAGTATAAAGTACATATATTTATATAAATGTAAAGAGTATAAAGTACATATATTTATATAAATGTAAAGAGTATAAAGTACATATATTTATATAAATGTAAAGAGTATAAAGTACATATATTTATATAAATGTAAGTGTGGTGCCTTATTTTTTCCACATATGAACTTACATGACCTCTGCTCCTGTGACCTTTCACCCAGTGCTCTCCATACTCACCCAGGCTGTGTCCGAAACCATTCACTCACTACATAGGACACTCACTACTACAGCGCTGTTTAAATGTGTCATCACCGTCGAAGAATTAAAACGTAACAGTATCGTCGCAAAAAATTTAAATACTCTTTAATGTTTTTTGTATTACCGTCTGTGCAATAAAATAAAATATGAACAAACTTGGTTCATGACTGTTTTACTGTTATTAACTGTTAAACAACTCTTGTTTCACCTGTCATCCAACAGACAGAGTTAACGTTTACAGTTACTGAACAGCTGTAGCTCTGCCAGTATGAAGTCCCATATCAATCTGTCCATGTGTCTTTTAATCATACAACTCTGTAACATTTATCCTGTGGCAGAGTTTCTGAAGCAAATATTCATATTTGAAGTGGATCAATGCTCCTTCTGTAATACTGTTGATAAACCACCGGATAATTGTATTTTTTGGATGTCCTGTATCTCAGTGTTTTTGGTCTAATAGACATAATTGGATTTAACTAAACATTTACAGTGTTCCATCCTGTGAATTAAATCATATCATTTTTATATTCATATTCACTGTGTAAAATGCAGAAACTGTAAGCTCTGGTTTTATTAATGACTTCAAGATAAACATTGGACGACATTTATTATTTAACCAAAGAACTTCCTTTTCTATCTCTGCTCTATGTTTATTTTGAGGGGTCTAATGTAAATCTTATTTATACATTGTTTAATATTGTATTTTACTGTAGTTTAGTTTTTGTTTTGTTTTTTTACAAAATCCTCAAATTTAAGTTTATATATTTTATTTTTTATTTAATTTTAAGTTGTATTCATTATCCTCTTTGAGAGTCTGTATATTGTGATTTCAACAAAGTTATTTTTTTTTAAATCTCCGTTCTTCAGTCATTTTTTGATTTGTGCAATGCATGATGGGATATAGTGCTTTGGTTAGTGACCATCGATGCACACTACATTTTGTGGTGGATTGTGGGATACATTGAGTGCACTATGTAGGGCTCATAAGGAGTTGACTACATGTTCGGACATAGGGCCCTATGTAGGGAGTAGGGACTGGTTTCGGACACAGCCCTGGTCCTGCACCGTGCAGCTACAAGTCGTTGCTGCTCTGCAGTATTTAAGCAGTGTAGCTTGCAGTTGCCGGTGCGGGACCGTTCAGATATGTCACCTCCATAACCCGGACGTTCATCATCACCATGGACTCTGGCCGTTCCATCCCCAGATGTTTTGTGTTTTAGTCTGTCTTGTCTCTATGTTGGTTCTGTTTATTGTTAAATTACTTTTCCCTTCAGCAGTGAGCATCTGGGTCCTCCTTCACCTCACCTTCTTCATGACAGAATGGTCCTGCCCCGGCATCAGGACTCCGCCCGTGCTGAAGGGACCTGTTTTGTTTAGTTTCCCCCGGTTTGTTCTGTCTAGATTCTGACCAGTCTTGCGTTCTGTCCCTGTCTGTTTGCTGTCTCTGGTTCTGTCTGTTTGCTGTCTCTGGGTCTGTCTTTTTGGCTGTCTCTGGGTCTGTCTTTTTGGCTGTCTCTGGGTCTGTCTTTTTGGCTGTCAGTCTAGCTTGTTTTCTGTCTAGTTTGTAGTCAGCGTAGTGGTACGGCCTAGTCAGCGTAGGGGTTTTTGGTCTACTCTGTCTAGTGGGTTTCTTTCTCGTCTCTCAAGTCTGGTTTCTGTCTGGTCTGTGCCAGACCCTTGCATTTTTCTCAAAGTGTCTCCTGGTTTTCCCATCTAGTTTCTGCTAGTTTAGTGTCCCTTTCTGGTTCTATCCCCGTTTTGGTCTTGCTTGCTTCCCTCTGTTGCTTTTCTCCCCCTCCAACTTTCCTTCTCTGGTCTGAGCCCTGTTGCCAGTCCGCCCAGGGCCAGTTGTCCTCATTGCCAGCTGCCTAAGGTGGCACTGGTCATTTGGGGGAACACTGGTTCAGGGAATGGGTACTGGTTATGGGGGTCCTGGACCTTTTTATGCCGCGTAGGTCCGGTCTTTTTGTTCCCTCATTTTGCTCCAGTCTGTTTTCTCGTTTTGTCCTGTCTTTGTCTAGTACCGAGGCTCTGGTCCATCTTGTCGCTCCCCGCCAGAGTCCTTGGTGACCCTGCCCGCTCAATCTTCATTCTCCTTAGTCCTCAGTTAGACCAATTCCGTTGCTCTTGCTACCAACCCAGACCACTCAGGCCACTCTGTCTAGAGGGTCTTCCGCCCAGAGGGTTACCACACCGTTCTGCAAAGGGGGTACTCAGCCCAGAGGGTTTCCATGCCGCCCTGCCCACAGGGATTCCACACCACTTAGCCCAGAGGGTACTCCGACCAGGGGGTTTCCATGCCACCCTGCCCGGAGACAGACACATTTCTTTTATTTTTTGAGCTTTGGACAATGGAGGAGGGGGGGTCTTTGTTTTATGTTTTTTCGGGGCGTCAGGAGCCACCCCTTGGGGGGTGTGGGGGGGTACTGTCATGACCTCTGCTCCTGTGACTTTTCCCCAGTGCTCTCCATACTTACCTGGTCCTGCACCATGCAGCTGCAGGTTGTTGCTTTTCCCTTCGGCACTGAGCATCTGAGTCGTCCTTCACCTCACCCCCTTCATGAAAGACATGGAATTTTAAAAGAGAAATAAATGCAGGTATGTGAGTAAGGTCATGTGACCTGTTTAAAAATGCGAGTCGAGAAGTGGGTGCAGTCCGTCCTTTTAAATATATTTCTTGCGGTCCAAAAAAAAAACCAGTGGGTTGTGAGTCAGTAAATTCACTCCACAACAAAACCGAAGTTCACCAAAATGGACGAAAACAAAAGCTACTGGGTCAAAGTTCAAATAGTTGTTGAATGTGTTCCAGTTCACAGTCCATGTTCAACAATCCTAAACTGATGGACATTGAGTGTCTTCAGTTTACACTGTCTTTGTCTTTTCTGTTATTCCCCCTGTTTTGACTGTAAACACAGTAAAAAAAAAAAACCAGACACAGTCACAGCAGCTTTTAGGACACATTCACAGCAGCACATTTACCTGAACTGTGCTCTGTAATGTAATCATTTAACTCTCAGGAATTAAAGGGTTAAATTAGATCAATCAATAAATGGGGATGGGAGAAGGATGAGGTGTGTGTGTCTGTGTGCATGTGTGCACCTGGATATGTGGCCTAATAATAACACATCCTTGGTATATTTGTTAAAAATAATTACAACACGGGAGGCTACATGCTAACAGGTGCTAACATTCACCGATTAACAAAACATAGGAGCTCTAAGTCTGCTTTGAAGTGCCGTGGATGCAGATACTGCAGTGCTAGGCTAATGCTAATGCAAATGCACACACTGCCTGCCTGCCATGGTTCTAAACTTCCAACATGTTATGTTTCTTACACATGCCGCTACTTTCTGCCATAACAGTTGAGCACATACACATGGTTGTGTGAACTGTGCTGCTGAACATGTTTGACATGTTCACACCATGGATGGTTCAGATGGACAGTACGTCAGTTCAAAAAGTCCTTGTGAAACAATGATAGCACCTGCTAGTTCACTGCAAACTATGGTATGGAATTCTTGAATTGCCTGCGCGCTTGATAATTAATTGTCTCACTGACCCCTTTCAGGAAATCCATTCCACACTTTGCGAGCAGGTAGCAGAGCAGCTGACAGGGAGCCATGGTCAGAGAGTCATTTGATGTGTTAATCGGAAATCTTCAGAAATTTCCGATACGTGAATTACATTGATACTGATAGCCCCATTCCTAGTTAGGGTTAAGGGTTAGGGGTTAGAGTTATAGGTTAGGGCATTTGGCCCCTGGACCACATATTTGAAAGCCCTGCTTTTGGGTGTTCAAGGGTGAATCCAACCACGCTCATTGTGCTGTAATCAGCGGGGTCAAAGGTCAGGGTGAAGACACAGAGAAAACAAAGACAGTCTCATAATCATGAAATATTCTGATTAGTTGAAAAAAATGTCAACAGTTCCATGTGTGAATAAATAAGGGAAGTATTCAACAGTCATTTTTGAATATTTCCACATCTGTTTTCCTTGAAAAAGTCTGATGCAACTTCAGTGTTTCTTCATTATTGCTTAACGTTAAGAACATGCAGTTTAAAAAAAAACCTGGTGGTGGGGTTAGGTTATGTTCATAGACACTCATATAAGCTGTGCGTACCCCTCCCCAGTGATGTGCAGGTCCATGTGATTGGAAATTCACGACCCCGTTGCATGCTTTTTAAAAACCACAGTCCAGTGTTTCATTATTAATGTAAATGAAACTGTATGTAACAGCAAAGCTTAGACTACTAACAGGGTTTTCAAAAGATGTTAATGTCCATACCCATGTATTTACATGTTGTTATCATGCAATAAGATGAAAAAAAACAAACATATTAAATGCCCCCCCCACACACACACATCATCATCATCATCACATATGTATTGAAAGCATTTTTTGTTCACTTGGTGTTGCTTCAAATAAAAAAATCTATAAATAAAAATAAAAAAACAGAATGCAACTCAATCATGGATTTCCAGAGCCTCTAACTCTGCAATCGAGTATTGCAGCCTTCCTGTTTAAGACATGTATCCAGAGGTCCATGTCTGTAGATCAGTAACTATGGACACACTATCTGAGCACATGAAGACCTCAGGACACTTGGGTTTGTCTTTAGAGACCCTCTACTTACTACCACTGAATGTGATGTTGTTTAAACTTTAGAAGAGTTAGTCTGAAAATAGAGTTTGGTGTCAGTTAAAAGACATGTTCTAATCACTTCCATGTTAACACAGTTTGGATCAAAATAACAAAATGTAAATTCCTCAGTGTTCATCCAAATGATGTGATTTTAATGTAACTATATGTATGTACTCCCAGTCATCTAAAACATTAAATAAACTGATTTTTACTGCAGATCATCTCTTTAACTCCAGTCCCCAATTGGATTATTCCACAACAATGCAGTGCAAACATGAAATATACATTATTTCAAATAATCATGACATGCATAAACATTAGTGATGACCCGAAGTGAGCGGGTCACCTGCAAGTTACGGGTCATTGAAAAATATTTTTAATGATATTGGGGTTGTGGTCAGTCGGGTCATTTGTTGTCTGACATAAACATTAAAATAACCTGGTAAATACCCTTTAACTGAATTTCCATGAAGGTGTCATCCATTGTGGTCAGTATCCTACGGTATGGAGGAAGCAAGAGAGGAAATAAAGTTGGAAGAGTGGAAGCTCCGGAAACATACAAACAAAAAAGTAAGGTTTGGGACACATTGGCTGAGATTTTTAAAGATAATGAGCAGCTCCCAGTGTTTTTGTTTCCATGGAAACCAGGTTCAAATGTCTCTTTGGGTGTTACACGTTATCGACCCCTGGTTTATTTATTTATTTATACACAAAAGGAGGGGGAATCAACATTGTTTGAGATCAAACTAATTAATAATTAATTAATTACACACACATGCACTAATTAATATTCAGTGCAAATAGGCGGTGCTATTGCAGTTAAAGATTGTCAGGTGGTGTGTTATTCCCAACTATTAACTGTCCATCAATAAAAATAAATAAATAAATAAATTGAAAAAAAGCGAAGAAAACCAAACCACCACAAAAGAAAATGAGATTCAATAAATAAATAATTAAACAAACAGTACTGAGCACCATAATTGTGGATGTCTTGATAGTATAAAATAGAATGCAATAGAATAGAATAGAATAGAATAGAATAGAATAGAATAGGCCAGAAGAGGACACTAGTGCAAAAGAGAGTGAGTTTAGGAGATTCTGGAGAGATTTTCAGCACATTCTGGCGGGTCCCCTGGTTTAGATGCTGCGCACAAGAAATGACATCTGATTTTAACAAAGAAATAAAAGCAGGTATGTGAGTAAGGTCATGTGATGTTCATAAAGACCATTGACTACACTTTAAAAATGCGGGTCCAGAAGTGGGTCGAGTCAAATCTATTTCTTGCAGTCCAACTTGCGGGCGGGCTTTATACATTGACACGTACATCACTGATAAACATTTTATATATATATATATATATATATATATATATATATATATATATATATATATATATACATACATACATACATATACATATAATTATATACCATACATTTTGATAATCCTGTTTTGCATTTATATATGGGACATTCATTCCCTCACTTATGTAAAAAAAAAATTACATATATATATATATATATATATTACAAATGGTACATATTCCACCTTTAAACCATTTCTTCTAAATCTGTGGCTCATTTAGTTTTTCTTCATGAGGGAAAATGAGAACCATAAACCTCATTTATAACAGGAAGTACCTACGTGTTACTGTAAATGAGGAGAAAAGACATGAGGCTGAACAGAGGTGAGGTGTATCTGGAGCACATGACATGAGCAGTGAATGGGTCTGGGGTGGGGGCATCTTCCTCACATGGTTCCCAGCATATATTCAGGAGGAAATGGCTGTTATTACCCTGACACAACAACAACAACAACCATTTAAGGATCAGCTCTGCTTTCCCACAGTCTGTGGCATTTACAGCCCACTGTCCTTCAGGTAATTTTTTTCTATAAAAAGAAATGATCACTCTCTGGGGGTGGGGGTATTTGTTGCTTCCATGAAAATGTTGGTAGCTGGGAAGGCCTAGGCAATAAAAAGGCACAATGCAGCAGATGGAACATTACGTTAAATAATCATTAGCAGGATGTGATTGGAGGAAAAAGAAGTGTTGTTTGTTTGGACAACAGTCTGAGTCTTTCCAAAATAAGATGCAGCACTGAACTAATAAAAAGCGCTGGAGGCCCGTCAGCGTTTACAGAAAGTGCAGCCACAGGGCGTACTGTCGCCTCCCAACATAAACAGCTCTTATCAAGGCATTTGACTGCATGTGTTACATAACATGATAGGAATGAGCCAGAAGCAGAGGTGCTACCACCTGAGTAAAGGCTCAAACATTTAACCCTTAACAACACAACATTAGGGTTAGTTAAGGTTACACTGGGGAAATATAACATATTTAGGTCTAAACATTTCACCCAGGCAGTTGGAACTATAAAGTTGAATTATTACAGCTTTTGAAAACACTGTCAAAGCTAAAATGAACTATGTGTTTTCAATGATACCTACTAAACTATCCTCCAGCTGGTTCAGGTCACTGGACTCACACATCTGTAAATGTATTTGGAAAAAACAAACTGTCATGTATTAGTTTAAATACGTTACAACAGACTAAAGACAAGGGTAGCTGCAGACATACACCACCCAGCTTCTAGATTCTATAAAGTGGAAAGGCAAACATATATATATATATATATATATATATATATATATATATATATATATGTGTGTGTGTGTGTGTGTGTGTGTGTGTGTGTGTGTGTGTGATGGTATTGAAACATCAAGTTTTGTGACTTATTGAGGAAAAATGTTTGACTTTTTGTTTTTATATCAATATCAAGTGTTAAATCTTTCCATACCAATGCAGTACATCCCTTGACCTTTGTAACATTTTTAGGAGTATAAACTATATTCTATGTAGCTGGCAAGTTTGGTGTCATAAATAATAAAGGTGTTAACCACTGATCACTCATGTACATCATGTGCATGACAGGCCGTGCTTGTTTTCCACTTCATAGAATCTAGAATCTGAGTCTGAAACTGTAGATAAATAATGTGTCTGCACCTGCCAAAACCACATAGGACTCCCATCCTTCATCAAATATAGTAGCATATATGTGTCGTGAGGTGATAAAATAACAGGAAGTTACATAAGTTGCACTTCAAGAGAAAAGGAAGAAAAGTTCATGAGTTTAAGAAATCAGACAATAGACGTTTGCTTTACTAGCAGTCAGTCATCATCAACGGTTTATGTGACGTAAGGTCCAACTGAGACCATTAAGTGTTTGAAAGGCAAAAAAAATATAAATTTAAAGAAAATACCATATTAAAAAAGCTTCTTAGATTGATAGTCATGTAAAGACTATCACGGTCGACAAACACAACTATAACAGTTTCACACTAAAACCATATTTGTTTGAGTCGTAAAATTAATTTTATGATTCTGTTGCAGTGAAAATGCTTCAGTATGAATCTTCACATAACAGCTATTAAGTTATTCTCTGACATCTACAGTAAATGTATGCAGTAGTTCTTTTGTATAATAGTAGGAATGATGTTTTTTTTCTTTGTTTTCTTTTTTAACTTTGCTAATCTGAAATTTGCAAAATTGTGGTTTGTCAGTTTGTCTGTGCGTGCACAATTCCTCTGTTTGCCCTCTCGCTTTCTCAATTCTTGATGGATCGTTCTGAAATTGGGTGTGTACCAAGAGACGGATGCAAGGATATAACAGACCCAAGTTCAGCTGAATCGCCTCAGTACTTCCAGTCTGACGCCATATTGAATTTTTCCATCCAGGTCACAGAACAGATTTGCCGTCGTTAACATGTGGGAAACTGACAAAGACATATTGGTGATTTAACATGTGTTATAATGATGTAGTTGTGATTGGACAAGATCACATATTTCATATGATTCGCTACGTGTGGCCTTCTACTGTTGAGTGTTTCTTTGCTTCATGTGTTTTCTGTTGTTGGTGTTTGTATTATATGGTGAACATGTATTGACTTCCGTCAGATGCTCCCACTACACTTGCATTTTAATGTTGCTGCCTATATGAAATTCTCTACTGACACAGACTTGACCTTTGACCTCTGGCCACCAAAATCTAATCTAGTTCATCCTTGAGTCTGTGTGAAACCAAATCATATCATTTCTGGGATCTTGATAGTCAAGGTCACAGTAATCTTGACCTTTGACCTTTATTCACTAAAATCTGGTTGGTTGGACAGACGCACGGACGGATCGTTACAAAACCATACCATCAATTACCATCATGTTTACATATTTTACTATTTTTATGTCCAAACTCAGAACAAATCTCACATTTATTTTCCTTTTTTTGTTTGTTTCATTGTTGATTCATTACATTGATTTTGTTTTGTTGGATCTTTTATGTTGTTCTCATCTTATTTGTGTTTAAATGTCTTTCACATTGCTGTCTCATATTTTACGTTTCATCTTGTTTCATCTTTTTAGGTTTATTTTCTTCTCTCCACTTTGGTGGAATCAACTTTTCTGAATTGTTTCAGAGAACGCACATATCATAATGTATATTTATATTTGTATTTTACACTAAAATTGAAGACGCTCTAACATTAGACCCGTTAGCCCTTTTGGATGGGTGGAAAACTTCACAATACAACCTTTAGGGGGTGGTGGAGAATCCCAGCCCCATAAAGTCAAAGTCCTGCCCTGTATTGGTTCTACCTGTTCTACCTGGAGGAGCAGTTGGGCAGGTTCAGTTTGGGACAAATACACAGCAGGACTTTGTGGCGCTGGGATTGTCCACCACTGCCTTTGGGTGGTTAATACCAGGTCACTTATTCCCTCGTACAATTTTATGAATGTTATAAAAGCCTGCAGTGACTCAGAGCACATACAGTTTTAATACCTTTAAAGGGAATGGTGTTCTTATTACACTAACATTGTCAGCAGAAATCACTATATTGCCAAGTAAGCCAAAGGACAACAGCCTTGAATGTTGTTGATAAGTCTTGTCTACTGTTGATGTATTATTGGCTCAAAGGAAGTACGGTAAAGGGACAGGCCAGCAGAGGTGTAACCCTGCCTCAAGGTGGACCACTTGGGACCTGACAACCCTGCACAGAGCTGCCAAATACCCCATTCCACACAACCAGGATCCAAATTTAACAGTTGTTGACCTTTTTAGTAGCATAAGCATAAGCATAAGCATTGGGCTGTTCCACAGCAAGTTCTGTTTGACCACACCAGCCTCTATTGTCTGACACTGAGCAACAAAACAGGGGCGGTAGACAATGGAGGTTGACTGCACAGGGCTCGAAATAATCATAACAATGACAGCTCCCATATTTATAGTTGCAAAGAGACCTCCAACTGCAGCACCTAAGTGCTTTGTTACTAACAGGAAGAACTGCTCCCTGTGAAGAATAAACAGTACTTCTCTTTACTGGGTGACTCATGGTGGCAGGTTTCATTGTTTTTGTCACTCCGTGGTGGATACTATTGAGAGGGTAAATCTAGTGTAACCCCCAAAGACAGTAAAGACACTAATGTGGTTTTCAGTGCAACTAAAAAGGAAAGAAAGTTGGCACTGAAACTTGATGAGTTTACTCTAAATCTAAACAGGACTTTGCTAAGTAAAGCCTTCCTAAGCATCAGTAGCCAGACAGAGATCATTGGGTCATCATGCATCTGCAGAACGCTTCCTGAGCGAAGCTTGAAAGCAGGCCACGAAAACAAGCCCAGCAATGTGACAGAGAGACAAAGAGGACAGAGATGGTCACTGATAGCGAGTGTCAATATTTCATTAGGGGCGATGACAGAAACTGAGGCTGGAGGTGTCCAAAAAGACAAAACCAAAGGCCTTTTGTCAGACATCAGCTGATAAAACAGGAAGTCGCTTGATTGTTTTTGTGTTTTATCAGGTCACCAGGATGAGGATGAAGAAAACCAATACATTAGCACAGATTAGCAGAAGAAACTTTGTGAAATACAAGATGCTTTAAAGCAGGCATGTCCAAACTATGTGTGGCTGCAGGTTTTTGTTCCAATAACCAAGACTACACAGTTTGACCAATCAACTCTCTGAAGACTCAGATCAGTTGATTAATTAAGTCCAGTCTGGTGTGTTGCTGCTTGCTTGGAACAAAAACCTCCTTTGTGGAATAGTTCAGACATGTCTGTTTTAAAGACTTGTGCGACGAACACCGAGAACTGAAAAGCAGGCAGGAAATGTTACGCCGCCACTGCATGCGCCTCACATCTGTCCAGTAGTGTTGCGCGGGCTACCTGCTGGCCAGCGGATATCCGCGGGTGACCCGCGAGTTGGGCGGGCTGTGTCGCAGCATTAACACATATTGCGGATGCGGGTGGGACGGGTGTGTGTGTGTGTGTGTGTGTGTGTGTGTGTGTGTGTGTGTGCCCGTCAGTTCCTGTTTTGAATGCTGTTTTATCCCAACTTTTTGTTATTTGTTATTAGCGCCAAAATCTCCCTGAACACTCAGAGATAAGAGTGAAAATGTGGGACTTGATCAGGGAGAAGATTAAAACAGGCGATGCGAAGGTTGTACGGAAACGTTGTATGTGTTGGCTTTATAGAGTGATGATGTGGGTGGAGTCTATTTTATGTGCTGGAGTGCATATTGAGACGTTAGAAAGGAGGCAAAAATGATGCTTCATGACTTTTAACATTAGAAGCACAAGGTAAAGATGCTGCGAATGTACTATGTGAGTTTAGAGACAAATTTAAGATCGCGGGTTGATAGCGGGTGGGTTGGGTTTATCGATGTGTGACATCATGCGGGTTGGGCGGGGCGGGCCTAGCCAAGTCTTGGGTTTGGGCGGGGCGGGTTTCTGTAAAACCCCCTAACCGCGCATCACTAGTGTCCAGGGTTGGAATTACTCCTGAATGTGGCACCTCCCAAATGGGATGAAAATGATACTTTGGGGGGGTTCAACAATAATCGATTTTTTTTCTTCAATTTACATCCTTGAAAAATGTGGGGTTATCTACTATTCCTCTCTGTGTACTAAGAGTAAATAAATCTAATTCATAATTCATTATTACATAAAACCCCCTTTTGGAATTCCCAAATGGTTTCACCCTACCCGAGAGAAATTCACACATTCTCTGCTGAAGTTTCTCACGCATCCTTCTCATATGTGGAACTGGTGAGAATGAAAAATGAATAAAAATGTCCAAATCCTGTCATAACACACTCCGTTCTGTCTAATATGGCACCATTGATAATATTCTGTTTAGTCACATGTACAGTACAGGTGTTTAGTTTAGCCTCATTTCACTAGACTGTTAGACACCATGCACAGCCGCTTTACAAAAACCTCTGTGGTACGTGGACATGACACAACTCTGACATGTGACGTCATCACCATCACTCCCAAAATGCTGCCCCCCCCCACCTGAAGCTGGAATGATCATTTGAACACTGGTGGTGTCATGTGATGTGTGCCTCATACACACGCTAGCGGGTAGCAGTGTTTCCGTTCTTCATGTCAACACGAACACAGCAGCAGGTAGAACAGGTGTTAGAACCTCAGCAGGGAACACTATTAAAGTTCTATTCATGAAGCCCAACCCCAGGAAACATGTCTACGTCAGCTGCAGGAAATACTGTCGGCAGGAGCGTTGTATAATAAGTCATTCAATCAAAGACAAATGTCTTTTTATGACCTGTCTATAGTCATTGAGACACAACAGACACAACTTCACATCCTTCCTGCAAGAGGAAACCCATGGTCATCTACTTCTTATTCATCTGTATATTTTCCAAAGCCTCATGAAACATTCCAAAGCTTTTTTCAAGAAGGTTTTAGGACTGGGACTCTATTATTATTGTCTGGTTTTATTTCACTACAGAACAGTACAAACAACACATTAATCAAATGTATTAGATGTAATAATATAGTTATGCCAGTGTGGAGTATAATCAAAAATATATTATATTAAACATTTAATGACTCATATTATTTTGACAAAGTCATTTTCTACAATGAGATTTAATAAGGAATTGATCATTTTTGTGATACTACGTGATTTTCAAGTAGCAAGTTATTTGCAGTTGATACATTATTTTCAGTACAGTAACTTATTTTAAAATATTCAATCATAATTTGACAAAACATACTTATTTTTGACAGAAGTATTTCAGGATAGTAACTCTTTAAGCACCAAACACACATAATTGCAGCACGCAACATAACTGATCACTTAGTTTGTATTTTTTGTTTGTCTGTCTGTTTGTTTTGCTTATTTATCAGTAACTTTACACAAGTATTCAGAGAATGCCTAATCTCGCCCCTATTTTGTGCCAATCCCAAGTTTCTATGACAACCTGTTCTTCAATTAGAGGCAATAATGTGATTTTCAACTTTCTGCTAAATGCGACCTTGACCTTTTACAATATTGATAATTTCCTGATATGTATATATGCGTCAGTACGTGTAATGTTATAATATATCCAGCATTGATTAAGTTATAGCGTGATATGTCTGCACAGTGCTACAGAAGTTAATTTTGCGACATGTCACCTTTGACCTCCAGATAGCTCAAAAACCAATAATCAGAATCTTCATTCCGCACTGTTTGGTACCAATCTGAAAATTCTGTGACCGTCCATTCTTGAGTTATAACTGATAATGTCATTGTGGTTGATTGATTAATTGATAAATACTTTATTGATCCCTTACAGGAAATAACTTGGTTTCTACAGCAGTAGAGCTGCAGTAACAGTTTTACCACCACAGAAACAACAACAGTTCCATGGAATACAGAAACAGAATGTAAGACAATAAAACCTCCTCAGACACTGTAAACTTTATTTATCTTCTGGGACAGATAAACTCTGTCTGAAAGTTTCATTAATTTAAGACACTTAAGATACTATTGAGCCTTTTTATGAACATTTTATTTTATTTCTTGTACATTTTAACCAATATTAAACATTTAATATGTATAGCACCTTTGTGTTTTTTTTTTGCTACATAGAAAATTGGAAAATATTGTATTGTTTCTTGTATGACTGATTTGAAACCACACATTATTGTCAGATACAGAGTAATTCTCTTTGAGGACAGTAAGTCATCTTTTTAAATATTCAATCATAGATAGAAGTTGTACTTTTATTTTCACCACAGTGGATGTTTCCATTCAGTCATAAACATAAGCCTGAGCTCCATGTATCCACATTATTATTGAATTAGTCCTCAGTTAAAGGTTGACCTTTGACCTTTAAAGACACTGGTGTATTTGTGTGTGGATGTTGACAGAGACCCTCCCACTGTCCACAGGACGTGAAGCTTTTCCACAGCACTTTATCTGGAGCTCCAATTCTACATGGATGTGTGGAAATGAAATGATCCACACTGGGCTGGTGGGGGGTGGGGGAGGGGTTAGTGTGGGTTCCAGATAATGGTCCAGCTCCAGCCTTTGGTTTCCTCAATAAAACACATGGTGAACAGATAGGGACGTAGTGGGGTCCTGCTGTCAGCCAATGGGAGCATCTGTCACTGGGCCAACGTTGGTGACAGTGTAACCTCAACACTGTTTTTATTTATTTGTTTTTATGTTTGTGACCAGACTATATTGTTTGTAGAACTTCATTATTATTTGTTTTTTTAAAAATATGCAAATCTAAATGTAAAAGTGTTTCCAAACATCAGTGTTTCCATGGCAGTGGCTGTGTTCCTTCACTCACCAATAAAACAAGAGGAAGTCCAACACTGGTGACACTGGGAGTCAGTCTGATCAACAACGATCTGTTTCCTGTTGGAGACAAACTGGGACCACTGAGGCCTGCTGTTGGAGGATGCCTGGTGTAACCCAGCATGTGCTTGGTTTTGTAGTCAAGCTTTGACTTTATCACAAGGAAGACACAAACAGCCACCACAAACTCCCTATGTATGCTCTGTTTTTGCATTTATGGATTTATTTATACAGTTATGGATCTGTGTGTCTACAATAATAATAATAAATTTTATTTATCAGCTCCTTTCAATGATCTCAAGGCACTTAAACAGAATTAAAACAGTATATAAACAGGTCTAAAATCAAACAAACAAACAAATGGATAAAAACAAGTGGCTGTAGCAGGTGAAAAAATAAAATAAATAATTCACAGACATATTTGTTATTGTTGTGTCCACAGCAAGTCTGGTTGCGACCGAGGCTATTATTACAGTTCATTCGCGCCCAGTTAACCAAGGTCCGTAATTTAGTGACTTAACAGGTGGAACGTCTGTGGCTCAGTTGGTAGAGTGGGTTGTCCAATGACTAAGAGGTTGGCGGTTCGCGTCCCAGCTCTGGCTGTCAAAGTGTCCTTGGGCAAGACACTAAACCCTGGCTTAGGCACCTTTGACCTTAGAAACCTACTGATGTGTGAATGGGTGAATGTGAAGCTAATGTAAAGCGCTTTGAGCACCATGAAGGTGGAAAAGAACTATATAAGTGCAGACCATTTATCTTTAACTGAACAGTACGCTAATGTTAATGCCTGCTACATTACCCTCAGCTTTATCACTTCACTTTTATGCCTCTTCTTCCTCCTGTCGCTCTGAGTCACAGCTTGAGTTCAATGTGAGATGATGGACAGATCCTTCATCTAATCACATGCAAGGATTTTAGATGAGGCCCCTCCTTTGAAAACGGATTGGTTGTGGAAGGGCCCCAGATGGTATCCAGGGATTTTGGCCTGTCCCCCACAGTAAGTCATCTTTCAAGGGCTCTTTATAATTGTTCATTCTTGGAAATATAGAATTTTCACATTTTTAATATTTTTCTAGGAGCCTTTTAGTAGTTAAGCAATGTTTACAACATGCATTCATGTAATCTTTATAAAATTGAAATAGTTTTAGCAGCGTCCCCTGATTTCAAGTCAACCCTGTTACTGACATAAAAAAACAATGTGTAAAATAATGGTTCATTCCAGCACTTACATCATTTCCTGGATGTTACATTACTCACAGGGAGAGGATTTTCACCACATGAAACAGAAATAAGTTTTAGTCTTCATTAGTGTGGAATTTTATTATTTTTTAGGACTGTTGGGGGTGGTTACATGATAGAGCATCATTACTGTTACCACCTTTTAACCCTTTTCTTGAAAAGATATGCTGTATATATTTATATTTACATCATTTGCAAGTAATACCCTTCTAAATAGTATGATGTCTGCTCTTGTGACCTTGAACATTAGATAGCTTGGGGCAAATAAGCCTGAAATCGTCAACCCTGTTGCTGTCATTCCTGTGACTTTCCCAAAATGATTCTTCAGTAACAGGGGTGACATTAACTAGGTTTTAGAATGTGTCCCATCATCCCTGTTACTTTTGTTCACCCTGTTACTTGTATGTCAGTCCTGTTTGCCACCATGTATTAAAATATAAAAATATAAATAATTACAATTACAACCATAACACAGGTATTACCGTTACAATTAACATTAGATAACTGTTTGATAAGTGACTTTTATCCAATACCATTCTCATAAAAACAATAATATATCTATATTGACCCATGGTCTACTTTAACAATCTAGATGCACATGATCATATGATAAGTAAAATTTAATGTTTAAAAATATATTAATGCTCTGAAAACAATACAGTGAAAAATGTACTATCCATTCATATGTAAACTATTACACATAATTACTTATAAGTATATGGAACATTAACCATTTTGTCTGTAACAGGGTTGACAAATGAATCATATAACAAAGTAGAAAATGACACAACATAAATAAAATAGATAGTATGAGATGGACCCATGTCATTTCTTGTCACTTTAAGATGTATAGTTTCAGCTGTCATTTTAAAATATGCAAATAAAATGACTTTAAATGTTAAATGTCCAAAGCTGAAAACGTATGGATTCTGTGGAATCACCAGCTTCCTGCTGGATCATGGAAATGTTTTAGAAACTCAACTCCCACTTTGACACGAGTGATCTCAACTCCACCTAGTGGTTAATAAAACCATTAGTTTTAGAGCAAATCTGATCATGTCGCACAAAGAGGAAATGAAAAAGAACATGAGCATGTGTTTGTCAGTGTCTGCAGATCCAATAATAACAGTGAGTCAGTGCGTTCTGTTCAGGAAATGGACACGTTAAGATGCTTAGAGCACATGGACACTCTGCTGCTCCACGACAACACTTCCTGCTTTCCCTGGAAATCACACCACAGCTTCCACACACTGGGGGGTTAGGGTTAGAGGGTTTGAAGGGGGGGGTTAAGGTTAGGGTTCTGTTGTCAAAGGAACATGAACAGGACGCAGCAGATGTTCTAAGATGGAACACACCCTCAACTCAAACAGTTTCAAGAACAGAAAAAAGCTTTGCACAAACCCTTCGACCAAAACTCATATTCGAATTTGGTTTAAAAATTAATGTAGATATTCAAATAATATTTGAGTATATATTAATTAATTAATTAATTATTAATTATATTACTCTAAAGATAGTTCCAATGTCCCTGTGCTCATCAGGTCCTCACAGCTGTGTTGTCTTGCTATCAACAAAAGGGAGTCATTCAATAGATGATCAAATCAATAAAATACATTACAATAAATCAATGTCTGTGTTTTTAAAACAGTGAGAATGGTATAGGAAGCCCCCAAACTCTACTGGGGTAACATCTGACTGAACTAAAGTAGGTAACTGTGTAGTGACATATTACTGTGCTTAAAGATGTTAAATGATACGCAGGAGGTGTTGGTGGAAACTACACTGTAGATTTTGTAGTGTTAATTTGGAGACAATGGGACCAAATACACTCTCTAGAAGTTAAATAAACTCTCTAAGTGTTGATTTAACACTGCAAAATTTACTGTGTAATATTGGATCAATTACTTTCTTTGATTTTGATTGAAACTGAACTCAGTAAATCAATCGGAAATTAAATCTATTGAGAACTGAGGGACTGAGGGTGGCTGAGCAATTAGCACTCTTGCCTCACAGCAAGAAGTCACGGGTTCGATTCCCGGACCGTGCAGGCCTTTCAATTTGGAGTTTGCATGTTTCTCTCCCCATGTCTGGGTGGGTTTGCTCCGGTTTCCCCCATCACTGAAAAATAATGCAGAGGATAATGAATTAAATGCAGAGGACACATTTCATTGTAATATAATGACAAATAAAAAAAAACAAGTACTTTAAGAGTGGTGATTTTAGTGACAGACTGGAAAAATAAACTAATTGGAAACAAATTGTTTACAAAGAAAATTTTTGACAAAGTGATAAGTTTTGTGGCTAGTGCTTAGATCTATCTAATGAATCAATCAGAATTGAAATCTTTTAAGAAATGAGGCAGGAGAAGTGATTTTAGTGAATTATGGACGATGATGGACGGACGCAGCGTGACAACAACAGCTCATCTGGGAAAAATGTCTCACTAACACCTCTGCACCAAAATTAAATATTAGATTCATTCCACCAGGGGGCAGTATTCAGTCAAATATGTCAAATATTCTGGTGTGTTTACAACCATTACTGATGAAACATGCAGTGTAGGGGTTAGGGTTTTAATGATGATGTTTGATTCACAAACATCTTGTGTGTGACACACTGTTCCTTGGTTTTCCTGGTTGCCTGTTCTGATGAAAGCCTCTAAACTGTTAGCCTCATTGACCAGGGAACGTTTACAAAATGAGCAGGTACAAAAACAGACACAATATGTAAAATGGTCACAGATTAGTTTGTTAACTTATGACACTTAGAACACCTGTAGATGTTAGTGACCAGCTGGCAGTGGTCAGTCCTGCTCATTCAAACAATGGCTGAGGTAGGTGGAACGTCAGAGATTCACACTATGGAATATGTATGTCATCGTTTGTTCACTCGTTCATGGTGTCCCCGTTGAGACGACTCAAAAATATCAAAACCAGATATAAAAGGTTAATCATTTATTATAAAAATATTACAGAGTGAATCAATAATCAATCATTGAGTTACAAACCTCTAAGTCCCCAGGGGATCACCTCAGGCAATTGTCTGACCAGTTAGAATCATAAAGAGGAAGTGAAGTGAGCAGGAGAAGAGAAGAAAAAGCCCCCCCCTCTCTGACTCAAGACTTTTATAGGCCTGGTTCTGACTCGACTCTTGGGACCTCCACGTTTCAGTCTTCCACGTTTTCAGGAAGTATCTGCTCTTAAGGTCATCTCCATATTAACTCTTTACACCCATTATACACCACTTATAACACAATGGAATAAAATGTGACATTCATCTTCAATACAGTCAAACATCCTTCCGTCAAACATCCTTCTAACGTCTGAAATTCTCATCAGTTCACATTCACACAGATGAAGTTTCATGACCATGGTCTTGGTAGTTGCAGAGCTATAGCCGTTTTAATTTGGGCGTGCAAAACCTCCTTGGGCTTAAGTGGTTAACCTATTATTTGCTCCAAAACGCTGTGATAAAACGGTCCTGGGTAAGGATTGTGAAGGAAACCAGGGTAGACTTTGGAGAACCAGGACCTGGAGCAGTTATTTGTTTGCAACATTTTCAGGATGACTATTTTGATGTTCCATGTGTGTCTGTTCTGGAGTGTCAGCAGGAATCTATGTAGAATACAAGGTCAGTATACGTACATTCAGCTAGCTATACGTTAGGCCTTTCAATTGTGTGAAGCACTAATCTCTCCTAGCATTACATGAAGATTCCAAAACCAGCGGACCTCCCTCTCTCTCTCCCTCTCACTCTCTCTGTGTGTCTAGTAGCTGATCAGCTGGTTCAATGTTGGTCATCACTAGCACATTTTTTATGCACGACAGGGTTCTGCATTAGCCTACTAGGTTAGAATTAGGTGAAAAACTTAATTCAGTTTTGTATAAACTTGTGCTGCGTATAGAGAGAAAGAGAGAGGGAGGGAGAGAGTTTTCCCAGCATAGCTTGCACTAATTTTAAAAACTACTTAAAACTTACAAAGTACTGAGAGAAGCTATTCAATTACAATAATTGAGTAAGTGTAATTAATTCATAATGGCTGTCCACTGTAGCCTAGCAACGAGTACATTGTTTACATCTATCGACTTACGAGGAAGAATCGTTTCTGTCTGGCTTCCGGCTGGGCATTATAAAAAACACAATCCTGTAAAAAAAAAAAAAAAAATCTGCAGGAGATATCAAAGTATTTTCATAATTTATTGTGGGGTTTTGCACTAAAAGACAAACTCTGTAGTTGTCATTATTTACAGGTTATTGTTCTGTTCTTTTACTGGTCTGGTCCACTGGACGACAAAGCAGGTTGAAAGAGGCCACTGAAAGAAACTGAGTCTGAGACCCCTGGGTTGGGGGGGGGTCCCCAGGACGAGGCTTTAACCTTCTGACAACATCTTCTCCACTTCATCCATCCAGTCACATGGATGTTCATCCTCGAAGTCCCTGAGAAAACACACGTTAGGAGTGAATGAGTAGATGAACAATTAGATTCTATGGTGATTTTCAAGGCACCCAAAGCACTTTACATTATTGATCCATTATTCATTCACTCTCACATGCTTCCTCTAGTGGTGGTAAACTACATATGTATCCACAGTTGCCCTGGTGCAGAATTACAGAAACAAGCTGCCACCAAACATTCATACACATTCATACACCAGAGTGAGTGGGAGACAAGGAGGGTAAAGTGTCTTGCCCAAGGACACAACAGACTGACTAGGACAGAGCGGGACTTGAACCACCAAACCTTCAGTTAATGGACAACCCGCTCTAACAACTGAGCCCTAGTGTACTGTCACACACTACAACACTTTTAAATAGTGTTGTACCGATCGATCGGCTGCCGATCATAATTGGCCGATATTGCTTAAAAATAGCCTGATCAGTGATCAGAAAAATATGCTGAACAAGTAGCCAATCACGTAAGGTAAATTATTAGAGACTATTTTCAAACTTACAAACAAATCTCGTCTTGGTTCTGTACTTTTAAAATATAGTTAATTAATAGTAGAAATTTGGGACCATTTTACACTGCGTAAGACAGACAACCATGTGCGCATGGCATAGTAGCATTAGCATTAGCTTAGTACTGTCGTATTTGCTACAACACCTGAACCGAAAGCATCTACACTTCAACAGCACTTTGTCAAAAAAGACTCAGAGCTCAACTGTTTTTCTAACTGATGTACTAGCATCTGTTAGCATGTAGCCTCACTGGTGGAGCAATAGCATCTGTTAGCACGTATCCTCACTCATGAGTACTAGCATCTGTTAGCATGTAGCCTCACTGGTGGAGCAATAGCATCTGTTAGCACGTATCCTCACTCATGAGTACTAGCATCTGTTAGCATGTAGCCTCACCTGTTGTAATTAGTTTTAGCAAATGTACCAAGGTAGTGTAATTATTAGACTACATCCGTTTCACATATCCAGTCATGTGCGTCTGTGTGCGGATGCACGAACACACAACTCAACTCACTTCAGTCTTTATTGATTGATCTACTTTAACCCTTTAACAGCTCAGACACTATTTCAGGTAAATGTTCTACTGTGGAGGAAAATAACAACAAAAGTGTAAACTGTAGTAAAAACAAAAATATCAAAGCGTTTATTTTTAGTTTCACTCACTGCTTTGTTTTCTTCCATTGTATGTTCAGAAATATAAATATTTACAATAACTCATACCTATAGAACACTCACCAATGATGAGTTAAAGGGTTTTAAAAAACCTAGATGAAAGGTATGGACATTTAAAATTCCTTCCATGATTGGCAGTGATCTGCAATCAGCAGATCAAGTTTTTTTGGGTTTTTTTTCGGGCCAAAAACTGCTGATCGGTGCATCATTACTTTTAAATGTCTGTTTTTTTAATCCTTCTGGAAAGATGCTAAGGTTGGGGTTTAAATGTTTTATTGACACAAGAAATACACAAAAATGTAATTTGCTAAAGTTAAAGAATCTAACAATAGGTAAAATAGGACGTTTTCAGATGTTACTAAATTAATTTGAATTCTTTCTTTATACAAGTATTGACATAAATACCACATTTCTTATATTTCATATATTTTTTCATTTCTCACTTGTTTATCTTTTTTCTTCTTCTTTATTGTATGTTGCTGCTGTGAACTGTGAAATTTCCCCACAGATGGATAAATGAAGTCTTATCTTATTGATAGAGAAGGCTTTATTTGATCCCACCAGGGGGAAATTCCACAGTTTCAGCCTCAAATGTCTAGTACAGGTAGAACGAGCAGGAAAAAAAAACAGGAAAACATCAGTAGAATTTTAAACAGTATTTGCATTTTTACAATTGTTTGCATATTATCTTATTTTATCTGAAGTATTCAGTAGCTAGTATTCTCTACATTTCAACACAAATACACAAAGACAGACTTGTTTAGATCATTTCCATGGATCATCTTTATTCACCTTCATCAGTCTCAACCTCCATGATAGAGTCAGAAAAATTGTAGAAAAATATCAACCATCCACCGGTCATGTCACACAACACAAAAAACAAGGTTGAAATACACAATTTAATTGATAAAATTATCATGGTTTAGAAAGTATTAATTTTTTTTTCAGATATTGTGATAATGTTTGGAATAATTAGTACACACTCAAACATATAAAAATGTTACTGTTGTTTTGTGCAGAACTGGGAATGATTAGTATTTACTACATTTAAATGCAAATACCTACATTTTCAAGACTTATATACTTTTAGCTCCACTGCAGTGAAGGATCTGAACTGATTTTTTGTAAAGCGCCCAGAACAAAAGCTGCTGGGCCAAAGTTCAAATACTTGTTGTTCAATGTGTTCCCGTTCACAGTCCATAAAACACACAGTAAAACAAAACTCCTGAAGAAAAGGAACACAAACAGACTCACAACCGCAATTTAGGACAATTTCACAGCAGCACATTCACCTGAAGTAATGTCTCAGGAGGTCTATCAATAAATGGGTATGGGAGAAGGCTAAGGTGTTTTCAGGTGTGCCTGGATATATGAAAGAAGATATACCCTAATAATTACACTGCTTTGGTCAATTTACTAAAAATAATTACAACACATAATAAACACACATAAACATGCTAACAGGTGCTAGTTAGTTAGCAATCAATTAACAAAACAGAAGCTCCGAGTTCGCTTTGAGGAAGAGTCTATGTGTGGATGCTTTGTGAACTGTGCTGTCCCAACATCTTTGACAGGTTCAGTTCATCAGTTCAAACAGTCCGTGTGAAACAATGATAGTGGAGGAGCCACAGTGATATGATAGCAACCTGATGAACTGTGGCATGAATTCCAGGGGTGCCCAATCCTGCTCCTTGAGAGCTACTATTCTGCATGTTTTAGATGTATCCCTCTTCCAACACACCTGACGGTCATTATCAGTGTCCTGCAGAGCTTGATGAGGGGTTTATTATTTAAATCAGGTGTGTTGGAAGGGGGGTACATCTAAAACATGCAGGGTAGTATCTCTCCAGGACCAGGATTGGACACCCCTGAATCAAACAAATGTTCGAAGGTATTAATTTGCCTTGAACATTTTTTGTACTCGAATTATCCGAAATACTTGAAGAATCGTTTCACCTCTACATTGTTGCTGTGTTGCTTTGCAGTGTATAGCAGTGTAAAAGTATTTCCATAAACAGACATGTTGTGAAGAAAACAGAGTCAACTAACAGCATGCTGTTTTTCAATGCTCGCCTACTAGTTCACTGCAAACTATGGCATGGAATTCTTGAACAGAGACGTGTCTGATCATTACTCTGTGTCTAATTGAGGTGGGCTCCCGTTTAGGAAATCAATTTTTTTCAAGCAGGTAGCAGAGCAGCTGACAGATCACATAGCCTGTACAATAAAGGTTACTACTACTACTACTGCATGTTTAGTGAATTTCCAGTGTGAGCTGAAAGAAGCCAGAGGTAACGTCAGTTCCATAACCACCTCACTACGCCCAGCTTTTGGTGAAACCTTAGACAACTTTAAATTAATTTTCAACTTAACAATGAAATATAGGAGTAGGCGTAGCCTTATTTTGGCTATTTTAAGTTGGTTAAACAGTAAATGGTGTTGCTACTGTAAACGTAGGCTAATCTTGGTTGAACATTTTTGTAATCGGCTTATATTTAATTTGCTCCCTCCCCAGATGGACATAAGAAAAATATTTTCTAAGAAGTCAATATTTCCCTACAGGACAGCTTTTTTTCTCCAAAGTTAATGCAGTTAGCCTGCTAGTCAATATTAGCTCTGTTGGCTAGGTTCATGTTAGCTATCATTTCATCTAAATTCAATGCAGACATAAAAAGTGATTTGTTTGTGATGAACTTAGGCCAAGTTCGTTCTGATATTTCATTAATATTTAGTGATTTCCTGTTGTGATTTAAAATAGCATACAGTGAGCAGCAGTGCTCAGTTTAGTAAGTTTACTCTAGTGAGTATAGCATACTAAGTACTGTAAGCATGTTTTATTGGGTATAAGGAAACCTAAGATTTGTAGTTATATGGTGTTATAGTACATCTACATTTATTGGATGGAAAATGTATAGTTACTGTGTTACAGTACATCTAAACGTGATATTGTGTTACATCTAAAACTTAATGCAAAAAGAATACTCAAAATAAAAAGTAGAATTCACCCATAAATTCATTATTGGTGATAAATTGTGTCACGTTAATTTAATTATCTTCGGCAGTGGGTTTAAAAACAGGCTGAGAATTGTTGAATCTAAACAGTCATTGAATGAAGTCTCTTTTGTAGATAAAATTAGTGTTTAAAAATACACCAGAATGCAGGAAATGGTATCTAATTCATTCAACATTTTCCTCCAGACCCCCCGCCCTGCTACGTCCCCCCACATTCTGACGCCGCTGTATAGTATTATGGGCTGTCATCATGGGCCATTGTGGAATGTGACAGGAATAGTGAATGCAACAGCAGTAGATCTGATCACGTTGACGTAATCATTCCTGTTTCAGATTGGAGTAAGACCCACCCACTTCATTTATACATAATTTTCAACTGACAGAATGGACACAGGAATATGTAAATAAATAAATCAGGAAATGCAATAACATATGTATACATAAATATATAAATACATAAATATAGAAATTTAAAAAGCATGCATTATATAGAAAAATATAGAAATAAAAACAAGAAATAAAACATAAGCATCAAATTATTCATTCCTACATCTATTTATTTTTTCATTCAATTATGTATTCATTTATTTATGTATACATTTATTTCCGCATTTATTAATTTAGTTCTATTTTTTTTGTCCCTCATAGTGGTAAAACATAATTTGGAGTGAGTGAGTGACTTTGGTTTGTCTGAAAAGTCCTGTTTACTTACGTGTCCTCATCATCAGATCGTGGCTGCAGTCGTTCCTCGTCCTCGTCCACCTGCTGCTCAGGACCATCAGTGTCATCACTGGGCTGTGAGGTCAAAGGACCCACCAAAGGGTCGTTACCTAAAGACAACAAAAAACAAAACACCACGACTCTGACAACTGGAGCATAAGCTTCTTTTCCTCCACCCATAGATTCTTCTGTAGCAGGACCATTTAACACATTAATTTAACCCAATATAATCTGGATCTGGACCAGGAAAATAAGAACAGTTGAAGAAGCTAAATGACATTATGATGATGTTTGTACAACACAGATGTCAAACATACTTATGATTTTATATATATATATATATATATATATATATATATATATATATATATATATATATATATATATATATAGTGTTTATATTTACAAACTATACTTTAAAAAATGTGAATATCCTGACAAAATGTGAAGATTAAATATTCTGTTTTCCATTTCACATATTCATTCGATGGGTGGTAGTGAAACAATAATGGGCCGGTTATGACCCACAGGTTGTAGGTTTGACACCTCTGTTCTATAGCAGCCTTATATACACAGCCATGGAAATTGGACATATGCACAGCGAGCCAGGAGGCAAAGCACCAACCCTTCAGTCATTGGACGACCCGCTCTACCAACTGAGCCACAGCCCCCCCTAAAGAGCAGATATGAGTCCAGACCTGCTCTGTTTATTATGAAGGTGCTGAAGGCTCTGCTGATCCGGGCCTTTTCCAACACACTCAGAAGCCTCTCAGGAGGATCCAGTTCCCACTGTCTCCTCCGGCTGCCGTCTTCCGACACACCTGCGCCACACAAACAACACGCTCAGGTGGTGAATTTCATTTATGAAGAAGCTGCACCTGTGTTTCATCCATTGACTGGTGTAACCTGTAGAGCGACGGCTGCATGATGTCATACTGTCTGATGATGTCATACTGTCTGATGATGTCATACTGTCTGATGACACTAGGCTGACGTTGGCCAACATCTGCATCGTAGACCGGGATGCATCCGGTGCCCACTGCTTCCTAGGCTGGGGCTCTTCACTGTCTGTGGGGGTGTGGCCTAATGTCAGACCTGCAGTCATAAAGAGGCAAATAAGTGACAGTGCAAACAGGACGTCACTAGGACGAAACTAACACACACAAACAAACTACTGATTATTTGATTTCTGTTCATCTTGAAGCATTTATCATTATCATTTACATCCACCTTCACCAGTATTTCAGTACTGTGCACTAGTGCATTCACCACTTTAGTTTTTTCCAAGTTGACTTATCTGTCAAAAAAGTCAAAGTCGATTCGACGGGTCGTGATGACATCATCACAACACAGACACACGGCAAAAAAAAACCAAAAAAACACAGACACACATCTGTCCAGCAATGAGCAACTTGTATTAAACTTCACTGCAACATAATGTCCACTGACAAGACACAAGCATCAACATTTTAACCCCAACAAAACAAAGGCTAACGTTAGCAAAGAGTTTCCTGTTGAATTTAACTGAACATCAGTGGGTTATGTCCAGTCTGGACCCACGGCTCTAAAACTGGACTGTCGAAACGTCTGGAACACATCCTCACTTTTTATATTAAGTGCAAAAAGTTAAAGTGAGCGGCCAAAACGAACACCACACTGTCCACATAATGTTTGGGGAAAAAGAGCGAGTTGTGCGTGTTGTCTGCACTGCTAGGGTTAGAGAGACAGAGAGAGAGAGAGAGACAGAGAGAGAGAGAGACAGAGAGAGAGACAGAGAGAGAGAGAGACAGAGAGAGAGAGAGAGAGAGAGAGAGAGAGAGAGAGAGAGAGAGAGACAGAGAGAGACAGAGAGACAGAGACAGAGAGAGACAGAGAGAGAGAGAGAGAGACAGAGAGACAGAGAGAGAGAGACAGAGAGAGAGAGAGAGAGAGAAAGAGACAGAGAACATGCAACTTTTTGACTCCTCCCAATTTAAGTCGACTTGTGCTACAGGAGTCGACGTGTCTGTTAATGCCCTACTGTGCACCCCGAGCCCCTTCAGGCGGCAGCTGCCCCCTCCAGGTTATTCGCTGTGTTGCTAACCCAACAACTGAATATTTTAGGTAATCAGTTCAAAGTCTGGTCATATTTTCAGTTTTGACAAAAACCACTGCTGATAAACTATTATGTCCAACGTAGAAAAATGTTCGTCTGGACATTATTTGTGCAAATATAAGGTGATATAAGTAGCTATAGATGTAATTCCTAGACTAATTATAGACTAATAATAATAATAATATATTGGTTTTATTTAGTATGTTTCTAGCTAATGAAAGCTTTTTTATGTGGTCTGAAGTTGTTGAAGTCTACTCAACTTTTATAAAGATAGTTTTGCAGCACCTGGAGTCTTCAAATTCAAACTTTTTCAACTAACAGTGTCCAAACATGCAAACAAATGAACTGAAGACTAATAAAAGAGAGTTTAGCTAAATACGAGCTCTTTAATATTCATGGAACTGTTACCTAAGACAATGACACCACAGTCACTACTTTAAACTGAGCAGAAATATGAAGAAATGAGGGAAAAACAAGTATAGATAGAGATAGAGATTATTTATAAAGTAAAAAATAATATTGTTCCAAATACCATTCAAGAGTTCTTTAAATTAAGACAGTAATTATAATTTTGAAGGTGGGGACAAACAAACAAACATAGTGGTACCTCTACTTATGAAATTAATTCGTTCCAGAAATGAGAGTCGCATTTTACACATAAAAGGCCTAATTCGTTCCAAGGCCCACAATACTACCCCTCAAACCCTTTAAAAGTTATAAAAATGTACTGATTTTGTATGAAATATGTGTTGAAGAAAATGTAGATTTAGATTTTAGCCCGTCCAGGCTAACACAGAATACAGGTTTATTGAAAGTTCCCAGGGTTTCTAAAAGTACAGTAGGAGCTAGAGTCTTTAGTTGCCATGGTTACTGTCTCATGGAATCAGCTTCCATTTAATATTAAAGAGGCCGACACAGTCTCTACATTTAAAATTAGGTTGAAAACATTTCTGTTTGAGAAAGACTATGGTCAGGTTAGTTAAAAACAGACTGAAGTCACAGTTCAGTCTAAGCTGCACTAGGAGATAGAATGATGGGGGAAGTACAGACACTGAGTTCTTTCACTTTTTCTCTTTCTCTCTCCCTCTTTTTTTTGTCATTTTTATAACCTATCTTTCATACCAAGTCTGTTCATGGCTAGTCACCTGGTGTCCCCTTTCCCCCTCCCACCCTGGGGGGAGTGGTGGGGTCTGTGTGGGAGCCATGGACGACAGGGTCTGTGGTGACTCACCTGTGCTGACCTGTGACCCCGGACCTCCTCCCTTGCCTGTCTGGTGTCCTGACCCCCTTTCATTTATAAATGGACGTTCATCTATAGTCTGTCTGTCCATGGGAGTAGATCTGTCCTTCAGTGTGGTTCTCCTCAAGATTTCTTCTTTTCCCCACTGGGTTTGGAAGTTGTTTTCTTGCCGAGATGGAGGGTCTACGGACAGGGGATGCTTGGGACTTTTCATATATCTCTATAGTTGATTGTGTTTCTGTGAAGCCCTGTGAGACGACTTTGTTGTGATTTGGGACTTTATAAATAAAATGTAATTAAATTGAATTAACACCAGCTGTTGTTAGTGTAGATACAAACACCGCCCCCTTGCGGTGTCCAAGTTTTTACCAATTTTCCTTAAGCTGATGATAGTCTGTCGGTGTAGGTGGAGAAATGACCGTTAAAGTGATTCTTTTTTATGCGATGGCTTGATGATATACAAATGTAGTTTAACGACAGTGGTGTTTCTGAGAAGGACAGGAGAAGAATAGGCTTCTGCTTCTGGCCTTTTAGGTTTATTGTGCTTGTTGTGCTGTGTGCAGTTATAACTGTCCAAACCAATCATTCAAAACTGTCACATTTGTTTCATATGAACCAAAAACAATAGAAGACTGGAAATTTCCAAACTTTTGACAAGCAGTCTCCCCATACTCCAGAAAATAAAAGCAGTGGTTGTTTTTGGCAGACTTGTGTATTAATGTTTGATGTGGTTGGAGCTGTACCTTCCAACGGTGATGTTTTTAATAAGCTCTTCTCTCGCAGCAGAATGGCCACTCTCTGGCCTTCTTCTCTGTTCCACCCACCGCTACGCCGCCCCCTTTCCTCTGCCTCTACAGCCTGTGAAGGTTCAAAGCAGTACAGTAACTTAAGCTGTGCGTCCATCTGAACTAACAGCAGCAGGTCAAAGGTCAGCTTCCACAGAGGGTCAGAGCAGCTGGAGACCTTGCATAAGTTTGCATGTTGTGATAGTGTGTCATGAAGGATGGGTTAGGAGCTGGGGTTAGAGGTCATGGGGTTAGGGTTAGAGTTTGTGGGTTAGGGTATAGGTAAGGGTTAGGGGTCATGGGGTTAGGTTTGGGGGCTGGCGTTGTGGTTAGGGATCGTTGGGTTAGGGGTCATGGGGTCAAGTTCGGGGACTGGGGTTAGGGTTTGTGGTGTTAGGGGTCGTAGGGTAAGTGTTGGGGGCTGGCATTAGGGTTTGGTCGTAGGGATAGGGTAAGGGTTGGGGGCTGGTGTTGGGGTTAGGGTTTGTAGGGATAGGGTTAGGGTGTGAAAGCACTTCAGGTTTCAGCTGCAGGACTGACACATAACAGGAAGTCAACTCTATCTGCTTTAAAGGTAGGATTTTTATTTTTCTACCTGGGAGGACAGGTGTGTACGCAGCAGTCTGGAAGTTCGATGAGAGGTCAGGATGGTCTGGAGGGACGGCCGGTCTTTGGGGTTGCTCTTGAACATCTGCTTGACCAAATAGTGCAGCTCGTACGGTAGGTGCTTGGGGAGCGGCGGGTACGAGCCACGGCACACCTTCATGATCAGGCTCTTCCAGCTGGACGCCTGGAACTGGACACAAGGACGGGACATCAGACATCTCCAACAACAGTGAGCTGTGAAAGGATGCGTCTGGGCTGAACATATCTGGTCTCATTATTCCAGTCACAGTGTGAATCTGTGCTGAAGACCACAGCTCAGCCACTTTAGACAGAATACTGTGAAGAAGAGGAAGTACCGGGTGTCGCAGGGTGCAGAGCTCGTACAGAACGCAGCCTAGAGACCACACGTCACTGCAGAACACAAACACACACAACTTATTCAGTGAATGACATCACCACTGCTCAGCGGACACTGTTCTGGAAACTTTTGGTATCTATTCATCCTTATCTACCTCCACATCATTTGAACTCTGGTTCACTTGCACATCAGTGCACCAGAAGTTCTATAGTCACCTTTAAAGTGGACTTTGAAAAACTGCATGAACATTATGGTATCATAGTGAATATAGTGAATTTGATATATTGGTTGATATTTGCTTACATGAACCAAGATCAGTATTGGCATTGACGGCATATTTTCAATGATGGTATTGACGGATATTTATCTAATGAAGGCTTTTTGCATCATTCCCAAAGGCTATTGTTTTTGGTTGGGTTTGTTTGTTAACCCTCTAGCAGCAAAACTATTGGTTGAATGAACACTAAATTGGGTTTACAGGTAAATAGTGACCCAGAATACATTTACATTTTAGAAACAGCAGGTCAAAAGAAAAAAATTGTAAGTAATTTTGTTTTTTTTTTTAAATCTTTTTTCCCCTCATTCATTATCTGAACCTGCTTTATATTCACTAAGGTCACAAGGTCACTGGAGCCTAGGGCAGGCACGTTTTACACACCACTGGTTGATCACTTGTTAATCACATACAATATGTTAAAGGGGCAGGACTTGTTTAATCTGTCTTCATTCAAAGATAATTTAATGAAGATGATTCTAAAAGAATAACTATATTCAGAATTTTGCTTTCTTAGTCACAGGGGATAAATAACAAAAACAGTGATGAATCAGTACTTAATAACAGAACATAATTACAGATACAGATTTCCAAACTATTACTATTTGTATCATAAAAGCTATTTTTTTCTAATAACTTATGTATGCTTAGTCCTGTTACGTATTATTCTAAATCTAAAATTCAAAACAGCTTCGGTAAAATAAGAATGATTTGGATTTCTTCATTTCTTTTCCTTTTGCTCCCATAGTTATATACTGGCTGCTTCTTGCTGTTGTTGACAGAAAATATATTTGAAATACTGTTATTATAAGCTTCATGGATGATAATAAATATGATGCAGTGATAAAAAAACAAACAGGATTCCAAATCCCAGCACCAAACAGTAGCTACAGATAGATGTCTGGTTCACAGTGAAGGAAAATAACAGAAGGAAATCTAACACTGAAATCAAATGCCTGAGTTCAGATGCCATCCCTTTGTAATCACCCACATTTTGATAAGTAACTGTAATTTAATTCTGATTTTTTTCAGAAATGATTCTAATTAATTCACTGTTGGGTTTAATAATGTAACTATCCTCTTCCTAGGATTTGCAGTTCTCAAATTCTCATGAATAATTACACACTACTGAAATTAAAATCTGCACTTCTTTTACAGTAATTTAATTATCCCACAAGGATCCAAAATAATTAAAGGCTCATTTTATCTTGTGCCAAACCAACCATATTTGCATACCTCTTATTGTTGTATGGCTTATTGTCCCAGATTTCTGGAGCCACATAATATGGTGTGCCAACATACGTCTGAGCGAAAGCCTTCGAGCTACAACACAACAATGAGTCAATGCTCAAATATAATCACATCAAATGGAGCCGAGAACGCTTTCTTTTTTCAATCATAAATTGCTGCTATTCTCTTCCTGTACCTGTTCAGAACACATGCCGAGCCAAAGTCTCCAAGCTTGATTGTCCCATTATCTGTTAGGAAAATGTTCTGGGAAAAAAAGGAAATGAGAGAGAAATGATGACTTAACACGATGCAAAAATAAGAGCAACCATCCGCAGGGATATGATGATGTATTAGTGCGAGATGATGTTGTGGTCTTATCTTGATCAGCTATTTTATCATTGCTCATTTCACTCCACAGTGCTCACAGTGATAACATTCAATCAACATTCATCCAAGCAATAAACAAAATTATTGATGTCTCATTTTGATTCAGGGAACAAACACAGTTTGCTCCATCTCCTGAGTCTGCACAACATTTCCTACATTACGCACACGTATTTGTCTATATACATATCACAGCTATTATAATCTTTTCAATGTTTGAAGCTTATTACCCCCGCCCCCCAAAGAAGAAGCGAGGATATTGTTTTTGGTTCAGATTTTTTTGTCTCTGTCTATCTGCTTGTCAGCAGCTTGACACAAAAACTACCGGACCATTTTCCATGACATTTTCAGGAAAGGTGTGTGGTGGTCCAGAATAGATCCCATTACATTTTGGTGAATGTTTGGTGAAAAGGTCAAGGTCACCAAAAATGGGTTTTCATATTAATAAGAGAGGGCAAACCAGGTCAAATGTTTGCAAAGGGCAGGGTTCATTGTGCCTAGCACTACTTGTTCATTCTACATACTAGACTAGATTTGAGATGACCATACCTTAGACTTTAGATCCCTGTGCAAAACCCGTTTATCATGAATATGCTTTGTGCCCACACACATCTGAGCAAACCACTTCAAGATCTGAAAGAAAAGAGATTATCTGAATGAAAATAAATAAAACAGTGCAAAGACAGGACATAATAGTGAGATTAGTTGCAAAGCCTACATCATCAACGCAGAACTGTGCAGTTTTTTGACGCTGGATCCTCTGGAGTAGGTCTCCTCCACTGCAGTACTCCATAACAATACACAGAAGGTCATCAGCTGAACAAACACAATCACAATGTCAATTCTTATATCTGAACATTAACAACTGTACCTCACAAGACTCTTGGGTGTCTCAATTTGGCTTTAGCATATCTGCAAACCTTCGAAAGCCTCCCTGAAGGCCACAATATTAGGATGTCTCATTTTGGACAGCAGCACTGCTTCTCTTCGAGAGCTCTCCTGTTTGGACAGACTCTGTAAAAATGCATACAGAAGCATGGATGCCTTTTCCATTATGCAAAACAAACTATCTCTATTCCATGTGCAGGGAACATTGTTCTAGCTTATCAACACAGAATTTCCATATTTGACCGCAGGCTATAACATAACAGCCTGGATTCAAATGCAGTCTGCAACAGGATTCTCTGGTGTCAGGTTTCTCTGTGCAGCATGCTGCAAATCCAGTACATGTCTGTGTTTACTTCACATGATTTCAATCCAATTCATTTACATTTTGTCCAGATTTACCTCTTGCAAGAAGGGATTTCTATTTAATTCAAATTATAACAGAAAGATAAGCTACAGTATAGCTACATCGTGTTATTTGTATACATTCACATACCTTTGGGAGCTGAATCTCCTTGAGTACATACTTCTCCTGGCTTTTCTTACATCGGACTAACAGTGCTCGACCAAAAGAGCCTTCACCAATGATTTTCTCAAGCAAGTATGTCTCCATGGAGCTCCTAAACAGCACAAAGACATACAATGACACAGAACAACTCATCTATCCGCCATGAACTGAAAATGTGAGGCGTTCGTTTAAAGATGAACTTACGTATATTACTCGAAAGACTCAAATACATTTACGACGTGAAATGGACAATAAATCCCAGGTTAGTGTACTCATGCTGTTTATTTGGCCACTACTTCCGTGTTATGGTGTGACGTCACGGCGCTGCGCTACGTGTCACGCTAACGCTAGATGGCGGTAGATTACCACGTTCACTCAGCACCCCTGAGACTCAGAAGTTTTCTTTACGAACGAACCGAAGTTATGCTTTATCATCACGCTTGTTTAAGGCAAATTCTGTTTAATTTCTTTGTCATCTATATTGCTGTTGTACACGTCTTGTTTGTTGTTATTTATAGCCAACCTACTATGCTAATGCTAACTGCTGTCTTCTGTTAGCATAATGTTAAAACCGAACCAATGTTACTGCAAAATAATATGAACTCACCTACTGTTGGTTGTAAACTGCGATGTAAACACTGGTTTCCCTCTCCGTAGTCACACACAATTTCAGGACAAATTAAGAACTGGCCCCAAGTGGCCCAGGTCAGTGAGATGAGGATTTGGATCTGAGCTAAGAGATGTTAGCAAACACTGACAGAGAATGACAGAGGCAAAAGTACATATTCAGTATTCTGAGAAACTAACCCACTATATAAAAATATGTGACATTATTAGAGAAGTCTGTATTCGTTTTCAAGAAAGGGCCAAAAAAGCCATGCTACTGAGCCCGGATAGCTCAGTCGGTAGAGCATCAGACTTTTAATCTGAGGGTCCAGGGTTCAAGTCCCTGTTCGGGCGAAGTTTTGACTCTTTACCAAATATAACACTGAAGAAAATATTGCGAATATAATTCGGAATTTAAGTTTAATTGTGGAAGCAATTGCAATTTAGGAAGTACAGTAGGAGGAAAGACTTTCAGTGAAATGACACGTTCAGGAGTTATGGTAAAGTGTATGAGTTATTCTGTGAGTTACTTTCACATTTTGGTATAACCATTAAACATGTAGACAGAGGGCGTATGAACTCTTACAGATTACCTTTTGATATTCTATTCATGTAATAGGAGCTGTTTTAGAGTATTTGTCAGTATGAGCCCTTGTTAATGAGAAAACTATGTCAATCGTTACCCTTAATATCCTTAATCCTTAATAAAAAAAAACCCCTAAATGTTCAGACCATTAAATGTGATTCTGGACAATTTGTATTCAGCTATAATCAGTTCTAAGTGATTACAATTTTTGTATTATAGATGATAGGTTTTCCAGGGCTGATGTAAAATCTGTTACGGATGTAATTATTTTTGTATTGAAATAACCCATAAAGTTTGGAAAAAAAATCCACTTGTCAAAAATGTCTAAGTCTTGTTGAACCACTAATCCTATTAGTCTATGTAAATAATTAGTGTAAAATGCAGTTATTCATTATTTCATGGTCATCAGATATGACCCGTTAGGTTGTTCAGAGGCTCCATAGTGACTGTGGAAACACTGCCATCATAGATTCAACAGTAAAACAAAAGGTGTTTGACAAATGACAGTGGTTGGACACACTAGGTTTATGTAGATTTAATTATATCTTTACTTAAAAAAAATAAAAAAATAAAAAAAAGGGGCGGTGGGTGGGGTGGGGGGTCAGTTTTCTCTGTTACTGATATAACCCTCAACTTTACATTTACAACATCAGCGAATTGAATATAGGAAAACATCATTTTCTAAAAAACAATCAAAGAAAACAAACAAATACAGAGGATGTGTTAAGTGGTGATGAATCATTCAAGAAAGGTCAAATACAGAGGTAAACTAGTGGTGCCTGGTGCAACAAACCTCACCCCGCTTGCACACATTTTACCTGATTTGTCCGATGTCTTATCATTGTGAAAACACATTTTTGGTGACTGTGACCTTAACCTTTGATCTACATTAACCAACATCGAAAAGGATCTTTTCTGGACCACCTCACACCTTTATAGAAAATGTCATGGAAAGTAGCAGCTTGTGTGTAAAGCTGCTGACAAACAAAACAGACTCAAAAACAATACCTTCTTACCTTCAGATGGTGGAGTAATTAGGTCTTTATGGGTTAAAGCTGCCATTTCATATATTTTTTTGCTCACAAGGTAACAGTAAAACATTTTTGACAAATATTGACAGTTCACTACTTTATTAAAGTGGTCTAACAATTATTTCCATGATAAGAAATTGCACCACATTTTCCATCCGTTATTTTATAATAACAATAATAATGGATTAAATTTATATAGTGATTTTCAAGGCACCCAAAGTTCTTTACATTATTGAGCCATTATTCATTCACTCTCACATGCTCTCTCTGGTGGTGGTAAACTACATATATAACCACAGTTTCCCTAGGGTAGACTGACAGAAGCATGGCAGCCTCAACATGGTCTGGTCATACATTTCTCCCGTTGGCTAAACCCCCCCCCCCCCCAAAAAAAAACCCAGCCTGCATCTGTCATTCCACTGCACAAACTCTTTTGCATTGTAGTGTAGAATATAAAGAGGACATTTTGTCATCTCTTCATAGCATATCTTTAAAAATCATGAATTTGAGCATTAATAATACAAGACGCAATAGCAATAGCTGGGACAGCAAGTTGCCACCATGAAGCCCAAAAGCGCAGTGGATGAGTTGTGTTATCCATCTGACAGCGCGCTACAGCAAAAGGACTTTGTGCAGTACTGACGAAGGCTGGTGGACATCGCTAAGTTTTTGGGTTTTTTTACACTATATTTAGCAGCAGAATTTACTGGAACATTGAATGACTTCTCTATGTGTGACGGTTTAAAATGAGCTTTTAACATAACATCCCTCGACTTCACAGTGTGATTGGTGTTTAAAAATCAAAATGACTGAAGTGCGCTACGGTGCGTAATGGCTGTGTGTGTGAGCCGACAAAGGAAGTGTTTCATTTTGTCTGTGACCAATTTCAACCAGTTAATGAGGTTCAGTGATCGGTCAAGATTTTGATTAATTTTGCCATCCGTAACTACCACACTTTGATGAACTTAAGTATGACTGAGTAAGACTGTAAAATGTATATAATGTTCTTATACCATGACACAGTCTGTTATCATGGAACTGAGCAGTGCACGTGGACTATCTGTGCAATAGTTGTAAATAATGAAGCAAAGGCACTGGTTTGTGGGTATGAATGTAATGAGAGGGAAGGTGAGTGGAATTTTTCTGTCTGCAGCAGACCCCTCTGTCCAAAACGAATTTCTCCCGAGGGAGACAAATAAAGATACTTTAAAGGATTCCATCTCCCTCTCCATCCCCACTTATGAACATGACTCTGAGATGCTTAAACACATCCCTGGACATGAATGTCCCTTCAGATTTGTAAAGATATTAGTTACTTTGATTTAGATCATGTGTTTTAAGCCTCAGAGTCTTTAGGAAGGTGTTGGAATGAATTTGGCTGAATATTGTCTTTTCTCTGCTTCGAACTATTGTTTTTATATCTTCCTTTAAAGACCATTATGGGTTGAACTTAAGTTTATATAAAGCATTTTATCTCTGTATTTGTGGCCCCCAGAGAGTATTAAGGTGAAAAATGGCATCAGAGTGTATAAATCTGGTGTTGTAACACAGCTCCAGTTTGTAGTCTTCAAAGATAACCAATAACAAACAGGAGGCAGCTATGGACCAATCACTGAATGACGTACAGTGCCTCTACTACAGATGTTTGTCAGTTCTTGACATACTACGTACTTCCATACTTATACAATCCATACTTCGTACTAACTACTCAGTGATCTGACAGTACACAAAGTGTTTACACTGTAACGTACTATATCATAACCCAAAATGCATTGTGCTTTTATTCAATCAAAAATCGACAGGGTGAAACCAAATTCATTTGACTTCTAAACTCTTTAAATACATTAGTTTATTGATTTTTTTTCAATCAGTTGAAAAAGTGCCTCTTTAGATGCTGAATGTGGCATTCATTTGTCTAAAAAAACACCTATTTACAAATTTGTTAGGAGGAATTTGGCAAAATGATAGCAAGCCGCCAGTGAGCAGTGCACTTCCAATTATTTTCATAAAATAAAACAGCTCTTTACATTTCTTATATGAAAAATCACACTCAAAAATCTGGGCTTTTACTTTATAAAATAAGAAGTGAATCTACACACAAACTACTAACTTGACACCACCGTTTGACTGATCCTGTCCCATTTAAGGAGTTTAGCCGGTCATGATCAGATCATGATGCCTTGCCAGTGGAGGGCTGTGTCGGATAGGAGACGGGGATCGGCCCGCCGTGTCATGAAGGGGTGAGGTGAAGGAAGGACTCAGTTGCTCAGTGCTGAAGAGAGAACAGATTTAATAACAACTGAACCAAAATAATGACAAAGACACAGACAGAACACAAAACCTGGGGGTAGATCAGCAGTAAATGGACTGCATTTATATAGTTCTTTTCCACCTTCATGGTGCTCAAAGTGCTTTACATTAGCCTCTCATTCACCCATTCACACACACACTCATACACCAGTAGGTTTCTAAGGTCTAAGGTCAGTCCTACTGGGGGCCTAAGTCAGGGTTCAGTGTCTTGCCCAAGGACACTTCGACATGTGGACAGCCAGAGCTGGGATGCAAACCGCCAACCTCTCGGTCATTGGGCGACCCACTCTACCAACTGAACCACAGCCGCCCAAAAAGGGAAAAGGGAAATTGCATGTGACAAACTGCAAGCCTCACTGCTTATATAGCTGCAGATCAGCAATGACTTCCAGCTGTGCGGTGCAGGCCAGGGGTAAAATGGGAGTGGATCTAGGAGTGGATGAATAGCAAAATAGCAACACAATCAAAACAAATAGATAACACATTCTTGTGCTGGAGGCTGTAGCCTACTATCGGATGTCACGTTTACGTCACGTCGCATTTTGGGAAATGTCAGTACGAGTAGGATGCTCATGGTGCATACTCAATCTTGTATGCATCTGGGAACTTCTCCCATACTCAAAATTGCATACTGCCAGTGTAAACACACTGTATACACAAAAGGTTAGTATGAGTAGTACACGAGTATGCGGTTTCAAACATGGCCAAGGTCACGGTAGATGCATAAACAGATACGCAGTCAAATAGTCCAGCTCTCCAATGGCTTCTTCACAGGATGTCACAAAGGTGTTTTAAACTTTTATATCCAAGGTTATTGGTGAAATACGGCTCTTGTAATATCCTGATGTCTAGCCAATCAAATTTTTAAGAGCAGTTTAGATTATATTAAAAGCAATGAAATGGTCCTTCATGAGGATGGTTGTAAATCTAAATCACATATGAAATAAAGAAGTTAAATACAATGAAATCAGATTAAGTTAGAAGTATTAAATTGTTACTTGTGAGAGATTAGAACATTTTAAAAAAGGAAATTATGAAGAGGAATAATATATCAAATCAAATCAAATCATTTTATTTTTGTAAAGCCCAATATCGCAGCCACTGCTGCCCCAAAGGGCTGTAAATTAAGAGTTTGTTTTTACACAACATTTCACAACAAAATAAAAATAAAACTACAAATTAACAACATAAAAAAGGAGACCATCAACAACAAACTGAGCAGAAAATTATTCAAAAGCTTGGAGGAAGAGGTAAGTTTTTAACAGTGATTTGAAAGAATTAACTGTGTCAGCCTGTTTAACATTGATAGGAAGTTTGTTCCAAAGGACTGAGGCCTGGTAACAAAATGATCTGCCACCTGCGGTACGCTTATTGATTCGTGGGGAGACCAGAAGTTCTAAGTGTTGTGACCGAAGTGATCTGGGCGGAACATAGGGCACAATTAAATCCTGAAGATAAACAGGTGCCAGATCTTTTAGGCACTTATAAGTTAATAGTAATATTTTAAATCTAATTCTAAACTCCACTGGCAGCCAATGGAGAGACCTAAGCACTGGAGTTATGTGCTCTCTCCGTCTAGTTCCTGTCAGTATCCGTGCAGCTGAGTTCTGGACAAGTTGAAGGATATTAATGGAAGTGCTTGGACATCCTGCAAACAAAGAGTTACAGTAATCTAATCTTGAAGACACAAATGCATGAATAAGTTTTTCTGCATCCGATTTAGAGAGAATGCTTCTGACTTTAGCAATGTTCTGCAAATGAAAAAATGAATTTTTACAAATTTGTCGCAAATGGGGTTTAAAAGAGAGTTCCTCATCAAAAATTACACCTAAATTACGAACAGTTGAACTAGCCGACACAGAAACATTATTCATTGAACCAACATGGGAAGAAATAGACACTCTAGCAGATTGTGAACCAATCAATAAAATCTCAGTCTTGTCTGCGTTCAGGAGAAGATAATTAGTAGCCATCCAGGTCTGTATAGCGCAAACACAAGCATTGAGTTTATCTATCTGACCGGTTTCACCAGGCTTCATTGATAGATACAGTTGAGTGTCATCTGCATAGCAATGGAAATTAATATCGTGGTTTTGGATTATATTACCCAATGGCAGCATATACAGTAAAAACAGTATGGGCCCAAGCACTGAACCCTGCGGGACGCCATATTTTACTCTAGAACGTTGGGATGATTGTTGATTTACATGGAAGAAATGATATCTGTCAGAGAGGTAAGATTTAAACCAACTAAGTGCAATATCGCGGATGCCGATCTCGGAGTCCAGTCTCTGAATGAGGATGTCATGATCAATTGTATCGAATGCTGCACTAAGGTCAAGCAACACTAGAATAGACACTAATCCACTATCAGCAGCAAGGAGCAAGTCGTTCGTAACCTTCAACAGGGCTGTCTCAGTGCTGTGATGGGCTCGAAAGCCAGATTGAAATTTCTCATAAAGGCTGTTTTTCTGAAGATGGCTGCCAAGCTGTTTAGCTATTACTTTTTCTAAGATTTTTGAAAGGAAAGGCAGATTTGAAATGGGCCTATAGTTATCAAGACAAGTAGAATCAAGTTTAGGTTTTTTAAGAATTGGCTGAATAACCGCGCACTTAAATGATAGCGGTACCAAACCTTTTCTTAATGACGTATTGAAAATAGTCCTGAATTTATCAACAGCAAATGGTAATATTTCTTTCATCAATTTAGTTGGTATTGGGTCAAGAAGACATGTTGAAGGTTTAGCGGAGGAAATGAGATCAATAACTTCAGACTTGGATACAGGTGCAAAGCTATGTAGAAGGTGCATTGAGGATAGAGCTTCAGTATTATTACAAACAATATTGTTATGATGTCGATCAATTTTGTCCCTGATATTCTTAATTTTGTCATTAAAAAATATTAGAAAGTTCTCACTATTTAGAGAGGCCGGAATGGAGGGGTGGAGTGAACTATGACTGTTTGTGAGATGGGCGACCGTGTTGAAAAGAAACTTTGGGTTATTTTTATTTGCTTCAATCAAATTAGAATAATAATTCCTTTTCGCCTTAGCGATAGCTTGACTATATAATGCGAGGGAATTTTTCCATGCAATAAGGGAGTCATTAGATTTTGATCGCCGCCATAGTCGCTCATACTTACGTGCTCTTTGTTTTAAGGTGCGTGTTTCAGAAGTAAACCAAGGTGAGTAGCGATTAGTTCTTACAACTTTCTGTTTAAGCGGGGCAGCGATGTCAAGAGCAGTTTGCAACATTGACATTACATTATTGACGAATTGATCAAAATTTATCTCTCCATTCTCTAGGCAGAAGTCGGATAAGTCAGCCAGAGAAGATTGAGCAATAGACTTGAATCTGGATACAGAGTTTTCAGTGATTCTACGTTTAAATATTGTTTTCTCTTTTTGTAATACACTATTATCAATAAAAAATTGAAAGGTAACTAAAGAATGGTCAGTAAGAAGTGGATTTTGTGGAACTGTTTTAATGTCGCTAATTTCTACCCCGTATGAAATGACCAGATCCAAAATATGACCATGTTTATGTGTTTTCTCCTTCACGTGTTGTGAGAATCCGAGACCGTCTATTAGTTCATGAAATAATCTTCCCGGGCTGCTGTTATTGTCATCAATATGAATGTTAAAATCACCGACTATGATTATCTGGGACCAATCAAGCAGTGTGGTTGAAAGGAACTCAGAAAACTCTATTAAAAAATTTGAACAGGAACCTGGAGGGCGATAAATCATGACAATTAAAACCCCTTTTTTATTTTTGGAATTTAGATGTGTAAGGGATAAACATAGAACTTCAAAAGAGGTAAATGAAAGATTCTTTTTTTGTATTAAGGGAAAACGGTTATGTGAAATAGCTGCTAAACCCCCACCAATACCGGTGGTTCTGGGTTTTTGGAAATTGATATAGCTGCTGGGGGTAGACTCATTAAGCTTGAAAAAGTCATCTTGTTTTAACCAGGTTTCAGTTAAAACAAGAAGATCAATTTTATTGTCTAATATGATGTCATTTATGAGAAGTGATTTCTGTGCGATAGATCTAATGTTTAGCAGGCCGCAGGTAACTGTAGTAGTATTAAGTTGCTCTATGGCTGACTTTTGCTGTAACACTTTCATTACCCCTCCTAAAATTCATTACAAAAATAAAAACAGAGTTGTTGATGGTCGACCAAAAACTACAAAAATACCAAAAAACCAAAAAACAAACAAAAAACACAAGGAAATGTAAAGCATGTTTTACAATTTGTAACATATCAACACATGATGCTGGCTTTGTGAACCCTCACCCCCCCCCCCTCAAATAAAATGAAAATAGAAACATGGCGCTCAATAATTATTAAAGCCATAAATTTGACAACAAGCCAAGCAAGGGGAGGAAATATCAAAGAAAGGCTTCATAATTCTAATCCAACTAATCACATCTATAGTAGACAACACAATTCTGTGCATCAACCAAATAAGGCTATCCCTCTCCCCAAATCAACTATTTCATTCAATATAAATAATTTTAATTTCTCAGTGTACTTGAGCACTTATTTTACTTTAATTGAAAAGCAATGAATTGTGTCATCAGTTTCTTATCTTTTCTCCTACCTCCCTTTTGTAGCCTATAACCATATGAGTAAATTACAAAATAAAAGTAAAGAAAACCACATGATCCATAAGTAGTCACTGGGGAGACACATCATCATCATGGAGCAATTGTAATACTGTCGGCAATGCTTATTTTTATTAACTTTATTTTTAGATAATAATAATAATAATAATAATAATAATAATAATAATAATAATAATAATAATAATAATAATAATAATAATAATAATAATAATAATAATAATAATAATAATAATAATAATAATAATGTTTTGGAAAAGTAAAGAGATAAACAAGTCGTCATGACTCATGTAGGGGTCATGTGGACATTCATTGCTCCGGAAGCAAAACAATAACTCGTCATCGTCATTATTTTCATTGCGTTGGTCATTCTTCCTTACTTTATGATCTTTCCCCTTCGGTGGTCTGGTAGCTGTCGGATAAGAATTTCTCCGCGGCAGAAGGATCAATAAAAGTATGTTGCTCCTGGCCTTTAGTTAGTTTGATGGTTGCAGGATACAGGAGAAATGCTGTGAAACCAAGTTTGCGCGCCCGGTGCATGAGAGCGTAGCAAGGGCGACGCCGCTTAGCGGTTGTGTCGCTAAAATCGGGGACAAATTGAATGCTATGCCCAGCAACCTGCACATTAGCCTTCCTCGCCTCGCGGAGAATGCGGTCTCTGTCCGTAAAGCGGAGACAATGGACAACTAGTGGCCTTGGAGTTGAGGCAGACTGACGAGGTGGACCCAGGCGGTGCGCCCTCATGAGCTCCGGGGGGCTACCAGCGAGACCCGGCAGCCACTTGCATAAGGCTCCAGACAGGTACGCCAGGGCGTTATTGCCTTCTTCTCCTTCTTTAACGCGCAGGATGCGTAGATTATTGCGCCTGGACCGGTCTTCCAGTGTGATAATTTTGTTTTCCAATACATTCAATGTTAGTGTAAACTTGTTGATCGCGCTCTCACTGTTATCCATGCGGGTCTGTAACTCAGCTGTAGCAGCGCGCTGTTTATCAATCTCAACAGCATGTATGGAAATGGTATCCTTGATTGAACCGAGCTGGCTTTCGAGCTTTTCGTATCTGGTTTGAGATTTCTCCTCAGCCTCGTTAAAAAACTTTCTGAGCATGTGCTCAAGGTAGTCTGGAGTGACAGTAGGCGCAGGCGAAGTGGTAAAGGGCGCAGATGTCTCCTCCTCAGCCATGGTTTGTCGCGTTGACCCAGCCTTTGCACGCTTGGGAGGCATTAAAGTGGGTGCAGAGTCGAGGGCACACACTGATACAGACCCGGGCAAACACAGAATAAGGTCCAGCAAATGACAGGTCCAGACCAAAGTAATTTTGAGGAAAAACCAGCAGGTAAATAACAAAATCTCAGTCAGGGGGAGCCGTGGTTCACAAGCAACATGTTACGCCGCCATCTTGAAGTTGAGAAACAATATGGGAGTGTGTGAGCGGTGTTGGGCACAGCAGCATGTAAAGTGACTGAGTGACTTATTCACATGAATGAAGGGAAACTACAGAACACTTCACTCTAAGTCGATGGTTTGGATACTGTCAGGGTGTCTCCTTTTCCATTCTTCACTGGACTAAATGATTAATCACTTACCTAATAGTGTTCCTGTCCAGCAGTGCCCATCCCTCCTGGAACGTGTTTATTGAGGCTGGACCCCTGCAGAATATTCAACATGTTTGATGGATCATTTACAGAACAGCTGTGAGATCTGAGCAAAACAGGAACACGTTGAGCTGATGACAATCGTAAACTACAACAAAAACATTGAACATGTGGAAAATTACAACAGAGTCAACACACCAATTCTGCACAGATGTCCAGGAATAACATGTGTGTCTGAACAACAACACAAAAGAACACAACAACACAAAAGAACACAACAACACAAAAGAAGAACACAAAAAACAACACACCACAAAAGAACACAACACAAAAGAAAAACACACAAGAACACAACACAACACAAAAGAAGAAGTTATGAAACAGTTGATTATTCTACATTTGAAGTATCTGAATGACAAAATGTCTGTGCCTATCAGATACAGACAACATGGTATTTTTAATATTAGTATTTACACTGATATTATTTTTATTTTATTTTATTCCATTATTTGGGCATATAGGGGATTAAAGGGTTAATATATGAAATTGTCCAAGGGGTATCACCGGGCACCCTCTTAAATCTTGAAGAGCTACCTCACATCTATAAGATAAAAAAATTCCAGGTCCAACCCTATGGCTCCCGGAATAAAAGTGCTTTTATTGGTTTTTAAGAGTCTTAATAGTTGTGGCGTTGTTTATTTATCGGATCTGCTTTTAACATATGAGCCCTCTCAGACCCTCAGACCCACTAAAACACACGGTGAGGCCTCATTCAGTTTTTATGGCCCCAAACTATGGAAGAGTCGACACTGCCAGTGTTCACAGTTTTAAGTGTAAACTGAAAACCTACCTCTTTAACTTAGTAAAATTTTTACTCTTAACATTATTTCATTCTGCTATTTCATGTATTTTATTACCTCCACCAAGGAGATATTAAATTCGAGTCAGTTTGTTTGTCTGTCTGTCTGTCAGCAGGACTACACAAAAAGTTCTGAGCGGATTTTAATGAAACTTTCAGGAATGATAGAAAATGGGCCAAGGAAGAATCCATTACATTTTGAGCAATGAAGGTCAAGTGTCAAGGTCAACAGCTAAAACACATCAGTGATAATATCTCAGGATTGAGACAAAATAGAATCTCGCATTTTTTTGCATTCACATTGTCTCACTTTTGGACATCAGATGGAAAAATGAAAAATCAAGCCTTGACGGAGGTCTGCTGTCGCTGATTTCCTTGTTTTATTATGATTATTTATTTATTTTATTGTCTTTAATTTTTTTAAATGTTTTCACTTGTGGGACAATGGACGGTCGAATGCACTTTGTGCTACATGCACCATGTATGAAATGTGCTATATAAATAAAGTTTGATTGACTGATTTATAGTACTACAACAATTACTATATCTACTACTACTACTACAACTACTACTACAGCTACAACTACTATTAGTAATACTACTACTATTTAAAGTCAGGTGTATAGTCTCAGAGGATCACTGATCACTAAAATAAGATACTACTACTATACAACTGCTACTAATACTACTACTACTATTACTACCAGGGTGCGATATATCAAAAAACCTCTTCCCACAGAAACAAGCTTGCGTTATGTTATGACCCTCATTCCCAATTGTAAACATATAATTACTAAGCAGAGGAAAAGGAACTAACCAGAATTCCCTCAGTAACACATGTGGGAAGTGTGGCATACAGAAGACCGCTTGTGCGGTTGTTATCGTGCTGGGGGTGGGCCTTCTCAGAGTCTGCTTGTTTATGAATGAAGCCCAAAGCGGGTGTTAACTCCATCTGAGGCTAAATACTGACACCAGACCGATAGTCAACAAGTACCTGAAGGGTCTTTAACAAAAGGATGTGAAACCATTGAGAGGTAAACAGGTGGAGTCCACGCAGTTTGCCTGAGCGATTCAATCTTGCTCGGTGCTGGGAGGGTCCCCTGGGTCTGGTGCATTTCTTCCACTGTGGTGAACTATGACCGGCTCCAAGTCGGCCATGAAGGCTCAGGGGGTGAAGGTGGCTCGCAGCTCTGGTGATGAGCTTTACAGCGCCCTCCACCCGGACTTCACCACTTCCCAGGGCCGTGGACTTACTGCACCTCCCCCTACGCGAGGCCTCATATATCTCTGTAGTCGATTGTGTTACTGTAAAGCCCTGTGAAACAACTTTGTTGTAATTTGGGGCTTTAAAAATAAAATAAAATTGAATTGAATTGAATTAAGGCACAAGTCATTCTGAGAGCATCTGATCATGCTTCGACCATGCATGTGCAAAAAAATATTCTGAAAGCAAAAAAAGAACTAAAAGCAGAAAACTGGTAAATAGGCTGAAGTCAGACGTGATAAGATCAACAAGAACAAAGCTGGAGTAAATAACATGATACCTTCACCCAGGTGCAGAGAATTTTTTCGGAGAATCACATCACCTCACATCACTGTGAGGTGATGCTTTTATTTGTTTTAATCTGTTGTCTTAAATGTGCTCCGTAACAGGTTTTCAGGTTAAGTTGCCATGGTGATTTACTGCAGTAAAAAGTACAACTTGGGGTTTCGTCAATAACTGCTTTGTGATAGAGGCCCCTGGAATCATTAAACTTAACTACTTTTTCCAATATATGACCATTCAATGAGCTTCATTCTGACAGTACTAGTGTCATGAATGCCTTCTTGCTATTGATAGTCAGGGATCATGTTTTAATTTTAAAATTGAACAAAATCTCCTTCAAACGTGCCTGGAAAATATTTTTTTAAAACAGTAGGAGATTGAACATCTTGTTCCCACAAAGCTGTGGAAACTCTTATTTTCTTGGGGAAGTCTGTGCTGCAGAAGGTTGATAGGAGTGAACAGGCCCTCAGTTTAGTCAAATCCTTTTTCCATATTCTCTGTGTAAACCTCTGGAGACAGCAGGCCTTTCCATAGGCTCTTTAAAATAGTTAGGTTTGCCACTTCTATAGTCTCGATAGGGTTTTAGGTTCCAAAAGTAAAGCAAAACCTCTCAAGTTTTTCAATTTTAAATAGGCCAACAGAACTCCATTCAACAATGAATAAAAACTCTGCCATCTCTTCATGTTTTCAGAGGCTAACAGAGCTTTTCTCCCTTTGTGAATGTGCCCAGAGGTGTGATTCCAGCTCTGTGAAACTTTGTCAAGATGTACTAGCTGGTGTTAAGTAACTGAAAAGTTGCTGTAGCCAGGTCTCACTCTAGGATAAAAAAAAATGCAGTTTGTGAAATGTGAACTTTCTTTTAAGTGTCTCAAAAGGTGACACCAGCCTGCATGGTTCTGTTTTTCATTGATGCAAACTGCAAAGAAGTATGACATGTGTGGGTAAGACACCAAAGGCTTTGAATGTGTCTGCTTCCCTTCAGTATCGTGGTGTTATTATCTTCTTCTCAGGAAATAAATGGGCAGGTAAGGGGGAAGACAAGGAAACATGAAGCCTTTTAGCTACTTTATTGTCTGTCATACCATTAAAAACTGACATCTGTTAAGATCCAGTGTTTGGACGTACCAAGTCATCTGGTTTATTTTACTCATCATTTGAAATGGGACTGACTCCAAGTTTCAAAAGCTTTTGAAAACATACTGTATGTGTCAGTGCTGTTGAGGTGTGGCCTAGCATACATCAACCTTTCAACAAGTAACAGGAGTACTGGAATACACAACAAATGTACCGTATAGAAGCTTAAACCTGAAATGTACCCACTTTACATCACATTGTTAAATCCCTAACCTGATTTGAAATAACCACACTCAGTTTTTAACCCCACCTTTTCAATCCACAAACCCAGAGTTTCTGCAGGTCATTAAAAATCATTGAAAGTCATTTAATAGATTTAGGGAAAATTAAGGTCTTAATTGAGCGTGTGAGTTTTAGTTGTCAGGACGCCATGTCTGTATTCATAATAATTATTAATACAGTAAACATGACAGTAAACATGACAACCATCTTCGCTCGGAGTGCACACCTCACTTCAGGTCGCATGAAATTCAGATTTAAATGCTTAAATTGGACAGATTAAATATAACAGACCCGTATAATGCCCCTGGGGTGCTTTTCAAAAGTATTTCCTCCTCAGCTGAAGAAGATGTCTCATTTTGCGGTATGCTGACATCTACAGCTACCTCATTAGTTTAGTCAGTGAACTCTCTGAGAGCCTACAAGAACCTGGAAGTTTACAAATGGACTCAGTCTAGCTTCATTTCAAACATTCAGTTGTGGAATATTAAATCCAAAAATGGTAGCATCATCACTGGAAGGGTCAGTATTAAATTATCCCACTTTAATAGAAAGTGTCTTGTTAGTGTGGTTGTTTATTAGCTGTGCTAGCTGACAGCAGTGCAGATGACATCACTTGGTAACCTCAGGTACAAGGGCTCCTTGAGTTTGTTTCCATGTAGGAAAAAAAACAAACAAAACTCACACAATTTTGTTGAAACTTCCAATGTCAGTCGTGAGACCAACTATGTCATACAACAACACCCACCAACTATTTTGACTAGCAATGACTGGAATAATAACCATGGCGCCTTTTTGTATCAGCTGATCGTTTGTCAGCTGTGTCCCTGACTCTCACAATTATTTATGCTGTAACGACTTTGTTGCAATTTTGTATTTTTGTGACGTCTCTGCTACCAGTACCTGCCAATCTACCACCACCATTACTGCCAAGATGGATACGTCAACCTTTTTCTTGTCATGTGACCAGCCTCTATTGTCATCGTCTGGGTCTCTATTGGCATTAAAGAGTAGAAAAAATTATTAAATAATGAAGTGCACTTGATGGGGAAAAAAAAACCATTGTTATTCCCGATTTATTTTCATATATAAACATTTTGATTGGATGACTAGTGTGATGATTGACAGGTGGAAGTCCTTAGTCGGCATGAAGTCACAACACCAAATGCTTGGAACGCAACGTGCTGGTGAGCATGCTCATGCTGTGGAGGAAGAGACGAGGTTATTTTAACAAAGGGCGGAAAACTGTGAAAATACAAGTATCAGTAGAAGCAATTGGAGGAGGAACTGTACATAACCTGGTATATTCATAAACTGTATCTGGACTTGGACGTGGCCATTAAATTGGTTTAAAGTGGCATTAAAAGGGGCAGTAAAAGCCTTGTATTAGATTTGCTGATACCTGTAGGAACACTGAAAACCCTTCAAACCTATTGGCCTTAAAACAAAGACAACCACTATAAAGTCAGAGAATTTCTAACCTCATTATGTCCCTGAAAGGCAGAGCATCGGTGATGTAATGGTTTTGTGTGCAACGGTGCTACTATGCTGAAAGGTTTTTTGTTTTAACGTGATAACTTTTGAATGGCTAGACAGACTTGTCCCAATTTCGATATGCTAATGCTCTAGGTAGGACATGAAGTGATTAGATGTTGGAGGTCAAAACTTTAAAGATGGCCGAATTTGTTTGGCCCATAACTTTTGACCAGGTGGACAGATTGCCACCAAGTTCAGTGTGCTCATGTTGTAGGTCAGGCACATGACCTCATTCTTTTGTATTTAATATATAGGTTTATGAATGGGTGATAGGAATGGAGGAAATGATGGGTGACTGGAAGCATCACATTTTGGGGATAAACCTTTAGCAGTTGGAAACAACTGCATAGGCCTAGTTTGTCTTTGTCATTTCTTAGGGTAATAATATTTTATACAGGTGTAAATGTTGAGTATTTATACATAACTTATCATGGTTAACCTAACTCTAGGTGACTTGAATTTGACTTTCATCTGTCACAGGCTTGGGGCTCAAAATGGGTCATAGGGTGTTTTTTATTGCTTCATAAATTAAATACAATTGTAATGTGAAAAAGACAACAGATGAAAATAAGAGAACTGGATCAAAACAATGTATAAAGATGCAACAAAACAAAAACAACGCAAGGAGACACACAGTATGGAAAAGCTATGTCAGATGAAGCCAAAGAAGATGAAAATGGCATAACAGACAGAGTAAAATGAAGGTGTGTGTGTGTGTGTGTGTGTGTGTGGGGGGGGGGGGGGGTAAATTTTGAGCCATCTGTCCATACGTACATGCATTAGACCATCAAAAGTCAGTAAAAACAGTAGTTCTTCAATCCAGTGAAGAATAAAAACACTGTGTCAGTACAAAGACATAGATACTGATGCAAAAGCTCTAAAAGAAACTTTTATGAGCTATTTTTTGTTTGTCCAAACAAATATAATGCAAGTTTATTTGGAACAGGCATTAATATGAACAAGAAACTGAAGGAAACAAGGGGTGGTCTAATCAAGAGTAGAATACGTATCCCTACACATAGGTTCTTCTATAGCATCATTGTCTTTTGCCTGTTTCTCTTGTCAGTGTTGGTTTTTAATGCACATGTAGTGGCTGCTGGAATTACTCACCTCGAATCAATGACCTCCAACACATTGTGACTCCACTTTTTTTCAAACTGAACTTGTGTGTAAACGTCAAATACAATAATAAAACAACGACAGTAGTAATAATAGTTGTGTTTGAACCCTTGTGAGTTCATTAGGAAAACCCATTAAGCGCCGTCCCCTTTGTTTCCCGCAGGTGAAGCGATGAACCTTGGTTTGTAATCCATCTGTTCATGTTCATAAGTAGCCTCTCATCCTCTGTGCATATGTAGTGTTCCTGGCGTATGTTATTATCATTTCCATTTTCCTTTATTTTCATGTAAACACGGAAATTGTGAGATCTATAAACTACTGTATGTCTGTAATTGGCAGTTGATTTGAGAGCCGTGGGGAGCAGCAAGAAATGAAGAAGAACATGGCTGAGATTTGATTTTTCAATCAATGAGGTTCAGACAGTTTATGCACAAAACATGCCTGGATCTGAATCTGTGTATCATTCGGTCATTCGTTTTTCAAAATAAAACCAAAAATAAGACAATGAAAGAACAACTAATTTCTTCATTATTTGTTTCCAAAACCAAATTGAACAAATGGATAGTGATGTGTTTTTTTTTTCAGTTTTCCTTTTTGTGTTTAAATGAATAATAGAATAAACAGATAACAGCCGTTTCCCGTTCAAATTGAGTAAACTGGAAATAAATCTTAACAACCCATAGACACATGGCCACTGGACTTGATGATCATTATGGTATGATAGGACACCAATTTTCTCCGTGGTCATATGTTCAGGTCTTAGTTTCTCCAAATAGGACGTAACGTTTACATCTTTGTCACTGCAGGTCACAATCATTTACGGTTTACTCGACTTACTACAGGACTTTGCTACAGGTAAAAAATGGATAAAATGGGAAATGGCCATTTTTCCATTACATAAAAAGAAAAAAAAAAAAAAAACCCATCATTATCCATTTTTTTAATTTTGGTTTTGGAAACAAATAATGAAGAATTAGTTGTTTTTTGTTGTCTCATTTTTGGTTTTATTTTGAAAAATTAACGAACAAATGATACACGGATTTTTGTAAATATTTATTAATATTTTTTTAAACAGATCCAAAGTGCTGCCAAACTTACATCATAATATGAATCTACATCTATATTTGTTTTGTTTTTTAGCTCCATGTCCTATTTTTAGGAGTAGTTTCATAGAAGAAGTTATTGAACAACTGTGAATCTTCTTATAAATGAAAGAAGTGATCAGACCATTGGAGAACAAATGTAGGAATAGCATTATCTGTTTTTTAAACACAAAAAGGAAAACTGAAAAACCATATCGTTATCTGTTTTTTTTCATGTTGGTTTTGAAAATAAAAAATGAAGAAACAATGGCTACATCAATGGCTGTAATTGAACTTATTGACAGTATTTCAGCTCAGAATTCACTGTAGGAGTGTTCATAGATTTAAGTAAGGCATTTGATACTATCCACCACGCGACATTACTAAAAAAAACTGTACAAATGGCTAAAAAACTACCTCACTAACAGGAAACAATATATGCATTTAAATGGAGTAAATTCAGATACTTAACCGGTAACATATGGAGTTCCACAAGGCTCTGTCCTCGGCCCCAAGTTTTTATATTGTTCATAAATGAACAATAGTTTGTCTTGCAAAATGTTAATTGTGTTTTATTTGCTGATGATAGGAACTTGTATGCATTGAACAGTTCTTGAATGCAGTAGAAAATGATCTAAAAATTATTTAAAAATGGTTTATCATTAAATATGAATAAAACTAATTTCATTTTATTTGGAAATAAAAAGATCAAAATTCCAATAAAACTATCTATTAATGACAGAGCTATTGAACAAGTAAACCAAACAAAATTAATAAACTAAATTGGAAGGCCCATATTGACAACTTAAAAAGAAAAATATCCAAAACAATTGCTATCTTACACAAAGTCAAATACTCTGTAAACAACAAATCACTCCACACGCTATACTGCTCTCTATTATTGCCATATTTAACTTACTGTGTGGGGGCACACGTTTCAATCAATAATCCATTTGTTTTTTATACTACAAAAAAAGCAATAAGGATTATCAATCATTGTGACTATCTTATACCAACAAATTCCCTCTTCATCAAAAGCAGACTTCTAAAACTAGAAGACTTAACAAACCTAAACACAGCTGTTATCATGTATAAAGTATACCATAATATTCTCCCAGAATGCATCAGGAACTGTTCAACCAAAGAGAGACCAAATATAATCTGAGGGGCACTGCAATATTCAATAAAATAAAAGTGAGAACAAATACTAAAGGAAAATGCACTACAGTCAAAGGGGTAAATCTGTGGAACACTCTGGACAATGAACTAAAAACAGCAAACTCTATAAACATATTCAAAAAATGACACAAAACAAGGGTCATTGATAAATAAACTTTGCTTTGTAGTAGCAAACGAACCTTACAACACATATTATACAAACTCACAAATAAACTGTCTGTATTATTGTTATTATTATTATTATTATTATTATTAACACTGTTATTAATAATAACACATTATTATTATTATTATTATTATTATTATTATTATTATTATTATTATTATTATTAATAACACTGTTATTATTAATAACACATTATTATTATTATTATTATTATTATTATTATTATTATTAATAATAATAATAATAATAATAATAATAATAATAATAATAATAATAACGAATTGACTGACTAATCAATTTACTATTTTTGTTTGTTCCTTAATCTATTTCTGTTTATCTTCTTATATATCTGTATGAGTATGTGTGTGTATATATGTGTACGTGTATATTTATGCGTATGTATAAGTGAGAATGGAAGAAAAAGGAATGAAAAGGGAAACTAGTGTAAAGGAAGTAAAAGTAAGAAACGGAGAGAGGGCGAGAGTGAGAGGGAAAGAGAAAAGGGAAGGAGAAAGTAGAGAAGGTGAAAGAACACAACATTGAAGTCATTTTTTCTATTTGGACAGTTGTTTTTGGGTTTGACTTTTGCATTGTGGGCTTTTGTTGTTGTTGTTCTGTTAGTTTTTTCTTGTTTAACATAGCGGTGAGGTACTGGTAATGATGGCCTAAAATGAGCTTCGGCTAAACCTTTTTGGTCTAGCAGTGTATTTATCATGTGTGAAAATGCGTTTTATCTGCCTTGTTTTGTATTTTGACTGAAAATAAAAATAAAATGAAATAAAAAGGAAATGACTTCTTGTTTCATTGTTTTATTTTTGGTTTTATTTTGAAAAACTAATGAACAAACGATACGCAGATTCTTCTGTTCCAGGTTCCAGCCTTCACCTGTTTGCTGCTGATACTGGATTTTATTGTTATGAATTGAGGTGTGTTCCAACTGCACAGATAAATAAGTGCATGGGATGCCATATGTGAGTGACAACAGTGACGTATCAGCAGTTCATGGCTGCTTCACTGCAGCACTATCATTAGGAGATGGTGTTCCACCAAACCGTGAGTGAAGCAGATGATTTCTTAAGGGCAGAAATGATCACTCTTGTGTACTGTTGGGGAAAAAATTAATTATTAAGAATTAACTGATGTGGAAGTGTGGTGTTTGCGTGCTAAGGTTTGACTCCATGCAGGTGCTTTGTTGTTTCAATCCTTAAATAATCGCAGCCCAATTATTCCAAAGTACACTGCATAGTTTGGGTGCTTTTTTGTTCATTGTATTTTGTAAAACTATGTTAGCTGTAGGTTACGGAGCATTTTTTTTACCACTCTTTGTTTCTTAATTTCTTCTCATTTCATTCAAAGATAATAGTTTAAGAAGTAATATCTAAACTAAGTGGTCTAGGTGATGTGTGTTAACCTAATGCTAACCTAGGGCTACTTTTGTCTCAGTTCACAAATACATTTCAAATAAATTTCTTAAATCATTTATCTCCATTTACACAGTAAATTTTGCAGTGTTAAATCAACACTTAGAGTTTATTTAACTTCTTCTAGAGTGTATTCGGTCCCATTGTCTCCAAATTAACACTGCAAAATCTACAGTGTATTATATCTTCTGTATTTTGTGTTTTTTCCCTAGTGAAATTCTTGTATTTTCCTATATCTAATTTAATGACCATTTTTCTAATCTAGTGTTCCTAAAAATTCTGATTAAAATTGAGGCTTATTATAATAGTCACAGCGAAAAAAGACCTTTTCAGAAAAGATAACAATAAATGAACATCAACCAAGTGTGTCCATTCCCTGTCATTGATCAACCTCTGGGGGTTTTCCGAATGAATTCATGTTGTAGAAGATGACAGTGTTTCCATGGTAACTATACAGAGCCTCTTAACATCCAAATGGGTCATATCTGATAACTATGAACACATGACAAACTTGCATTTTAGGACTGATGGTGATGACGTCACATGTCATATTTGTGCTGTGCCCACGTACCACAGACTTTTTCTAAAGTGCATGGTGTCGAAAAGTCTAGAGGAATTAGGCTAAACTAAACACCTTTACTGTACATGTGACTAAAAAGAAAACTCATTGCTAACATACGTATATAAATCAACAAACCAATAAAGTACATTGTCTCTGTATTCATGACACAACACTTGCATAGCTAGCAGACAGTCCACAAACCAAACTGTGCAACACATACCATCGATCGTAACGTAAGCCACTGGGAGCTAATAATGGCGAAGTACAGACTGAAAACCTTCTGGTATTTAGTGTAGACCTTGAACGCCACGAACGTGTAAAATGATATGCACAAAAAAGACACTCAAATACTGGCACGTACACGCCAATGATGGGGGATGAGGGTGTTGCGACACCCCCACTTCTCCAACCAGATGATTTCATACCCCCCACTTTTCGGTCACAATCCCGCCAAACAAACCGTAATAACATTGTGGGGTTGTTACAATATCTATTGTTTAAACTGTTTACCCGCTCAGGTAAACAGGGTAAATAAATGGAGCGCACCACAGTTCGCCGGGCGAAATGTAAACAGCTCTTCTTCACGGTGTTAACAGTCATCTACCAGTAAGTAATGAGAAAATTTGCCGTTGTTAAACTAAGTGATGTTCCCCCTGAGGAACATATTTTTAGTTGTCTCCCCTGACAGGGACAAAACATTTTTGTAAGAAAAAAGAGGAACAGTGTCTGATTTTTTACATCCTTTTTATCTCATGATTTTGACTTATGAATTCAATAAATGTTTAATTGAGGAAAAACACATTTTTGTCATTATTTTCGGCCATATATTACTATTTTAATATAAAAAAATGTAATCATTAATGGATAATTGATGAAATTTTGCCATGTGCCACAACCGAGAACATCCCCCACATTTTAAATAGCTGTGACGCCCTTGACTCCAACCAACACATCTGTGTGTGCATCAGCTGGTTACTGTCTATTGCTAATAAAGTCAAGATAGCTAGGCTAAACGGAATATTATCAAACCAAAATGCATGGTGCAATAAAGACAGAACAGAGCTTTGTTATGACAGGATTTTTAAATTTTTTCCTGTTAAGTGGTTCTTCTTTCATCCTCACCAGTACCACATATGAGATGCATACGTGAGAAACTCAGGCGAGAACATGTACATTTCTTTCGTGTAGAGTGAAACCATTTTGGAATTCCAAAGGGGCTTGACTGCATTTTTCAACGTATGTAATAATGAAATATAAATTAGATTTATTTACTCTTAGTACACAGAGAGACATTTTTCAAGGATATAAAGTTTATTTTTGACCCCCCCCAACCCCAAAGTATCATTTTCGTCCCATTTGGGAGGTACTAAGTCACATTCAGGGGGGGGGGTCTGTACCACCCATAATTCAAACCCTGCCCACCCCCACCAAAATCTAATCATTTGTTGTTCTCCCCATCTAAATCCATCCATTAGTTTTCGAGTTGATTCCTCTTTCTACCAGTTCATGAAAATGATGTCTCTGACTGAAAAAATATATTTGTACTGGTGTTGGAAAGTATACTCTATCACAAGAAAAAGGCCCTCTGTCAAAAAAAAAAAAAAAAAAATATCAGTCTGAGGCTTGAAAGATAATTAATGGAGTAGGAGAGAATGTAGAAATGTCTTCTACACACTGTTTTCAGCTTTTGTCTAATCTTTGATTTTCTGGAAGATAACTGAAGCTGTTAATGCAGTGTAACCAAGTTTGAAGTTAGAGGGTGTAAACACTGTCTGGAGGAGCTGATCATGGGCATCGCCAATGCAAGGGGATAAGTGAAGGGTTGGCGGTTCCAATCCCACTCTGTCCTAGTCATGTGCTGTTGTGTGCACTTCACTGTCCTGCCTCCAGTGCTCACCCTGGTGTAAGAATGTTTGGTGGTGGGAGAGGCTGTAGGTGCAAAATGTCAGCCACTCTTCCGTCAGTCTGCCCCAGGACAACTGTAGTTTAGCACCAGCAGAGGGAGCATGTGAGAGTGAATCAGCCAGTGTGTGTAATATTATGATAATATATCCAGTATTGATTAAGTTATAGCGTGATATGTCCACACACAAACAGTGTTACACAAGTTAACTTTGGGACATGTCACCCTTGACCTCCAGAGATCTCAAAAACTATTGGTCATAGATAAATGGTAAATGGACTGCACTTATATAGCGCTTTTCCACCTTCATGGTGCTCAAAGTGCTTTACATTAGCCTCTCATTCACCCATTCACAATGTTATGATAACACCAATTATGAGAATTGTAGAAATCTTCATTCCACATCGTTTGGTACCAATCTGAAAGGTCTGTGACCCTCCGTTCTTGAGTTATAACTGATAATGTGATTTTGACCTTTTAGTTAATTGTGACTGTGACATTTGACCTTTACTCAAATGGGTCATTGCATCTGATGCACATTAGCTATATGTAATTCCATGGTGATATCTCAAGTATTCATTGAGTAGCAGACTCTGCAGTCACACACACACACACACACACACACACACACACACACACACACACACAGACAAACCAATGTTGGGCAAGATTAATAATAATATTATTATTGTATTATTATTATTATTAGTTCCAGTCCCCTTCTGCCCTAGTGGTGTTTGTTCCAAACACTTGACTGTCCTGGCCTCCAGTGCTGCTGCTCACACTGTGCGGTGGTGGGAGGGGCTGCACGTGTCCTTTACCTTAGTGTCAGTCAGTGAATAATGGATCCACTCTACACACTGTCAGTATGCCTTCATAGAAACCTAATACATTATTATTAACAATGATAACAGCACCCACAATGCACCTCTGTATTTGCTTCCAGTATTTAACCCATATAGACCCAGTGGTACAATTCAAAAAGTATTTTCTATCAAATTTAACTTGTCTTAAGTGATTTATTTGAATATTGTTGTATGAATTTAGCTTTTTCAGTGAATGTCATGTATTTTCCAATATTTAATTTACTGATCATGTTTGTAAGACCTCCAATTAAAGTTGAGGGTTACCATATGAGAAAAAGACAAACTAAAGAAAAAGTGACTTTATCAGCAAATCTGTCATTAAATTGATAAACAAAGTGTCATCATTCACTGCCATTGATCAAACTCCATGGGTTTTACTGTCCATGTCATTGTCTTTGTTTTAGTGCAAAAAACTCCCCAATTATATTATGAAAATACTTATTTTTCTAAATGCCCCAAACACAAAAGGGGTAAATAACCTGAAAAAACCTTAAAATTTAGAAATGTGTATTCTGGTTTGGATCCACACAAACACTGAACACTTCGTAACAGGCAGAATATTGTTAAAATTGTACTTAATTTTCTTTAGACATTCAAAGTCATTCATATTTGTTCAGGTTTGTTATGGGATTGTTTCCAAAGGTAAATATTGTCAGAATTTCATGCTACTTTTTGCACTAAAACAAAAACAAAAATTCAAAGTTCTCATTATTATTTTTTCACATCAAACAAAGAAGAAAATGTGGAATAATTATTTTTTTGTAGGTTAGTGGTTTGGTGAAGCCAGTGTCTGTGTGGGAGCCATGGACAACAGGATCTGCGGTGACTCGCCTGTGCTGACCTGTGACCCCGGACCTCCTCCTTTGCCTGCCTGGTGTCTGGACCTGCCCCCCCTTCTCCTTCATCTACAAATGGACGTTCATGGTCTGTCAGTCCATGGGAGTGGATCTATCCTTCAGTGTGGTTCTCCTCAAGATGTTTGGGACTTTTCATAGATCTGTGTAGTTGTTTGTGTTTCTGTAAAGCCCTGTGAAACCACTTTGTTGTGATTTGGCGCTTTATGAATAAAATTTTATTGAATTATCAAACAAATATGTTTGGTCTTTTTAAATCCTTCTGACACAGAAACTATCCAAATAGACCTGATCAAAAGTTTACATACCCTACTTCTTCATCCTCTGTATTGGCCCCGCCCCTTTATCATGCCCTAGTTTTTCATCCAGTGTTGGCCCTGTCCCTTTAAAGGTGTCATTCCATGGTTATTTAATTAATATTACTGTGTTCTCCACTGTCATTGTGTGTTGGTTCTATTTAATAAATGTCCAGATTGTTTTGTTTCCACCTGTTTTTTCACGGTAGAAAAATCACTTGAGGTGGAACAACAGAGTTTACCAGTACTTCCTCATACATGTCCATGACACGGTGATGAGGTGTTTCTGATTGGCTCAGAATGTGTGAAGGAACCCCTCTGGCTCTGTATGTGTTAACCTTTACCAGAGTAGCATCCAGCAAGCATTTATTTCCACAGAGACATGAACCAGTTTGATCCAACAGTTTTTTCCAGTTTGTGCAGCAGCTACTGTGGCGCCGTCTTTTCTCTTAGATGCTAATGCTAATGCTACTTCAGATTCACTGCGATGGAGGGCGGGTTTAACCCCAGGTGGGTGACGCTAAAGTCCATCTGACGTCAGATGGACCGGCTTTTTCTGGGTCCCTTGTTCCTCTTGTTGTTTAGTGTGAATGCAGTATGCAGCCAGTGGAGGTGATGAACCACTGTCAAAGGAGCATGTGTTGGTAAGTCTGGGTGAGCCATCAGATTCCAAAAGGAGCGTGGAAATGAGACCTTTAACATACCCTAACTTTTCATCCAGTGTTGGCCCCGTCCCTTTAACAACTGCACCCACACAAAAAGTTAAGATGCCCTAAAACCAACTGTCAGTTAGATCAAGAAAATACAATTGAATAATGTTTCAATAAGAGTTATTGTCAGCTTCTATACAACACTAGAGGGTTTATAAATAGTATAATAATATAATAAATAATAACTAATCTTACTCAGGACATGAAACCAATCCCATAGCACTGTGGGTAATGCATTAGTTGAAAACCACAGAACGGCTGACAGAGCAGTGGCCACATCACAGCCAAAGCTCATCATACTTTTCAACCGCTCAGAACCAATAATCAGTCTGTCCCCAACAGGCAGTTTGTTTCTAAAAAGAGTGGGTGAGCTTTGACGTGCCATCTTTCAGCAAAAATCTTCCTAATACTGAGGCAGGTAGTTTTAGCAGAAGCTCCAGCAACCTGAAGCTGAAATTTGACTTTTACACTCGACTGTAAATAGGACTATTGTTAAAAACAAGTTCCTCTCGTCACCTGCAGAGTAAAAGGAGTGTTTAATTTAGAATAAAGGTTCATTCCTCTTTCACGTGAAGCAGACGTGGATAATTCAGTCCATCCAGTCCAAGTCCGGCCATGTTTTGGTTCAAACCTGTTCATTGAACCAGTCCATTTTGATGAACACAGTGCGGCTGTGGTTCAGTTGGTAGAGTGGGTCGCCCTATGACTGAGAGGTTGGCGGTTCGTGTCCCGGCTCTGGGTGTCCACATGTTGAAGCGTCCTTGGGCAAGACACTGAACCCTGACTTAGGCCCCCAGTAGGACTTACCTTAGAAACCTACTGGTGTATATGGGTGAATGAGAGGCTAATGTAAAGCGCTTTGAGCACCATGAAGGTGGAAAAACGCTAAGTGCAGTCCATTTTTAAAAATTTTTTTAAAAATTATTATTACATTATTCCTGTCACTCTGCATATGCTCCTGGTGTCGTCGCCATGACGCTCATGTTTGGCGTCGATGACACACATATTCTTATGGTTGATTCAGTCGAGTTGCTGCTTCATAATTATCAGAAATAAAGTCAAACATCACATGTAGTATCTGCTCGAACATGTTGATAGTTAAAACCAACGCAAAACAGGAAGTGGTAGACATCCAGATGTTAAGCGGCCATTCTGTCAAATCAAAACCCTCTGTACCTCCAGAACAATTAACTAGAGTGGAATACACCCGTTTCCATGGAAACCTTTATTCAGAGTTAACATGTCCCTGTAAACAGGAAGGAAATGGCTGTAATTCTTGATTATTTTATTCTGAATGAATAATTTGGAATTTAAAAAACATCATGTAAACCTACCTTTGAAACCTGTGATGAGATGGTCCACCCTGTCTGTCTGAGGTACGGCACCCACTCCAATGCATCAGCCACCGACGAGGAATCTGGTTGACACTTTTTAACAACCGCTGGTGAAACCCATCAGTGCAGCAGATCCGAGAGCGAATGCAGAGGCCACGGTAACATATTAAACAGGGCAGTACTGAGAGTCAGATCTCACAAGTAAGGATGGAGAGGAAGGGAGGGTTGCATTATGTGGGGGGAGGAGATGTGCATGCTAATGAGGGCCAAATACATGGAGAACAGCTGCATGGGAAATGAGCTGACCTGAGTGAAGAGCCACCCTCAGCCATACCATACAGACACTCATTACTATGAACGGATTGCCAATATTTTCACATACAAGAGCAGGTGGACGACCTGGAAGACACCCGCTGACATGAAGCTGATGGATGCTCAGCTTCTGCATGTCCTGGGGTATGATTGCATTTCAGGCTTTGTTTAGAACACCAGGCTTTGAAGCCGAAGGAACCTGATCAAAGGCCAAATAATCTGAGCAGAGGTCACAGGATTTATCTCATCAATAAAAGGGAAAAGTTAAATTCACAGCGCTGCTCCTCCTTATCCTCTTTATTGATTGAAAAAGGACTCCCACGTGTACTGAACACCAGCAGGATCAAGAGGTCATGGGAAAAGCTTTTTAGGAATGTGATGGTGAGACTGGCCAGTTAGCTTCAGACAAAAAGAACACCGCACTTTCAATAAACATTTATTTACAAAACCAAACCATGACAAAGAATTACTTGAAGAGTGAATACAAAACATGTGCTAATATGATAAAATACATTATCATACACAACTTAATATTTTATGAATGTGTTAAATAATCTATGCTTCTATTTTTTTTTGGAATCTGAGAAGGTCAGGAAGCAGGCAGCCTGTGTTGGATTGCTTTACATTATAGGGATTATTGCATTTCAGTTTGTGTTTAAGGCAAGAATGAAACATGAAGAAGAGACAGAAAACACTTGACGTAACAATGAAGCAGTATTACTTTTCTCTTGGTCACAGAGAGCACTATCACATAAACATCAATGACAGAAGAAGAGGAAGACCACAAAGAATATTTTGTTTGGTTAAAGAAATAGCTATGTAACAACTTTACAAATAGGATTGGTCCTTACATGTTTCATTTAAGAACAGCTTTTAGGAGAATAGGTTTGGAAAGCTGTGTGTGCTGCGTTATGAAACAGTCCCTGCAGTTGTCAGATGACTAGTGTCCCATGATGTGCAGAGCACCAGAATAACCTGCTGTCTTTGGTGCCCGGTGTGCTGTATTGGTGCCGGTCCGCAGAGTCGGCGTCCTCTCCCTTTTGTCGTAACCGGCCGAGGTTTCTGTTCGTTCCGTTTGTGTGGTGGGCTTCAGTACGGGTACTGCTTCTGCTTTTTGCCGGCGAAACAGGACAGCCAGGTGCACAGCAGCATGGCGAGCGCCGCGCCAGCTCCTGTGCAGTAATACGCCCAACCAATCTGGCACGAACCTGCAGAGCAAAGCACACGGACCGTCAGGATGAGGAGCCAGAGATGGTTTTAGTCAAATATGGGCCAAGAAGCCTTCAGCTATCAAACTCCATTCTTCAATTCCCTCACAATGTTGAGGAATGGAAGAAAGAAATAGACTTTCTTTTTTCGTCTGTATTTGTAAAGGCTTCCGTTAAATGTCATGTCACTTCCAAATCCCATACATCTACAGGTTTAAAAGGTCAGATTATGAAAGGGGTTGTCATTTCTTTGGCTACTTTTCCAATATTAGCTCAACTTGATAATCGTTTCCCAACTTCACTCAGTTTTGCGTTTCCCTCAGTGTGTCTGATTATCACAGTAATGCTACGTGAACATATCGTCTTCAGTCTTACTGTATTTCTGAGTGAGAGAAAAGTGAGTTAAAAAGTATTCTTTTAGAGAGTTAAAAAGTATTCTTTTTAACTCTGTAAATCTTGTATCTTGTTTCTACAATTGCAGGATAATGTGTGTGTGTGTGTGTGTGTGGGGTCTGATGCTGCATGTACCATGTATGAAAAGTGCTATATTAATGAAGTTTGATCGATTGAAGTAAGAATACAGGGATTTACCCTCAAATCTGTAGCTGAATTTCCCCCATCGGGATGAATGAAGTATCTTATCTATCTATCAGTCTGTCTGTCTGTCTAATTGGGCAGCCATGGCTCAGTTGGTAGAGTGGATCGTCTAGTAATTGAAGGGTTGACGGTTCAATTCCGGCTCTGCCCTAGTCAGTCCGTTGTGTCCTTGGGCAAAGACACTTCACCCTCCTGCCTCCAGTGTCACTCACCCTGGTGTATGAATGTGTATGAATGTTTGGTGGTGGTCAAAATGGCTGCCACTCTTCTGTCGGTCTGTCCCATGTAGTTTACCACCACCAGAGCAAGTATGTGAGAGTGAATGAATAATGGATCACTAATGTGAAGTTCTTTGGGATCCTTGAAAAGCGCTATATAAATCTCATCCATTATTATTAAATATATCTATTTTCAAATGATGCTAAAAAGTACTTTTTAAGAGGTACTGTTAATTGAAGTAGGCCCTATGTTTTATTTGTTTTTGTTTTGTAATTATGATGAATGCTTTTGAAGTTGTTTTTGGTCTGGGTGTTTTTGGTACTGCAGTGTAAAGACGGACGAAAGCGAAAGCATTTGCCAAGAATGTTTTCATTAATCAAGGATGTAGACTCCAGGAAGTATAGCCAGATCTAACTGAGATCCAAATAATTCAAAAATCCAAAAAATTAAATGAAATTTTAAATATTTGACTTACAGTAAAAGGACTTTGCTACATTTGGTGGTTTTATGTGTATCTACTGTATGTGTTTCACGTGTAGCATTAAATGTAATCAGAATGTCAACCCTGTTAAGGAATAGTGGCACTGAAATGTGAACCACGGAAAATACTAATAGTTCATTGTTCGGATGAACACATTACACCACTAAACTTAGTTTAACCCCAACATTAACATGTTCAAAACAATCAATGTTGTAAACTGCTTGAGATTTTGAGTAGTCCTGGCATTTATTTCTCTCCCTTGTGGGAAAAACAGCACTGATTTTGATTTGATTTGAATGATTTATTTCGAACATGTGCAAAGTGCAATAGTAATCAATACAGCAATAATAATAATAACAATGACATGTCCGAAAAGGAGTAGTATTTAATGGATTTAAAGGAGTATTTAATCCTACCCCTTCTTCACTTCCTCACCAACTAAATTCATCTTATAGCAATATAGTGCATAGTACAAAAATGATGATAAATAAAATAATAACAATAACAATGATAACAATACCAATAATCAATAATTGAAGTACTAAACATAGACATATATACAACCCCCCCCCAAAAAAAAAAAACAACTAAAAACAAATGAACAGAAAGGAAAGAAATGCTCAAAGAAATAATGACTTTTTGGTCATTAGTAAACAGTTTGTCTATTCTGTGTCAAACATGCTCTCACCATCCTGACACTGAGGAGGCAAACACACTGAAACTGACACAAATTAAAACATTAAGTGCCCCCTTCAGACAAATCCTCCCTAATCCTAAAAGGAAATTATGCACATTATTATCCTTATCTAAACTTGGAACAAGCCATCAATATGTTTGTTTAAGAGAAGGGGTCATTGATTGTAGGTGTCTAGTTTACGGACCAGCCTCATTAAATAATCATATCAGCTGTTTTCTGACTGTGACGACCTCATTCAACAGGCAAAATTGAAAATATTCACTTCCCTAAGACTCATTTACTGTTGCATAATGAAGGAATATTTATCTGCTGGAATCCTTGACTTGGATTATACACACGTTCATTCCACAATATAATACATTTCTAAACTTTTGAATACTGAACATGCAATTAATGTGTCATCTAGCTACAATGAATCTCATCCGTCTTTTCTTAACGTGCTGCGTGCTTTCTCCATGACTAATGAATGGGTTTGAGAAGCAGAGCCTCAGCTTCTTTGTTGTGGTGAGCGCATTATTTGTGTGAAAACCCTGTACTCTCATGGGAAAATATCACAGTCTCTTTACAGCACTAACAAGTATGAGGTGAAACTGAAATCACTGTGGTGCAGGTGTCATCAACAAACAAATGTATTATCCCTGCAGCAGAGAACAGCACAAGGATTCACACTGGCTACGTTTTACATGATGTTTTTCAAATTCCACATGATTTATTCAGAATAAAATAATTTGGAATGGGAGCTATTTCTTTTGTGTTTGTACATGGAAATGTTAATTTTGAAAAAAGATCGACCGATCTAAAACCAGCCCTTTAAATCAGCCGAACGTTTTTTTGTATTTGGTGTCGCCAATTATAAGTTAGGCACATCTGCGGGCAGCTACTTAGGATGCATTGCTTCATAAGTCAGCAGAGATATGCCCTAAAGTCATATATTTATTGTCATGATAGGTTGTAATCTGTGATGTTCATTCATTATCTGAACCCGCTTTATCCTCACTAGGGTCACGGGGGTCACAGGGGTCACTGGGGGTCTAATCCAGCTACAATGGCGAAGGCGGGGTACACCCTGTATGAGACGCCAGTTCATCTCAGGGCTGAACATATATAGACAAACAATCACTCTCACATTCACACCTATGGACAATTTTAGATTAACCAATTAACCTATCAGTGCATGTGTTTGGATGGTGGGAGGAAACCGGAGTGCCCGGCGAAAACCCACGCGGACACAGGGAGGACATGCAAACTCCACACAGAAAGGTCTGGTGTGGGATTCGAACCAGGGTCCTTCTTGCTGTGAGTGCTAACCACTGCACCACCGTGCCGCCCTATCTGTGATGTTACTTCATTAAATGAAAAGAAAAACGAACAGCCGTTCAACTCCATCGCTGTTGTAAAACTCCTCTGGAAATGAAACGTTGTTATGCTTAGTGTTGTGTCCATGAGTGCGTTGGGAATGTGTCGACTATGGTGGTGATCGCTATGTTATGATCTAAACTATAGTAAAGGACAATCTTTGTGAACAGTTAACAAAAAGAGGATGTAAAACTAACATGTGAATGTTTTATAACATTGTCATCCAATGTCCATTGGTTTTGTTGATGTTTACATGTTTAGTTTGATTATGAACCAATGACGGACCACAGGGAAGCTCTCTAGTTCCTTTTTCCAGTTTCCCGCACAGCATGCTGGGAGAGGGAGTTTTACATTGTTGAAACGGTAAACTATTATATATTAGGGCGGCTGTGGCTCAGTCGCCCAATGACCGAGTTGGCGGTTCGCATCCCGGCTCTGGCTGTCCACATGTCGAAGTGTCCTTGGGCAAGACACTGAACCCTGACTTAGGGCCCCAGTAGGACTGACCATAGACCTTACAAACCTACTGGTGTATGAGTGTGTGTGTGAATGGGTGAATGTGGGGCTACTGTAAAGCACTTTGAACCATGAAGGTGGAAAAGAACTATAGAAGTGCAGACCATTTACCAATTACCATATTGAATATTTAAGGCTCAAGAGTTGGTATTTACTTATTTTGGTATTTATTCATTTTTTATATCGGTTCTAAATATCGGCCCAAAAAAAATTGGCTGTTCATTAGAGATGTGCGGTTGAACTGGTGAGGATCAACCACAGATCAGGTGGATGACACGACGAAAAATAATATTTTAATTAAATGCAGGTGGATTTCGGTTGAAGCACTCAAATAAAAAAATACCAAACATTTTGTATATTATTCCAAAGGTAAACAAACAAACGAAAACAACATTAAAATACATTTTAATCGGACAGTATCCTGTTTATCTGGTCATTCACTGGTGCTTAGTTTAGACAGAACACAGATGACAGAGAAGTCAGTGCGTGAGAAAATAAAAACAGGCAAATTTAAAACTACGGTGAAAGAAGGAGGAAAGTACAGCCTGGGAAGGGGTTCTGGAGGTGGTAAATTTAGACAACACGAGTGCAGGATGTGTTATCTGCAAAACGTGTGAAGCCGTTTACATATTTAAAAGTCATCAGATGGGCACATTTTAACATGGTTCATCACAGCTGGACTAAACCGAAAGCAGCACCACAGCAAACGTCTTCTGCCGTGACCCAAAGAGAGGGAGTGAGTGCCACAAGAGTTAAAAATATAAGTTAACTGATGCATGTGTGGACCTGTGCTGTCCTGATATGTACCTGATATACTTAAGCATTTGGCAGACCCTTTTATCCAAAGTGATTTACATGGCAAAGTGAACAACCATGGTGTCTGACCAATAAAATACAAGAATCAATAAAAAAAAAACAATAATAAAATAAACTGCAGTACAATTAAAAGCAAGGAACACAAAGAACAGAAAACAAAAAAAACAATAATAAAAACAGATGTGCAAGTGGAACAGATAAGAGTACCAGGTAAAAAAATGTGTCAGTATTAGCATAAAAAAAGCTATTTTTCAACTGTTGTCCCTGGGCCAGGTGTTATATGTCAGCATCCATAAAATTAAAAACATTTTAAAAGATATGGTTTTATCTGCTCGTGTTCAAGTTGTGTGGTGGGTGGAGATAATTTTGGAATCACTGTAAATTAGAGATTTTCTTTCAACCAAGGCTCCAATTTACTGGCAAGATATCGACTACTATATCGTCATTAGACCTAAAAACTAATTGGTGGATGGGTTCGGTTCTGAAAACTGGGCCAAAATCATTCATGCAAAAGCATAGTGGGAGGATAGAGATTTTAAGAAGTGGTTGCGAATGAAAATATACATCATTCACGCATCTGTAGTGCTCATATCAGCTGATTCTGACCTCTAAATATTCGGCTTTAGAAAAACCCATATCGGTTGACCTATAATTCCAAACAATGGTTTACGTCAAATTTGTGTATCATCAACGCCAAATGTCATGGCGACAAGAATAATATTACAGTGGAATAGACTGTGTACATGTCGGAGGAATTACTGAATTCAGAATCATATTTGTTCTTAATGGTGTCAGTTGGCATGTGTGTGTGTGTGTGTGTGTGTGTGTGTGTGTGTGTGTGTTCATACTGCTGGGTCCATCACATTTACATGCTGACAGTAGCGTTGGCGGTAATCTGGATGCATTAATGCACCTCACATCACTGACCATAAGTCAATACACACTGGTTTCCCTCTACTGTGGTTTGTGATCAAATAACAAATAGTCTTGTGTTTTGTAGCGTGAGATTGATGACCAGTTAGATTATCCGACCATCTGTCCACAGTAACAATCCTGACAATTACTGAGCACGCTGACAAAATGCAGTCTAAATATTTTATGTGCAGTGTCTGGAGCGAGCGGACCCCAAATAGAAGAGTGGTGACCTTTGAACTCAGGCGGACATATGAAGTCACACAGGTCTACTGTCTGTCCTGATGCCTTGTGTCCAACAGACAACAGGTTAACTGTAATGAACTCACACATTTATTTCTTGTGGATCGACTACTTAAAGGTCAAATCACAATTTTTATTTTATTATCAGGAAAGAAAGGTGCCAGAATTTGTTCTGCATCTTTTTGTTTTTTACTCTGACTTATGTTTTTGTCTGTGTATCTGTCTGTGTATCTGTCTGTGTATCTGTCTGTCTGCTTATCTGTCTGTCTGTGTATCTGTCTGTCTGTGTATCTGTCTGTCTGTGGTATCTGTCTGTCTGTCTGTGTATCTGTCTGTCTGCTTATCTGTCTGTCTGTGTATCTGTCTGTCTGTCTGTGTATCTGTCTGTCTGTTTGTCTGCTTATTTATCTGTCTGTGTATCTGTCTGTCTGTCTGCTTATCTATCTGTCTGTCTGTTTATCTGTCTGTTTGCGTATCTGTCTGTCTGTCTGCTTATCTATCTGTCTGTCTGTGTATCTGTCTGTCTGTCTGTCTGCTTATCTGTCTGTGTATCTGTCTGTTTGTGTATCTGTCTGTCTATCTGCTTATCTGTCTGTCTGTTTGTCTGTCTCTGTATCTGTCTGTCTGTCTGCTTATCTGTCTGTCTGTGTATCTGTCTGTCTGTCTGCTTATCTATCTGTCTGTCTGTTTATCTGTCTGTCTGTCTGTGTATCTGTCTGTCTGTCTGCTTATCTGTCTGTGTATCTGTCTGTTTGTGTATCTGTCTGTCTGTCTGCTTATCTGTCTGTCTGTTTGTCTGTCTTTGTATCTGTCTGTCTGTCTGTCTGCTTATCTGTCTGTCTGTGTATCTGTCTGTCTGTGTATCTGTCTGTTTGCTAGATAACTCAAAAAGTTATTGACGGATTTGGCTGAAATTTTCAGTAAATGTTGATACTGACACAAGGAACAAATGATTAAAGTTTGCTGTTGATCAGTGGGGGGCGCACAGGTGTGTGTTTCATTTGTTGGTGGAGGCAGACCACTGCTCACAGAAGTGTAAGTGAAACCTCTGGCTAATTTATGTGAGGTGGGGAGGGGGTGATGTGCCTTGGCTGAGTCTGCGCTCTCCTACTGCTTTTCTAGTATCCTATACTTGGAATAGATTTAAAGGTTCAGGTTCAGGTCTGACTGACTGATTAATTGACTGGCCGATTAATCGGGTGAATTATAAGGTGCCACCTATAATCAGTATCGGACAATATGAAGCCAATTTATTAACACATTTTGCTGCTGAGTTTGTGTCGCTGCTGCTGCTGTGTGGATGTGTGCACTGCCTGGGGAGTTACAGTAAAGTCTGTCAGTTCTGCTATTACTGACAATCAGCCTGTCACCTCCACACATGTGCAGTGAAATCACATACTGACAAGGATGGAGGTACTCCCTCTCCAACCCCCCCCCCCCCCCCACTTATAAACTAACCCCACACATACCTGTATGTTTCCTTCTACCTCACAATTCATTCTGCAGATAGTGTAGGGTCAGTGGTCAGTTATAACAATTGTAATTGCTCCGATCAGGAGAAACTATGGATGAACTTAATTCACTCTGCACATGCTCAGTTCAGTCCTTACTCAGTACTCCTTGTGCTCAGTAATATTTTTCTGTCATTTTGTGCTTCATAGTTAGTTTTGTAGTTGGACTCATTAAAGCCAGGTTTGACTGATTCTGAAAGTATTATTTGACAAACTTTTTTATTTCACTACTTATAAAATACAAACATCTTTTTCATTAGGCTGCTCTGACCAGAATAAAAAAATACTGAACCTACAACATGTTGTTGCCCAGACATCAAATATTATCTTTGTAAGATTAATATTTATACATCTGTTAATCCACATGTCATAATTGCCTATTATAGGATTACTATATCCTGTGTCGATAAATGTTCTTATTTCATATATCGGCCAATATACTGGTTATCAGCCAATATCGGACATCAGCTTTTTTCTTACCCTCCATATTGGCATTGGCCCCAAAAATCCAATATTGGTCGGGCTCTGGTTCAGTGTACAGTTGTGTGTTTATGTGATGCATGTATCACATGAGCACACAACTAAAGCATAACTAAACTAAAGCATAAATATTCAATATAAGCTTGAATATTTAGGACACTCATAGCATGTCCTAAATATTCCTTAAAAAGCTTCAACTGGTTCAAAATACAGCAGCCAGATTATTAACAGAACCAAACAGAAGAGAACACATCACCAGCTCCAAACCCTAACCCCTGACCCCTGACTCCTAACCCTATCACCCCTGTGCTCCAAACCCTTCACTGGCTACCAGTTGAGTTTAGAATTAAACATATAAAACCATTAATGGTATGGGCCCCTCTTATCTTTTGTACCAGCCCAATAGAACCCTTCGTTCTCAGAATGCAGGTCTATTGAAAGTTCCGAGGGTTTGTAAAAGTACAGTAGGAGCTTCAGCCTTTAGTTACCATGGTTACAGTCTTATGGAATGAGCTTCCATTTAATATTAAAGAGGTCGACACAGTCTCTACATTTAAAATTAGGTTGAAAACATTCCTGTTTGAGAAAAACTTTGGTCAGGTTAGTTAAAAACAGACTGAAGTCACAGTTCAGTCTAAGCTGCACTCTCTCTCTGTCTCTCGCCCTTTCTCTGTGTCTCTCTCTCTCTCTCTCTCTCTCGCATCTGTCTTTGTCATTTTTATAACCTATCTTACATACCAAGTCTGTTCATGGCTTGTCACCTGGTGTCTCCTTTCTCCACCAGCTCTCTCAGCAGTGTCTGCCTGGGAGTCATGGACGACAGGATCTATGGTGACTCGCTTGTGCCCTGTGCTGGCCTGTGACCCCAGACCTCCTCCCTTGCCTGTCTCGTTGATGAACCTGCCCCCCCCCACCCCTTCCTTCATCTATAAATGGACGTTCATCTATAGTCTGTCCGTCCATGGGAGTGGATCTGTCCTTCAGTGTGGTTCTCCTCAAGATTTTCCTTCTTTTTTTTTTTTTTTGAGTTTTTTCTACTGAGAAGGAGGGTCTAAGGCAGTGGTCCCCAAACCGCATCTGGCCCGCCTCCACATTTAGTCCGGCCCCCTGAACAATACCAAAGAATATTTTGATTTTTTTTTCATATATGTGTATTTGTATTTGATAATAAAGTTGGACTTTTGCAATAAAATGTTCCTTAGTTTTGAACTATTTTCATTATTAACTATTAGTTAGTGACTAGTTTCACCAAGAACTTTGACAGACGCTCATATGAGTCATTTAAGTCAGAGATTCTGCTCTGACAACGAAGCTGAACTTGGACCTGTTAAGATGAAGACGTTTATGTTCAATGGACTTTTTTTCTGTGAAGAACCCAGAGAGAGTTATTTGATTGTGGCTTTCTGGAAAAAATACATTTTTACATTTAGGCATTCCTGCAATTGTCACACTTTTTCTGTTACAAACTGACCCTCATCAGGGAAGGGAAAAGTTATGTGGCCCTCACAGGAAAAATTTTGGGGACCCCTGGTCTAAGGACAGGGGATGCTGGGGACTTTTCATATATTTCTGTAGTTGATTGTGTCTCTGTAAAGCCCTGTGAGACGACTTTGTTGTGATTTGGGGCATTATAAATAAAATGTAAATGAATTGTAGCTAGTTTTGCACAGTGCTGCTAATGTTATAGGTGACAGAGGTGCTTGACTAGGCTCGGGTTAGGGTCATGGTTAACCCTTTAACTACTCACATCACACAAACTTCAGCCTCTTTTACACAGCACTTTTGTTATGGGAATATTTCACCTTTATTCACGAATGATGTCTGTGTCAATCAAATGCCATAATTAACAACTTATTGCAGCTTTAATGCCTTTGGCAAAAGTAACAGTTGTGCTAAAGGTCGAATCCTGATTCTCCAGGACTATTTAAAAGGAAAACCTGTCATTCTTGAACCAACGTTTATTATTATGAAATGTATAGTTTAATTTGGTTTTTGATCTGTGTATTACTGTCATGAAATGGACAGCGTTTAGTTTAGTTCCATGTATTATTAATGCTGTGAAAGGTTTATTTTGATGTGACACGCTGTTGTGAGTTTGTATAGTGTTTTGTGTTTAGTCACAATTGAGTCTGTTATGTGTAGGATTTTGGGTTACTGATGGGATCTGACATGATCTGACATGGGAATTTAGGGCGGGTAGAGAGATTAGAAGTTCAAATTCCTTTTCAAATGTTTTCCATTCCTTTTTAGATTAATATTTTTGTTGTTTAGTTTTAATGTTATATTTGAAAGAAACAAAGAAAGAAGGTGTTGTTTTGATAACATGTGTGACCCCCTGCACTGGGGGGACTGAAAACTGAGAGGGGACCACCTACAGTACGTCATGGAACAGTACAGTACAGTAGAGTACAGTAGAGTACAGTACAGTACAGTAGAGTACAGTACAGTACAGTACAGTACAGTACAGTACAGTACAGTACAGTACATTACAGTACAGTACAGTACAGTAGAGTACAGTACAGTAGAGTACAGTAGAGTACAGTACAGTACAGTAGAGTACAGTACAGTACAGTACGGAACAGTACAGTACTGTACAGTACAGTACAGTACATTACAGTACAGTACAGTAGAGTACAGTACAGTAGAGTACAGTAGAGTACAGTACAGTACAGTAGAGTACAGTACAGTACAGTACGGAACAGTACAGTACAGTACAGTACAGTACTGTAACATGCTAACATTTGTGGTCGGTGAAAGATAGTTAGTCACACTGGTATGCTCAAGGTGTTTCCACTTCCTATGTCACACTATCTGCTGCATCCACAGCCCTTTGAGACCAGATCATAGGTGGGTGTGTACAAGTCCAACCTGTTACTCCTTTAGCTTGGTTGTGGAGAAAAGGTGGGATCACCATCTGATCATTTTTCCAGTATCTCTGTGTAAAATTGGCTTTAAACTAAACAAATGTAATCATGATACTAAACTGATCTTTTTCTACCCCTTAAGTAGTAGGATTAGTTATTTAATAATAATACATTTTATTTGAACAGCACTCAAAAACACTTTACATGCAGTAAAAATAGAACAATAAGAGTCCAATTACAATAAAAACAAACAATAGAAAACAGAGCAATCAGAAATTAAAGCAGACAGAATAAAAGTACTCAAACATTAAAAGCAATCTTAAATAAATTAGTTTTTAAAAGGGATATAAAAGTGTTGAAGTGGGAACAGTGACAGATGGTTGGGGGGAGTGAGTTCCAGAGGTTTGGGGTGGCTACAGAGAAGGCTCCACCCCCCCAGGTTTGGTGCTTGGTTATGGGCAGCGGGGCGAAGAAGTGGGCAGAAGAGGATCGGAGGCTGCGGGAGGGGACGTGAGGTGGTAGGACGTCAGTGAGGTAGGGGGCGGAGGCTGGTGAGGGCTTTATGGGTGAGGAGGAGGAACTTAAATGTAATTCTATGTTTGATGGGTGGAGTCAGTGAAGGTGTTGGAGGACAGGAGTGATGTGATGGTGTGAGGGGAGTGGGTGAGGAGACTAGCCGCAGAGTTCTGGATGAACTGGAGTTTATTGAGGAGTTTGGAAGGTAAACCATGGAGAAGGTGTAATGGAATTATATTGTGTCTTAACATTGCATTATTTTCTGTATTCTTTGTATTATTACTTTGTCTTTGTAAATCACATCAGTGCTTAACATGTTTAAGCAATAACCAGTAGGGGGTCTAGTCATTGCACCTACCCAGACTCTGTGTCTCCTTTCCTTGCAAGTTGGGGGTCTGGTTATGACACCTACCCAAATCCTTGTGTTTCCTGTGATTGGCCAGTTGTATCTGTATAAGTACCTGTGTTTCTCTTTGTTGGGCAGAGATCTCTCCACACACATGCTGCCAAGTGTGTGTTCTGACTTGAACAAAACTCATTACAATTATTTTTCTAAATATTATTCGGATTCCAGCTTCGTTCTGAATTAAACTGAAATAATTCCACAACAAAGGATACTGCAGTAGTCAAATCTGGAGGTGATGAAAGCATGAATAAGTGTTTCTGTGTGGTGGAGAGGGAGAGAGATGGACTGATGCGGGTGATGTTTTTGAGGTGAAGAAAGGATGTTTTGGTACCAGTCACTCACATGTTACCATGGCACCAGTTACACACATTAGTTTTTTGGTGACCTGTTTGATGTGCTGTGTGAAACTGAGGGTGGTGTCGAATATGATGCCAAGGTTGCGAGTGAGGAGAGAGGGAGTTAGGGAAGTGTTGTCAATGGACACACATAAGGGGGGGGGGGGTGGGCTGGGTGAGGAATTGGGGGCCAAGGTTGGATTTGTCACTTTTGAAATTAATTTCAGGTTTTACAACTCTTCAGAAAACCCTGATATAGATGACACTGGTGGTCATAAAAGTCAAGTGTAGTAATTAGATGAGGTATCTGTAGCAGTACAGTCTGTGGTGCTGATGGCCTGTACTGATGCCACCGCAAAGGAGCAACCATAAATATCACATTTGGATTTCCCAAGAAAACAAATCCATCTATACAATATTACAGACAAGAAAGGTGCAGATGAAGCTACTTTAAACTGAGAGATTTTTATCCACTCAAAATAAACATTTCATTTATTAGCTAATTGTTCCAGGTGTTGGACAGTATAACTGTTGTAAGGCCAAACAAAATAGTACGTGTGGTTCCGGTCACCCGACCGACCCAATTTTTTTACGACGAAAATGCTGACTATGTAGACATTTTATCAGTTTGTCAAAATAAATTAAATATAATGAACCGGCCGACTGCTGACACTTATCTTCGAAATTCCCAATAACTGATGATGAGAGAATTTATTTCTCCGTATTTAGTCCGTATTCATGTTTACCAACATCTGTCACCTGTCTGACCACCGTGATTTATGACTAGTGACAAACGACGACCATATCCAGCCATGTCCATCAAAACAACCCTCAATGCATGTGATTGCTGCGCGAGTTTTGATTGGCTGTTCGCCTCTTGATGAATCTTTCGTACATTGTCTGTTAATTTCCCACTCACTTCACACTTCGTTTGTTTCAAAAACACCACCGTTTCTTTATTAATTGGGAAGATGGTTTCATATCTTTATGGAGAATCTCTTGGTCACAAAGACTTGTGTGCCTGGTGTGGGGAACCAAATACAAATCCACTTCCAGAGCTAAAAAAATAAATTTAAAACTGTACTCCCGCTCTGTCAAGATTGTGAGAGGAATGTCAAGAAGCCAGAAACAAAACAGCAGTATGGTAAGAGGAAATAAGTTGAACAGTAAATAGATAGCTGTATATGTCCACTAAAGCCTTCAATATTGGGGCCTTTATTTCATTGAAATAATATTTAGATGTAGATAGAATTTACATTAGTAGTTAAACTGTATTTTTGTTGAAAAAAAATCAATAAAATACAAAATGTTGATGTCAAATCAGATTTTATTGTATTTCAATCATCTAAAATTCATTTATGCTCTCTTAAAACATTCTGTAAATATACATGTACATGCACATGGCAAATCTGAGGCAATGTGTTGATTTTCTAACTGCTGGAAAGCATAACTGATATTAAATCTGAATTTTTGGAGCTTCTTTTTAGAAGACGGGTATATAAAATTGTAAATAAAATAAAATATGGATGACCGACCTACCTACCCAATTTTTCCTATCCATGTGATGGGAACCACATATATTATTCTGTTTGGCCTAAGAGAACAGAAGGGAAGCAGTGTTCACGCCCACTCTGCTTGTGCTCTGTGGCATCTCACTTGTAAAAAACATTCTCACACTGAATGGGGGGGGGGTGACGACATTTTGATCATGTGTGAAACATGTCGTCAATTAGCACATAGCATACATAGAAGCTGTTAGCCTAGGATCTAGACTGTCCCCAGTGGCCGCAAACTGCATTTGCTACGGGGAGAGTCTAGAAAGTCTAGGCGAATTTGTGGGCGGGATAACCGCTGTCTGTCAAGTTTTCTCTTTACACAACGCCACGCTATTGGATGGGTAACCAGTCAGAGCCAACCGGTCAGAGCGATGAACATGGATTTCGTAGACAGCATCACCGGAAGAACACACCAGAATGTAGTCTGAAAACGAGTGCAGCAGCTTAGCCATACCCGGTGGGCAAAACTCCGACAACGTCCCTTTTTTCCAAAAACAGCTTAAGTGCTGTTTTCTGCTCCTCTCGCAGGGAAAACTGTAATTTTAAATCACCTAGCGTTGCTGCCAAAGCCAGCTCGAATGGTTGTTCCTGGTGATGAGCCATGTTGTCTAGCAGCTAGCAACTGGTGTTACGGCAATGTGTGCTAGCTAGCAGCTACGCCTTCTTCTTCTCTTTGGTGTGCTAGCTGCTACGTCTCTGCGACTACAACATTACGTGTCGTATTTGTGTCGTCATGAGGCAGGGCGGGCTCCAATCTCGCCCCTCGCGATTTGATTGGTCCGGTCCATTTTGGATTTTCAGATCCTAGGCTGTCTAGTCTGTCTCCCCGTAGCAAATACCATTTGCGGCCACTGGGGACAGACTAGATCCTAGGCTAAGTACATGTATGTTCTGAACATTTCTGTAGAATTACTGTTAAAAAAGCGGTAGACAATAAGAGTGAAATGAAAAGCCAACTGCTCCTGTATAAGAACAGCTTCTTCACATGCTGTCTAATATAACAGTCTGAAATAGTCCTGGTAATGCCAGCCTAAAATATAGCACTAATAGAACTGAGGCAAATATTAACACCAGAGGGGAAAAACTTGATAAAGCAACGAGAAGTTCTGTTGAGTTTTTTTCTTGTACATTTGAAATACCAAGAGGCTGCGTGTCATGGGTATAATGTCAGCTGGTTCTGCTCGCTTTCTGAAAAAGAATTTGTTAAGATCAAAAACCAAATCTGTCTATTCTATAGCACTTTTTCAGAAGGTGTGTGTGTGTGTGTATTGGATCTTACCCAGTTGAAACTGGTCTGAGCTGTTGTTGCAGGTCTGTTGGACCTCTTCACTGTCCCATCCCAGAGGGTAGAGTGCACATCCTGAGCCTATGAGCAGACCTGTGAACAACACAGAGAGTGAGTAGGTGCCGCTGCTGATAAAACACTCAAAAACAGGGCTGAGGGTTGACAAGTATTTATGTGAGGAAAACCACAACAACGTCAAAGTCTATGATTATTATTCGGATTATTAATATCATTGTTGTTTTGATTATTATTTGTATCTCATCAGTGTCTCCAGTGGGAGTGAGAAACCGTACAAGTGGATTTACACTTAAAAATCCTTCCACTTCCCAACTTGTATGCTAAATATTTGTGAGAAATACAACTCTAGTCCCTCTGTATTTTATATTTTATTTTGAATTAAGTTTATTTTTTTGGATATAGGCAGAAATGAGCATTGAAATGACATTTGTGTAAGTTATTCATGACTCAATAACAAACATTTAGAGGAAAAATCCCTCCAGTAATGAACTCATCTGTTTTTTGTTTTTTTTACCACAGGCACTGAATATGCATCACTTTAAGCTAAACGTGTTCATACTCTGCAATGGGTTCTCTCTGAGTGTTTACTTCACGTTTTAACTAAAATAATCCAAAACATAATAAGCCGTTGCTCCACAGTCACACGACACGTACAACCTCCCCGTTTTATTTTTCCTGTTAGTTTATCAGCGTTTTTCAGTACATACTGAAAGCAACGCTCTGACCTGTTTCAGCATTTTTATTTTTTTTTTACCTCTGAACAATCCTCACATCTCTCTGTAAAATGACACGGACTGCAAATTTAACACTTCATCACATTTTTACTGCAACAAAACAAAGCGCTCATCTGGCAAAAGCTCATAAAACACTGCGAACGAATGAACATATGCAAATATAGCTTGGCAATTTCTCACAGAGGAGAAAACAAGCTTTTTTTCTGGATTGCAATAATTACTGTAAAACTCTGGAAAATCCTTGAGGGACTGCTTTATGTCAGTGATTAAAGAGACTTATGACTCTGCTTAAAGCTGCACACAGAGACAAGAGTTAAATCTAGTCAAGGCCATTACATTAAGGATTAATATCCTCAATATTTGCCTGCAGCCAGGTCTTGACAAGTTATTCCCTGGATGCCAAGGCCTGTCTCTTGAAATTACCCTGTGGGGGCCCCTGGTAGGTGGCTCTGCCATCACATTAGCTTAATCCCCTCCGATATGTCTGCCCCGCTATCAGTTTTGGGATGTGAGGACGGCAGCAGAGAAAGTGAAGGCAAGAAAGCTCTGCCTTCCAACCTGATTACTCCTGCCATCCAGGACTGCCTTATTAAATCTAGGCCAGATAACAAGCAGAAATTAATCCACATGCTAATGCAGATGGCTTAGACAAACTGGCTAACATCCGAGGTGGAGTAGGGAAAGTGTTTCCTCCAGTCGCATCCAAAATGACAGCTTTAGAGAAAATAGACAGGCCCATCATAGCACCTGTGGTAGAAAATCAATTCTGTGAAACTCTGGCATGTTGATGAGCATAAAAGGATATAAAACTGAGTCTGTGTCATTACAGTTGAGGATCAGAGGGGATCCAGGGATTTTCATATGGAACAACTCAGCCATGTCTTTTCCACACCCTTAAGAGAACTTCAGACGTGTTCCTGATTCATACCTAAAATGACTACGTTTAGGTGTGCAATACTGAAGTAAAGCCCTGTGTGTGCAGCCGATGGGACCCCCCCCCCCATCAACAGAAAAACTGACAACATACTCAGAAGCCAGTCATCCACATGCAGGCTTTCAAATATTCAGTTATATAATGTTATCAAATGTGTTTTGATTCAGATTTGTAACAGTAAAGCATGCCAGCGTTATAATATATTCATGATTAATATTTAACAAAATGAAGAATTCTCTTTCAAGTGTTGTGTAATGCAGAGAGATACAGCAGCATGTAATCAAAATGAATTTCCTTGCAGCAAATGAGAAGGGAAAACACAGAGGGCAAAATGTGGCTTCAGTTCCCAAAGACATTGTTATTCTATCCAGCAAATGCTAATGTTCCTATTTGAAAAATTACTATCCGTGCGTATTCTCAATCATGCTTTGATTAAAACATTTGTTAAAACTATCAAATCCATGTGGAGTCAGTATCTCTCTGAGAAAATAATAGGACGACAACTGGATCTGTTTCCACTTCAGGTCACATGATGATATTGACCACCGGAAAAAAGGTGGTGAGCTAGCACAACAGATCAGTTCCACTGTGGAAGAAACTAATCACAGGCTGTCAAGTGTTTTGGTTGTTTTGTGGATAAAGTCAGTGAACCTTCAATACTGCAGTGGATGAAATCACTGCGAGTCTCACATGTTACCATGGCACCAGTCACTCACATGTTACCATGGCACCAGTCACTCACATGTTACCGTGGTACCAGTCACTCACATGTTACCGTGGTACCAGTCACTCACATGTTACCGTGGTACCAGTCACTCACATGTTACCATGGCACCAGTCACTCACATGTTACCATGGCACCAGTCACTCACATGTTACCGTGGTACCAGTCACTCACATGTTACCGTGGCACCAGTCACTCACATGTTACCGTGGTACCAGTCACTCACATGTTACCGTGGTACCAGTCACTCACATGTTACCGTGGTACCAGTCACTCACATGTTACCATGGCACCAGTCACTCACATGTTACCGTGGCACTAGTCACTCAAATGTTACCGTGGCACCAGTCACTCACATGTTACCGTGGCACCAGTCACTCACATGTTACCGTGGCACCAGTCACTCACATGTTACCGTGGTACCAGTCACTCACATGTTACCGTGGTACCAGTCACTCACATGTTACCATGGTACTAGTCACTCATATGTTACCGTGGCACCAGTCACTCACATGTTACCGTGGCACCAGTCACTCACATGTTACCGTGGCACCAGTCACTCACATGTTACCGTGGTACCAGTCACTCACATGTTACCGTGGTACCAGTCACTCACATGTTACCGTTGCACCAGTCACTCACATGTTACCATGGTACCAGTCATTCATATGTTACCGTGGTACCAGTCACTCACATGTTACCGTGGTACCAGTCACTCACATGTTACCGTGGTACCAGTCACTCACATGTTACCGTTGCACCAGTCACTCACATGTTACCATGGTACCAGTCATTCATATGTTACCGTGGTACCAGTCACTCACATGTTACCGTGGTACCAGTCACTCACATGTTACCATGGTACCAGTCATTCATATGTTACCGTGGTACCAGTCACTCACATGTTACCGTGGTACCAGTCACTCACATGTTACCGTGGTACCAGTCACTCACATGTTACCGTGGTACCAGTCACTCACATGTTACCGTGGTACCAGTCACTCACATGTTACCATGGTACCAGTCACTCACATGTTACCGTGGTACCAGTCACTCACATGTTACCGTGGTACTAGTCACTCAAATGTTACCGTGGTACCAGTCACTCACATGTTACCGTGGCACCAGTCACTCACATGTTACCGTGGTACCAGTCACTCACATGTTACCATGGTACCAGTCATTCATATGTTACTGTGGCACCAGTCACTCACATGTTACCATGGTACCAGTCACTCACATGTTACCATGGTACCAGTCACTCATATGTTACCGTGGCACCAGTCACTCACATGTTACCATGGTACCAGTCACTCACATGTTACCGTTGCACCAGTCACTCACATGTTACTCACATGTTAAGACAGGTACTTCCCTAATCTGTGACTGTTTGTGTGGGTACTGCTGGAGACAGGTACTTCCTCTGGTCCTCAGATGGAACCCTGGTCTGCACACACATAACAATCAGGGGTTTGTGTTCTTTAGCATGTGGCTGTTAGCTGCAGGTAAGCTCCTACTTCTGACCCGTCGCCACCGAACGCATGTGAACTCTAACCAACAAACACATTTGACTTTTTTTCCTGTAAAGTATTGCATCACTCTCCCCGAAGTTAGAGACTACTAGCACTGGCTATTCAAGCACTGAACCACATGTTAGCTTCTGCCAGATAAAGCTTAATGATTCCCTGAAGAAGAATGTGATGGAAGATAGTGTGGACCACAGCCACTTATTCATCTCTTGAACATGTAGTATGAATGCAAAGTCAAACAAAAATAACAACCCACAATAGAAAAAAATACAAATATGCTGCAAGGTTAACAAGAAATTGGCACCTTTTTCTGTTTGTGCTGAAGAATTCTAAGTAGTAGGAGTTCCAAATGAAACTTAACTTAAAGTTTATGAAAAAAAACATAAGACTTTAACTGTTCATATGCTAGGAGTACGTCTATAAAGACACACAAAAATCTTTAGCTTTAGAAAAAGTTTATAAAAGTTCACAGTTAAAGGAGGCAGATAATAACATCATAATGTTCAGTTTTTGAATAAACTTAGTATAATTAGTCCCACATTAGATTCATTACAGATAATTAGCCAGGCTGTTTGTGTACTTGTTAATTAAAGCACAACATTAATCTGACAAAAACTAGTTTTGTTTCAGTTGTGTTACACAAAATATGTGTCATGAACAGGACATTCATTTCCAGGTTTCCCAAACATCAATCAATCATTCCCTCCAGTTTGTCCATCTGTCTGTCTGTCAGTTACCAACATAACTCAGTTATCAACAGATGTCCACTAGTGTCAGCTCCTATAAGGTATATTGTGGGTTCATATACAGTAACAGTAAAAAAAAATAAAATAATCCTTATTTTCAAGAAACACATTCTTGTAAATTCTAATGCCTGATTCGAGTAAAGGTATATTTGTTTGGACAAATATAAATAATTTAACATAATATAACAACAAAAATGGCTGATAAGCGTTTCATTTCAGAGACGATTTCTAACATGTTTTCTTGATAAAAAAAACCCAATTCACTTCAGTTCTTCCATCAATATCTGTCATTTTTCTGACAAAAACAGAGGTTTTATTCATTCACTGTTTTCTTTTTGGTTTGTTTTAGCCACATGACACACACAGGAGTATGCACTTGATTGCATAACCCTTATTTTTCAGGACTTTTGACGGTCTAATAGTTCTTTTTCTGTGACTGTATCAAATGATAGTCATGTATACAGCTATTCTCTAACCACTTTTAGTCATCCTCAATTGTAGAAGCATCGTCCAGCTTAGACCATCCATCAACAAGGCAAGAGACTTAACAAAACAACAACTTTAATAAGGTTTTCATTTTGTATGTTTTTGATTCTGAAACTCAGAGAAATCAAAGGGATAAAGAGCTGTGTAATGTTTGTTTCTTTCTAACCCTAGAAAGTGTCTGTGTTTCTTGCCTGCCCCCCACACAAGTCATGGTCGAACTTGAGCAAGGCCTTCATGAGAGGCGTGTGTGGTGTGAATTTGGTGATCCTCCATCAAAGATGTCAAAAGTTATTGAGAGTATAGTGTTCCTAGACGGATGGACGGACGAACAGATGCACAGATGAACAGCATTTCTATGTCCCCTGCTGGAGCGACGGGGGACAACAATGAATGGTGCTGGAATGTGACTGTGGTGCAATGGGACACCCACTGAAATGACCCAGGCCAGCAAACTGGCCATGGCTACTTCTGGACTGAACGTCGTCTTTTGCAGTGAGCAGATGGTTATGTCATGATGAAGTGATTGCAGGAATCCACTAATATTCAGTAGAAGACACCACAGGACCTCACAGCAACAAGACAATGAGACACAGAGGGATGTGAAAACAAATCAGTGATGTTGAAAATATGGCAGTAGCAGCCAGAGCAGAATGTGTTCCTTCCACAAAAGCTATTAAGAATCAAAATAAGCAGTTTAGTTGAGCGGCAGTGGCTGCACCCTGAGCTCAAACGTTCAACTGCCCTCAGCTTTCCTGCACATCAGAAGTGTTCAAGTGCTGCTCTATCACTGCAGGCCTTCCACCTTTGTTTGTTTGTTTGTTTGTTTATCTTACTTCTTTTTCCAGCAACTGCTGTTTGTAAAACCACAGCCTGTTTTTGGAGTCTTGATTCTGTTGCCATAGCAGCCACGTGATGCCTGATAATCCTCCCTTGCACTGGAGATGACGAGGAAAAGGTTGGAGAGCAGACGCCATCTGTGTAGATGGAGTTCTACCAGCTTCTCTGAGCGGCTACTCAGTCAACTGACGGACGACTCTGAAATGGACTTCACTAAATACAATCATTACTACATATTAATGCTCAGTCAATAAAGTCTTCTTTAATATGGTGATCTTTTTACTCCATTTTCTTTCTACAGATTTCATCATGGTAGTTGAGCTGACTTTTGAAGTTATATTTGCACTGTGATGAAAAGCCAACTGAGAAGTGCTTTATTCCATCACTATTGTTCCCCATGCAGGCTTTTTACCTGAATGAAAAACTATCCCCTTTTCATATTAACCCCCCCCCCCCCCACACACACACACACACACACACACTCAGACTTAGGGAGCGCTGATGCCTTTTGTAAAGCCTTCCTGCTCTCTGTCAAAAACCAAGGAATTTCTTACCCCCCCCCCCCATACCCCCAGACAATACCATTCAAGGTTATCATTGAAAAGGCCAAAGAGAACAAGAGGGGGGGAAATGGGGGGGGGGGTTCTGCTAAGCTGCAGAGAATGTTGGTGTCCAGGGAATAAAAGTGGGGACGTGGCTGAATAGGTTAATGTAAGACATTCCCTTTTGGGTTCGAAGGATCATCCAGAAGAGGCACTACACCTGACAAGTCAGCTCAAAATAATCTCTACCTTTACATATCCTTTGCTCTCTTTCAGCTTCACATTCATATTTTTCTTCAGCTGACACGCTCACAGACTCGCGGTCATTAACACTGTGCAACTTGATCCGCTTTTTTTTCCCAACAATTTGTCAACAGCATGAAAAAACCCCACAAAATAATACTAAGATTCAAGAAACTCTACATGAATTATTGTAAAATAACCTGTGGGCCTATGGGACAAAGGGGGTGTCCATCCAGAAACCTGGTGTACACCGTTTTGCACACTCATATTCAGACAGTATATGCACATTTCTAGAGCTTTGTAACTATTGGTAACAGAGGTGATCCTGGGAAACTGTTAATAATGTGCAAAGGTTCACTCCTCAGGGTGTTCTGCTCATCACAGATACACAAATGAAGCATTAACACATCGATATTCCATCCGTCAACCCCATCCTCACCCCTGAACCAGACCGCCCGTACACTGGACACTAGTGATGCGCGGTTAGGGGGTTTTACAGAAATCCGCCCCGCCCAAATCCAAGACGTGGCTAGGCCCGCCCCGCCCAATCCGCATGATGTCACGTATCGATAAACCCAACCCGCCCGCTATCAACCCGCGAGCTTAAATTTGTCTCTAAACTCACATAGTACATTCGCAGCATCTTTACCTTGTGCTTCTAATGTTAAAAGTCATGAAGCATCATTTTTGCCTCCTTTCTAACGTCTCAATATGCACTCCAGCACATAAAATAGACTCCACCCACATCATCACTCTATAAAGCCAACACATACAACGTTTCCGTACAACCTTCGCATCGCCTGTTTTAATCTTCTCCCTGATCAAGTCCAACATTTTCACTCTTATCTCTGAGTGTTCAGGGAGATTTGGCGCTAATAACAAATAACAAAAAGTTTTGAAAAAAGCATTCAAAACAGGAAGTGACGGGCTTGCACATGCGCGAGCCGAGCACGCACACACACACACACACACACACACACACCTCAGCGGGTATTGATCGTCCCTGACCCGCCCCACCCTCATCCGCAATATGTATTAATACTGCGACCCAGCCCGCCCGACTCGCGGGTCACCCGCGGATATCCGCTGGCCAGTGGGTAGCCCACGCAACACTACTGGACACATCCATGCCCATCAGCTAAATTTCAACCATATAAAGACGAGGACACAAACTTCACTTGTTGCTGAATGTATTTAATGTTATTGTGTAACATTTACTCTCACACATTAGTACATTAAGTCAGTCTGGGCCTCAGTGATGCTGCGACTGTGCTCATAATGTTGATGTGTAACAGTCTAAACGTCTATAAACTGCTATAACACTTCATGTCAAATCATTACACATAGTTTCATGCCTGTAAACCGCCATCAATCTTCACCAATATCTCGTACTCGTACTCACTGTCATCCGCTTTATCTGGGTCGTGGGGGCAGCAGCCTCAGAAAAGCAGCCCAAACTTCCTTCACCCCAGCTGCTTCTGTCAAGTCTTTCAGGGGAATCCGGAGGCGTTCCCAGGCCAGCCGAGAAATATAATCCCTCCAGCGGGTCGGCCCCGGGGTCTCCTCCTGGATGGACATGCCTAGAACACCTCCACAGGGAGGCGTCCAGGAGGCATCCTCACAAGATGCCCGAGCCACATCAGCTGGCTCCTCTCAACATGGAGGCTACACGGCTCTACTCCCAGTCCCTCTCGGATGTCCAAGTGTCTCACCCTGTCTCTAAGGTTGAGCCCGGACACCCTGCGAAGGAAACTCATTTCGGCTGCTTGTACCCGTTTATCATAATATCATAGTTTGGATTTTTGTAAGTGAAAGGACATGATTATAGATGTGCAGGCATTATTTGAACTATGAATTAAGGCTATAGGAGCTTCTTCTTCTTCTTCTTTATTTTTGGCAGGCTATAGTAGCTGCTTGTGGGTAATGATTCAAGCACTAATGCAAAACTGATAAACTTGTGCAATATAGATGTGAAATAAAGATTCACAAAACAAAGTATTAACAGTATTTTTCCCCTATTCAGTTTTTTGTAGTTTATAATAGATTTGAGTAACTTTACTTTACTTGACTTTAAGAACATCATCATCCTAAAGTAAAATGCACCTCAAATTAATTTTGCCTTGACTTGAAGAATATGTAGGGCAGTTGCAAAACACTGTGTTCAGTTTAACTAGCTATGGTTTTATGTATACTTTATATGGTCCAACATGTTCAGACGTCTTTAAATGACTAATAAATCACTTCTACTTTAGTGTATTTCATGTTCTACTGACAACACAGGAACATGTAAACCTTCTCACTTGTTACGTCTAGTTCCCTATGAAGCATCCAGAGCCCTGAGGTCATCACAAGCTGCGTTTTCATTACCCTTGGAAATTCACAAAATGTAAATAGCGCTATAAAAAAACTGGGAATGGAAACACTTGAATAAAATAACATTTAAAAAAAAACCACTTGCTTTCATGATGTGGTTTGTCAGACATTTTAATATTCTAATATTTCGCAAAAGTGCAATGGAAACACTTTTTCCACAATTAAACCTCACAGGACGAGATGCACATGGTCACATGATCACTTCTCTTGGTGTGAGAATGGCACGACACACATGGGCAGAGGATGGTGTCATTTTAGAGACAGCAAACGGCAAAGAAATACAGCGTGACATCAAACACGTTCAAAGCACAAATATATTTTGTTGACATTTTAGGAAATACCGCAATTGTTTTGCGAAAAACTCTAATGGAAACATAGCTAGGGACAGGTTCGCTGCGTGTTCCCAAAATCTGAACCAAACAAAGTGAAGCATCATTCAGTTGTTCTGCTCCTCACCTGTGGAACAAACTACCTGAACACCTGAGGTCTGGGATAAAACTGTCAGGCTGAAAACTTTACTGTTTACTGCCACGGTTCTCAAACTGGGGTCCGCGGACCCCTAGGGGGTACGCGAAGTTATTCACGGTTTTGTTTTGTTTTTTTGCTGTTTTATTTTGAAATGCGGAAGTTTTATTTTGTAGCGAGCGGGCGGAAGTAGCAGCGCTGTTTGACGCTAGCTTGACTAAATTGAGACGGAGCGAGTCACAGGATATTTTTAGCCACCCTGCAGCGAACATGGATCGATTTTTCAGTCCGCAAAGTTCCTCAAGAAGTGGTAAAAGAAATGACAATGAAAATGACAAAAACAAACGTCCTAACCCTAAAAAGAGAAAGTACATTGATAGTTATATTGAGTTTGGCTTCATTGAGAACAATGATGGGAGACCAAAATTCTACCAGAAGTCTTTGTCTGTCTGTCTGTCTGTCACACACACACACACACACACACACGGTTTTGTGTGTCTTTTGTTCTGTTTATTATTTTAAAATTATTGAAGTGTTCATTTATATTATAATACCTGAAAATGTGGCTGGTTTGCACAAAAGCACTATTAAAAAAGGTTATCATTGTTTCATAATAATCATTGTTGAAGTGTTTTTTTTAAAATCATTTTCAGTATCGCGAGGATGAGGGGGGACATGGAAAAATGTCACCCCTCCAAGGGGGACCTGGGCCAAAAAAGTTTGAGAACCCATGGTTTACTGGAGCTTTGACTGAAAATATTGTCTTTTCAATATTTTTATGTCTCAATCTGTGTATCATTCATTCATTCATTCATTAATCTAAATTAATTGTTAATTAATAAATTGTCCATAGGCGTTAATGTGACAATGATTGTTTGTCTATATATGTTCAGCCCTTAGATGAACTGGAGACTCATACAGGGTGTGTGTATGCCCCCCCCCCACATGGTAGGTGGATTAGGCCCCCACAGACCCTGGTGAAGATAAAGCGGGTTCAGATGACAAGACAATACATCTTTTGTGATATATGTGCTATACACATACATGTGCCTTTCCCTTCTCACTTCTTCTTACTAGTGTGAGCTGTTCTGGGATGGTGACGGTAGGGGTGTGACTGGTCCGTCCAGAACGTGAGGCCTGCATGTTGAGACACCTTTTTTTTCCTCTCTCTCTCTCTCTCTCTCTCTCTCTCTCTCTCTCTCTCTCTCTCTCTCTCTCTCTCTCTCTCTCTCTCTCTCTCTTCACTTGAGCCTACATGCCACCTCTCCTGGTGATGCACTGATCCTTAGTGTCATTCAGCTTGGATCATCACAGGCGTTTTCAGAAAGACTTACTCCTGTGTGAGCGTTTTTGCTGGCGAAGCTGGTGTTTTATTTAAGCGAGACGGGGATCTGGAGGTTCTCTTGAAATGTTTGACTGTGGAGCTGAGGGAGATGGAGGATGAGGAGGATGGCAAGAAAGGAGGGATTTACACAGAATATGTGAAGTATGTGTGATATGTGATGTGCACAGTCAAGCGTACAAACACCCTGAGCTATTTCTACATTCGATCTCCAATGGTCTGAGCACTTCCTTCATTTATGAGATTCATAGTTGTTCAATAATAATCAATGATAATTTTGCTTCTATGAAACTGCTCCTAAAAACAGGACATGGAGCTAAAAAAAAATGGATTCATATTATGACGGAAGTTTGGAAGAACTTTGGATCTGTTTTCAAAAATATTAATAAATATTTACAAAGATCCGTGTAACATTTGTTCATTCATTTTTCAAAATAAAATAAAAAAACCCCAACTAGTTTCTGCATTATTTGTTTCTGAAACAAAAATGAAAAAAAAAAAACAGATAATGCTTTTTTTCAGTTTTTGTTTTTGTGTTTAAATGAATTATGGAAAAAAACGATAATAGCTGTTTTACATTTTATCCAATTTTGACCTGAAGCAAGTTGAGTAAACTGGAAATGACTGTGACCTGCACTGACAAAGATGGAAACCTATGTCCTATTTCAGGAAGTTAAGAGGGTCACCCAAAGACCTGAAGACCTGATTGGTGTCATATCAGTGCATCATGATCTTCCAGTCTGGTGGACACGTTTCTTTTGGTTGTTAACATTCATTTGCAGTTTATTCAATTTGTTTCAGGTCAAAATTGGATAAACCAGGAAACAGTCGTCATCCGTTTTTTTCATTATTCATTTAAAGACAAATACGGAAACTGAAAAAACCCCACATCGTTATCTGTTTTTCATTTTAGTTTTGGAAACATATAATGAAGAAACGAGTTGTTGTTTTGGCCCATGTATACTTTGGTATTTGGATTGTCCGTTTATGAATGGGAATTAAAAAAACAAACAATGACTGGTTTATTTGACTTTTGTTTTGAAACACAAAACCAACAATTGAATCATGCCGCATTTTCCTTTTTTTTTTTATTTCAATTTACAAAAAGAAATTCAAAGTCAACAGAAATGAAAAAAAACGGACCAAAAACAATCATTCATATTCTCTGCCTCTAACATCCTTTTCACAGTAGCTTTAAACAGCGACTTTTTGACAAAAACCTCCAAAACAGTAATTTTCCCGACAGTTTTCCAGTTGGACACTTTGATTTATTAATTATTTCGGTTCATTTTATTTTATTTTGGCCTGACGAACAGTTTATAGACTTGAAACGTTGCTAATTTTCAGTTATTTTTGGTTTAATTCTTATAACGGGCAACCTCCCTAAGTTGTTTTTCAGTGCAAAATTGGATATGTTTTAGTTCAATTTATTTCATTTAAAGTAGAGAAATACAGCGAGTAACCCGTATGACAAAATTAAATTTGTTTCTCCTGGTTGTGGAACAGCCCGATATAAAAATCTATGTGCAAAAATGTACGTCTAGTCTAGGCAATTTTTAAATAAAAGTATATACATAAATAAAAGAGCAGGGGTCCTCCAGAATCCAACAGTGTCGCAGTTTCTCAGTCTGGTGGTCCTGCTCTTAATACTCTGTAGCATCCTGCCTGAGGGGAGAGGGGCGAACTGAACGTGTGCGGGGTGTAGTTCTGAGTTTTCTCTGCTGTTTTTGTTGCACACCTGTCCTTATTAAGAATAAACAGACACCAATATACAATAGATTGTTGTGATGGTTCATTTGACTTTTTCATGCTTTTGTTCTTGCATTTACATTACATTTTAAACAGGTCTTGACTTGTTATCTGATCTAATTACATGTAGCTGAAGTTATTTTCCCTCTATCTTCCTGCAAATGCAAATATGACTCAAAAGCTATGAATAGTATAAATCATCTTATATCATCCTACACTGAAAAACAACATAATGCAAATGAAAAAAGACCCACATACCAAAGTCTGAAAGGTTGTGCATGAAAGAGGAGCATGTGGTTGTGCTGGAGTCTTTTCAGAAATGATCTAACTAAAGATAGAACATTTCAGTCTGTGTACATCACTGTCTTGGGTTTTTTATTTTTTATTTTAAGGGAGCACAGAGGCTGAGCTCTTCGAATGGAGCCCTAGGGGACAAGATGTTCACTTCTCAGAACATGGTTTCATAACAATCAGATGACCTGCACAGCCATCTTTAACATACTTTCCATGAACTCATTTATAATATCATCTCATAAGATTGCACGTGAACCAAATGACGAGACAAGTAATAACATCCTGCAACGGACGTTTACAGTTGATTTACAACGTTTACAGTACGTCATGTACTCTGATGCACACGTTTACAGTTATTCTTTATACCAGGGGTGTCAGACTCATTTTTAATTCAGAAACCACATTCAGCCTAAAATGGTATAAAGTGGACCGGACCAGTAAAATAATAGAAATAATAAGATAAAAACATATAAATAATGTTTCTGAGCAAAAATAGTAAAATTCCATCATGAAAATGTTCACATCTATGAACTGTTTGAACATAACATGAACAAATATGAACAACCAGGAAATTCTCAAGAAAAATAAGTGCGATATTAACAATATTTCACTTTAGTTTATCATTTATATACATGCGCATCACAACTTAAAGATAAGAGTGAATTTACAAATACACACATTTAGTAAAATTCACAATATTGGTAAAATTCCACATACATTTAAGGTTATTCACATTTTATTGTATCAGGCTAGTCATATTTATTTATTTGTTTGTTTCTTTATTATGCCCCTTTTCTTAACACTAAAACAAAGAAGAAAATGTGTTTTTTTCCAGAATTGTTTATTATCATTCTGGTTTGGTCCATTTTAGATTGAATTGATGTCAAATAACTTAACTTCCTTACTTAGTAATATCTTTTGTGTAACTTTTTAATTTCACAAATTCATCGCAGGGGCCAGATTAGACCGATCGACGGGCTGATTTTGGCCCCCGGGCCGCATGTTTGACACCTCTGCTTTATACCATCAACACTAAAGTCAACCAAACGGTCGATAATCTTCACCGGCACAGCAAAAGGCTCTGGTCTGCTGAGGCACAAAACCTATCCACATAAATACAGACAGTTTTCTAAATGTGTGTTTTCTCTGTAGACACTATAATGTACAAGTAACTAGAGTGGTTCAACTGTTGTTTGTGTTAGAGTTTGAACAGTACACACTTCAGACCAAGACAGTTAAATAATACTGAACGAACTTTAGTTTGAACTTCTTAATAAATGAAACTGAAACATCTTTAGTTTTTGAAGTGTATTACTAACATTATATAGATCTTTCCTTAAAACAACAGTAAAGGAAGTACAAGTACTTCCTTTACTGTATTTAAGTACACTTTTTAGGTATCTGTACTTTACTGGAATATTTATTTTTCTGGCAACTTTTTACTTTTACTTTCTACATTTATATAAATACATGTACTTTATACTCGTTATATGTATATAAATAACTGTACTTACTTTATACTCCTTACATTTATATAAGTATTTGTAATTTATAAATTATTTGTGATAATTTTTTTGACTTTTTTTCCTCATAATTTTGACTTATCTCCTAATTGTCTTGTTTTTATCCCTAATTTGTACTTTTTATCTTACCATTTAGATTTTTTAAATTAACATTAGGAAAATGATGGGTGGCGAGTATTTTACCTGTGGGTTTCCCAACATATAGATCAATCATCTTGGGTTCAATTTACAGTGTGTTTACATTGGTATGTTAATGATGCTTGCTTTTCTACATACCTGACAACAGCCTGTAAACCCATTTCTATATAGAAGACTTAGGATGAATCCCATTTCACCCCTTAGCACTTCCCCTCCATGTGTAGGGGTAGGGGTGTCTCAGTTCAGGTTAAGGCAGAGGGGTAGGGGGAAGGGGTAGGGCTTTAGACCCCTTCAAACTGAGATTTTCCGGAGCCAGATTCCAAACAGAGGGGTACGAGAAATTTCCGAAAAAAACAATGTAAATCCTTTTCAAAATTGCGTCATCTAAAAAAGAAGTAGACAAATGTAGTACTTTCACCATAATTAACAGTTTTTAAGTTTATAACCGTTGTATTGTATAAAGTTTGACGCTGTCCCAATCTGTAATGATCATTTTCTCCATAAAACTCCCATGAAAAAAAAAATCACTATTTATGTACAGTAAACACGGAGTAATCGGTCGATGGAGGGAACTTCTCCGATTTGACGCAGATATTAGTAAAAATATGTTCATATCCAGGACAACGACACAACTACAGCAGCAGACATGTTTGTTTACTTCTGGTTACAGCTGTTGTTTTTGTTTACATAACAACTGGTGGAGTGAACTGATGACGTAGGTGAGTGTTGAAGGGGTGTCCCCATTCATAGGGGTTTATTTTTGAAGCCCTACCCCTTACAGCTCTGTAAGGAGTAGGGGTAAGCGGTAGGGCTAAGGGATAAATGGGATTCAGTCTTAGTGTGATTGTTCCATAAAACCCCTAATGCTCTCATCTGCCCCTCAAGCAGTAACAGTTTTACCAGACAGGAAATGTGCAACTATCGTAACAAAACCTCAAAATTGTCATATTTTGTAAGAAATTATTGTACAGAAACACAACGCATTATAAGGATGGCTACATTTAGTGGTATTTTAATTGGAAAAGTATTTCATGTCAACATTTTAAACAGTAATTCACAGTAATAATCCTGTAGTAGCTACTGGGTAAAGTATGGCACAAAAATAACACTAATGCACAAGGCGACTCCCAGACTAGACCAGTGACGGGACACAAAGGTGTGTTAATTACCCGATTAGAAAAGACTCAAATTCAACCTTGAGGCCGTCTTCACCCAATTCCACGCCCACTTGTTCAGATGTTGTTGGTTGTCATGGCAGCAGCCCTGTGTGTGCTGTGTGTCTTTTATGCCACCGCTGAGTGCAATGCATGTTTAGATTTTTTCCCCATTATTGATTGTACATCGTACAGAGGGACAAACTATCGTACAAATATGTGGCCCGCCACCACGAAACCAGGCATAAGTCGCGGTGACCCGTTCAGAGCTACAGTCAAATTTAGGCTGGAAGGCGATTTCTTATTTGTGTTTACATTTTATCAAAAAACGGTACCTTAACACCTCTATGTTCAGTTCCTGTGGTCATAACATTGAAATCCAATCAATAAAGGTGTTTATTGAGTCAATTATTTAAGTGGCGACAAAAGTTCAGGTATTGCTGAGCAAAGACAAAGACGACTTCCACCTCTTTTCGCCGAACAAACCGATCTCCGTTCCGTGGGTAAACACCCAAGTGTTTGGTACGAGGTAAAAGCTTATATTGAATGTTCTGTCCAATGGTGTAAGCCAAATGATTATAATACATCACACTTCTGTCCTATTATTATAATATATAAAACTTCTGTGACATGTCCATCAGAGTGTCCTTTAACATCTGTCAACAATTTGTGTCAATCGGATACAAATTATTATGCGTTGCTAAGGACTTCCTGCCCCAAATCAGTCCAAAACTTTAACGGACAATATCTAAAAATATGCAAATTGTAAAATATGTCCAAATGTGGATATTAAAATGACCATAACTTTGGTTCTACCTGTGATAGAAACATAATTTTTTCACCATCTTAAACCTTAGTTTCCACTCTACCAAGCTACACACATAACTCTGTTTGGATTTACACACACTTATGTCTGGTTTCGTGGTGGTGGGTCACATATGATAATTATCATAAATCTGGCAACACTGACCAATAACAACCTGCAACACTTTCTACCGTTAGCTTAGCTTAGCTTACCGTTAGCTTAGTTATCTATTTCTCTGTGGGCAGGTACAGTGTTGGTAAGAACAGCCCCAGATGTAATGTACGTCAGTAATTGGAACAGCTGGGACTCCAGTCTCTGTTGCATTGATGTAATTAGCGCCTTAATATATGTCCCTCAGACTATATTTTATCTGATTTGACTTCAATACATTTGTACTGCTAGTTACATGTAATTTCTCTCTCTATATTTTTAAATATATTTTTTTCAATATTGGAACAAATTTGGATGAAATTAATTGAATCCCATATGACACAGGTGTCAAACACAAGGCCTGGGGGTCAAACCTGGCCCACCAAAGGGTCCAATCCGGTCCTTGGGATGAATTTGTGAAATTAATCCCAATCAATCTGAAGTGGGTCAGACCAGTAAAATACTATCATGATAGTAACCTATAAATAATCACAATTCCTATTTTTTGTCCTTAGAAATGTTAAAACTTTCACATATTTACACTAAATTTCACAAAATATTTTAATAATCTTGAACAAATATATGAAGAAGTGTTTTTTCCAAGAGAGGTCAGTGCAATTTAACAACAATCTGCCTGATTAAATATTTTGTATTTGATAGTATGTGATCCAGTATGATCTGCAAGTTATAATAAACATGTGGAAAAATAAACAAAAGCAGAATATTGTTAAAATTAGGCTTTTTCACTCTAAAATACAGAGAAATATTTGGAGTTGACATTATTTATACATTATTATGTCATTATTTTACTGCTTTGGCCCACTTCAGATCAAATGTAGCTAAATGTGGCCCCTGAACTAAAATGACTTTGACACCCCTGCCACATGATAATAAAGACATATTTCCCACAATTTGGCCTCTAGCACATGTTACGACATTGTACCACATCACCCGGTTGCGGTGATCTAGTCAATTAAACATTTATTATCACAGAAGCCGCAGTTGCATTCCATCGTAGCAGGAAGTGCATCTTGGAATATTGGCCCAAGTCTACACAAGTCACCAATCAGCACATCCTTAGCTTAAAGGTGTCATTCCGCTGAAAACCACTTTTCCACGCTCCTTTTGGAATCTGATGGCTCACCCAGACTTACCAACACATGCTCCTTTGACAGTGGTTCATCACCTCCACTGGCTGCATACTGCATTCACACAAAACAACAAGAAGAACCGGGACCCAGAAAAAGCCGGTGCATCTGACGTCAGATGGACTTTAGCGCCACCCACGTGGTGTTAAACCCCTCCCCCATTGCAGCGACTCTGAAGTAGCATTAGCATCTACAAGAGAAGACGATGCCACAGTAGCTGCTGCACAAACTGGAAAAAACTGTCGGATCAAACTGGTGGAAATAAAGCCTGTTTTTTCCTTCACGAAACCTAGCTGGATGTTACTCTGGTAAAGGTTAACACATACAGAGCCAGAGGGGAGTGTTCCTTCACGCATTCTGAGCCAATCAGAGATGCCTCATCACCGTGTCATGGACATGTATGAGGAAGTACCGGTAAACTCTGTTGTTCCACCTCAAGTCAAATTTCTACCATGAAAAAACAGCTGGAAACAAAACAATCTGAATGTTTTTTTTTTAAATAGAACCAACAGACAATGTATTCAGTAACAATGAAGAACACAACAATATTAATGAAATAACCATGGAATGACAGCTTTAAGCTAGCAGACAAGTACATCATCTGGGTAGCCATGCATTCTTGGTTTATGCAAACTTTTCATTGGAACAATACTGAGATCACAACAGAAGAACACATGACACCACGTATTTGACAAACAGGCCAACTTTATATTTTCCAATAACATACAGTAAAATAAGCCAAAATCACTGCGCTAAATGCTAAGTGTTGGTTGGTGCCGCTCTCCAGTCACACACTCTCGTGTCTTTCCATGTCCAATCATAAGTCCCCTCAGTAGCCCTGGGTGGAAGGAGCAGCTTGTGTTATATTGATCGGTTTCACTGCTTTGGCTACAGGCATCCTGTCAAGAGCAGGTCTTATCTAATCACACCAGTCATTTGTCACACAGTTTCCGACTACAACCGGTAATTAATAAACACACCAATTACAAGAGCTAAATGGACTTGTGGTTCATTAAACAGCGGGCGTGTATTAAGCAGAAAAATGCTGCGGAGTGTATGGTACAGCAGAGTAGAGAAGAAGCACACACTAGATAAGCCTGGGGTGTGCTAAATACATAGCAAGTAACTTTCAATAGAGAACATCTCCTGGAAGTGTAGGGAGAATGAGCTTTTGGCACAAGGGCACAGATATTTCCTGTATGCCTCAGTCTTTCCAGCTACAAACCCACGCCTCCCTGAGACCTCAACCATGTCTCCTCTGATCTCAGATTGCAAATTGGACATTCTTCCCCCTTCTTTCAGCAAGAAGAGAAGTCAAACAAGAGGCTGATAAAAGACAAGGGAAAGAATTCAGCAGCAAGCAAGTAAAACATTCCTCATACGGTGTTTTAAAATGTCGAAAATGTCCATCTTTCCCTTGTCAATTGCAACTACAGCTGGAATTTAAAGAATGGAGAACAATAGAGTCAACACTGGTGTTTTTTTTCCAGTGTATGAAAAAACCTGCCATGTCAGGGTAATCACCTAGCTGTTAGCATGCTGCTCGGGTGTTTTTCATTTCAGTCAAGGGGAAGATTAGGTCTTGCAATATCGTGTAATATTTTAATGGCTTATAATCTTGGTAGCAGAGCTGGTGACAATAAGCTACTTTACTTGCACATGACAAAGATAAAGTTAACTAACACTACAGTAGAGTCTATGCACATAATAAAAAAATCCTTTGTTTAACTAAACCTACAATCATTGGTGACTGTAGGTACAGTTATATACCGTATGCAAAATGTTCCCAGATCACTAATAACCAAATGACATGATACATCCAAGCCGCTGTTGGAATTTAAATTTAAAAAAGCCAGACTGTCGCCACCAAAGAGGCAAAGTAGTCAAGTAGAAAATGTGCCAGGATAACAACAAAGCCAAAGGGTATGGAAATCTTCCTGAGGGAAGGATCCACTTTATAAAGTCCTACAAGTGTAGCTCTTCTAACTGGGTCATGTCTGATGTGTTGAGCAGCACCCTCCTCCCACCGACAGAGCTTGAAACCTGACAGAGAGGCGTGACAGTAGGCCACGCGCCCACAAGGCAGCGTATACTGTACCCACGTCTGGAAACTGGAAACACCCTCATTTAGAGGAATTCTATGCAGGAGGAAAAATACTCCAATAATCTATGCCTTAATGTTCATTTGAAAAGCAAGTGGATCTGAAAATGAATGCTTTAGTATCGCTGGCACAGACACCAGCAGACATCAAAACGCCTCTCTGACAGTACTGGGGCTCATGTGAGTGACTCCACACCACAAACACAAAGAGCCTCCTTTCAAAAGACAATACAACGCCTCAGGGATCGAGGAAAAACTGACTCCCACTGCCAAGTGTACAAAGTACTCTATAGCTTGTGTTTAAAATATCAGCCCACTGCGTCCACGCAATCCTCAGAGACACACAGCAGGCGAGTTTATTACCAGATGAAGCTAAAAAAAAAAATCAAATCAAAAGAAAAATCACATTGTAATAAACATTCCTCTTAACTAACAGGTAATTTAACTATTTCATTTCACTCTGCAGGTGTGATAGTAGTACTTATTAAATGAGTTTGGAGTTACCTTCATATTATAGAGCAGGGGTGTCAAACTCATTTTTGTTCAGGGGCCACAAATCTGAAAAGGGCCAGACCAGTAATAATAATAATAACAATGAAAACAGTACAATTACATTATGATAATGTTTACATCTATAATGTTTCCTTCAAAATGCAAAGAACATTAACAACTTGACATGCCTTAAGAAACACAAGTGCAATTTTAATCAGATTTTATCCCCATTTGCCTCAATTACAGTTTACATTATTATTACAAATAGACAAAATAATTAGTAACAAGCAGAATATTGCTATAATTACACTTACATTATTCATCCTCCTACCCTGTGGTCCTGGGCCTTATGTTTGACACCTGTGTTGTAGAGGCAAACACTGCTCTATAATGAACTGTGGACAAATTGTGAAATTGAAAGTGTCATCATTCAATATCAAGTGTGTCCATCTAATGACCTCTGCTGACAAACGCCATCACTAAGACGACTGTTTACACTGCCATAAGAGCACAGACACCAAGCATCTTCACCATAGCTCAGCTCTGCCCCTAACCCTAACCCTAACCCCAGGCCCTAATCCAGTGCTTCTCAAATCCAGTCCTCATGGCCGGCCCAGTGTCCTGTATGTTTTCGATATGTCACTCTTCTATCACACAGTTCAATTAATGACAAGCTCTTCAGAAGCCTGATAATGATGTAATTCTTTCCAAGTGTGATGGAAGAGACAGATTTAGAAAAAGAAAATAAAAATAATAATTTGTAAAAAAAAATATTTCATTAAGTATTTATCATAATGTTTTTTACATAGTAAAAATAAAATGTCCAGTCCATTATTATCATCATTCAGTGTTCGTCCATTTATAAAGTTCTTCTTTAAAATATCCACAGTGAAACAGTCAAGACATAAAAAAGACCCCCTACAAAGCCATAAAGACTTAAAGCAGACCTATTATAGTCAGTTTTAACTATTATTATGTGAGTTTTCAGCATCTACAGAGTAGCATTGCAACATTTCCATCTTAAAAAATCCATAGTTATGTCATACTGACGTTCACTAAAGTCCCATTCCAAGCCGATTTCTTCCTGAAATTCTCTATTTTGGCTTCTGGTCAATGTCACTGTTCTCTGATTGGCCAGCTCAGCGGGGGTGGGGGGGTAGGGGTGGTGGCAGACAGAGGTTTTCAGGTCCACCCCCACATTACGGCCTGGTGTAGTATTAGCCATATTGGTTAGTACACGGCCTGACAGGTTTTCACTCTAGACAGATGCTATTTTCTATTAATGTCAGGTTAAAAATGTGCAATTATCATGACATCTGAGAGCCTGGAGTTTAAAAAGAAAATAGTAAAAATCTGAATTTATTTTGTAACATCGCCTAATCTGTAAGAAATACAAAAGGGTAGTATAATGAAGACAGAGCTCAGGTTCTGCAGGACTGTGTGAGCTTCTGATTTTCTATGATATTGAATTGGTATTGTGATACTACATAATCACATAATATCTGGTTTATCCTGTCCGCTCATGAATGAAAAGCTATTTCTGCCTCCATGACTCCACAGATTGAAAGCAAACAGATGTCAAGGAAAGGCTTCCACAATCCCATTTCTTATTAAGACTCACCATTACTGCATGCTTTTTTATGTTGCTACTATGCCATCTCTGACAGCCGATAAAAAGTGGAGCGGAAAACTGAAGCGGATGCTATGGCGTGGAGATAAATGCCGGTGATGAAACTGCAGCTTCTTAAACAATGCTGTGAGGGAGTCCTTTGAACCCACTGCTAATGAAATAGCAGCAATTTGTTTACGCTGACCATGTGGAAAAGACCTAGCCTGTCGAGTCAGACTATGACATGAATTCATAGTCTGGAGACGATCCATAGACTGAGCTCAAGCGTACGGGTGGGATCAACGGCTGTCTTTCAAACTGCTCTGGACATGACCAATCAGAGCAACGAACAATGTGACGTATACAGAGCGACGAAAACAAGTCTAAACTGGTGTCTGGTTGTTTTAACATCCTATAGGCTAGGCTAATTAATGTAACACACCGCTAACACTGGAGGGAAATGCTGCTTTGTTTTACATGATGCTTATCCGACCATAGACTGTGTATAAGTTATTACTTCGTCAACCCTGTCGTCATTGTGCTAAGCCCCGCCCTACAATCTTGCTACACAAATGGAGTGTTGTGATTCGGCCGTTAAAATTTAACCGGTCTTGGCTGAGGCTCTATGGAGCGAGACCAACGATTCAGGCAAACATATTTTTTGCCACTAGAGGCAGGTTAGTTTACGAGGCTAGAACAGATGCACAACACTGGCATCTTTTTTACAGCACTGGTTTTAAATATGGTTGTTGTGTTGAAATGTGCAGAACAGTGGAGATCTTTTCCACAGCAGCTGATGCTCAGGTTCCTCATGGTCTTTTACGCTTGGAAACAAAGTGGATGAAAAAGGCCTGGGGGTGCATGAATAAAAGCAGGTGGGCTGCTAATGTGTCCATGTAAAATGAAATAATTACAGGAAACACAGAAAGCGTCGGTAATTACCTCATATACAGTAGATCCACAGTTTTCCTTTATTTATTTTTCCCAGTAGGAAAATGTAAAAAGCCATGACGTAATGTAAAGTGAAGAATGGAACAATTATTCAGCCTAACATGTTTCTAATAAAGCTTTGACTTTTAACCAGGATGGTGTCCTTTTTTTCATGTAACTTCACTCTTAATAAAACAGACCCAACACCTCTGTTCCACTGCTGCCTCCCACAAACATATGGCTTCAATCAAGCTGCAGGCGTTCATGCCACACAGTCTGTGGATCACATGAAACTACAGATTATAGTAGAGGACCAAGGACGAATGAAAATCAATAGTTCCCCAACTTCTCGCCAAACTGCCTCTTGCTGACAAGTTTCAAGGAGAAATAGAATATATAAAAAGAAAAAGTGATGCAGTAAGAACAATGCTCTTTAAGCACCAGTGATTTCCTCCACAACTGGAATGCTTTGACCGACATCACACAGTGAAATAAAGTGAATATAAAGTGATAGCACTCCTCCTGTAATTAATCAATGACCAACATGCCTCTGTGTTTTGGGAAACATGTTAGAGCAAAACACTAAAAGCACAAAATAAACATTCTACAGCTTCAGAGTCTTCATTCTAGACTTTTACACTTTTGGGTGGTAATAATAAGGATACAATATTGTATTTAAAAGTAGAATGCACCGAAAACAAATTACATTTACATGGAATTAGAGAGTATGTCTGTATTTTTTGTATTATTATTATTATTATTATTATTATTGTATACATACAGTGTTGCGTGGGTTGATGTATAAACAACCCGCAACCGACTGTTTTTTTTTTTAAACTAGCCCGCCTGTAACTCAGAACGCATGAAATATATTTGAAAAGGATGAATCTCAACCCACATTTTTTAAAAGTAGTCAATGGTCTTTATGAGCATCACATGACCTTTGACCTTTCTCACATACCTGCATTTATTTCTGTGTTAAAATTCCATGTCATTGCTTGTCAGTGAAGATGTTAAATATTTTTGTCCTGCTTCAGCATTCAAAAGCCATCAACACGCAGCATCTTAACCCAGTAACACACAAAGAGCCATTTGAACCCGGTTTCCACAGAAGACAAAACACTGGGGGCCACTCATTACCTTTAAAAATCTCAGTGAATGTGTCCCAAACCTTTATGTTTTTGTTTGTATGTTTGTATTCCACTCTCCCAACTTTATCTTCTCTCTTGCCCTCACCGTAGCTGATGTTAACGTTAATGTAGACTACTTCCGATGTTGTACGTCACCTTCACAGAAATTCACTTAATAAAGTGTATGTATTAATAATAGAAAATTGTACCTAATATTTAAATTACAATAAAAAACAGGTTATTTTGAGGTTCATCTCAAATGACAAATGATCCGACTGAAGGTAACCTGAATATCATTACAAATATTTTCAATGACCTGCAACTGCAGATGGTGACCGCAGGCGCAGGCACCCACTCACTTTGGGTCGGCCCACACATCACATCATTATGTAAAAGTATTTAGGGAAACTTCTGACTTCACCATGATGGGACAGGTCATTTAAACTGGAATTTCACATAACTACAGCCATGGCAGATTCGCATCAGGATTAAAACCATCAGTGATCTTCCTCAATTATACAAAATACTTCCCAACCTCAGGTTCTATTAGCTCTATGCAAATAGAGCTTTATAAAGATACATCAGTATTCATGAACATGAGCGACGCTCTTCAGAAGCTTCAAATGAGATAAAACCTGGGTCTGCTGCACTGATCATGAATGAGAGATCAACTGTGTAGGATGAAACTTCAAATTCACAGCAAAATTAACTTTATGGCCTTATAGTGATATGAGTTATGAAGGAAACTGGTGTGCCTCTGAAATGTCACATATCCACAAAGGGTCCTATTCACTGGCAAAAGAGCTCATCTACAATCGTCCTCTTGATTGAATCTTCAGTGCTTCTGGCTCCAAGTGAGACTTGTTCCTTCTCCCAAATTAGGGCAGAACAGTCAAAGATCACAGGTTACAGCATGTGATAATGTATTTTTTTTAAACAATGATTCCTGCACAGCAGTGTTGCTATGGTAAAAGGTAGTTATTTTTATTTGATTTTTTTTGCAAATCTTGATAGATAAAATTTTAAAAATAAAAATGCATATATCAAATCAACATTTCCTTATATATCAATGTTACAGTGTTTTCTCCATAAACTTGTTCGCAGACATTATTTGACTCATTTCAGCCTAAACATTACATGTTGTGTGTCAGAATATGAACACTACTCCTGGATTTGGTGACTCTACCAATAATAATTTTCCAAAAGCCATGAAGTAGAACATGTGACAAATCACACTCAGATCACTAACTAACTTTTTAAGTAATACTTGCATTTCCCACTAAAAAGTTCATTTGAAAATCACAGAATGTCTTGTATTGATTCAAATGATAAAACATACTTAACCAATAGGAACATTGAAGTGTCTCCTATTTACAGTTGACTCTGGTGTCACTGACACACCCTTGATGCCATTGTAGTGGGTAAACCAACAACAACACGTATTCAGAGAAGGCCTAATCTCGCCCCAATTTTGTGCAAGTCTCAAGTTTCTATAACAACCCGTTCTTGAATTACAGCCAATAATCTGATTTTGACCTTTCTGCTAAATACAACCTTGACCTTTGACCTTTACTCAAATCCATCATTGCATTAGCTACATGTATAAGTCCATGTCATTTCATGGTGATATCTCAAGTATTCATTGACTTATAGCATGATATGTCTCTGCGGACACACAGACAAACACATAATGTTGGGCGAGATTAACAAACACTGTTATCAACGGGCAGGAGCAGTTATAAAATGTACTAATGGAAAGGAACAACAAAGGAAACATAACAAGAGAAACTTAGCAAAGATGCTAGGGATCAGTACTTTGCTAAATTTGCTAAAACATTGATCTATATAACCTGAAAAACATTTCAACTGGAAAATTGTGCAAACACAGTTGTCATGGCAAAGGTAAAAAAAAAAAAAACAGTGTGATGCCTCTTTACTATATCTTCTTTTTGCAGTACATATCCTCTTGTCCAGGTGGAAAAAGAGAAAAACCATAGACTGCAGTCAACTACTCTACCTTTTGAACTGCTATAGCATCTGTTCACGCAGAAAAAATGACCCCATTTAACACACAACAAAAAAATCCTTGACTCTGCTGTCCATTCGCTGATGTGCAGCTCTGTTTGTGTCTTTACCCTAAAAAGACAGCTACCCAGAATACCTTTTTTTGGCAGGTGTAACATCAAAGGGCAGGAGCCCAATCGCTGTGTCGGTTAAAAAGCCAAACATCAGTGGATGGAGTCCTGTTGAAATTGTAATTATTCTTGGTCAAACTACAGTATGGAACATATGGTATATATATGGTATATATATACCAAGAACATATATTCAAAGAATGCAAACACCAGCACTTGGAACACCTCTCAAACCAGAACAACAGCCAAAATGCCTTTTATGAGATTGGGGGGCATTTGTGGAACATTAGCTTGTATTTGCTGTGACTGAACTGGTGGAAAAGATCAGGTTTCAGTGTGTTCATGTGCTTTAACTTCATAAAAGTACTTTGACAGAGAGCATCTTCGTTTGGTGTTTACCATGTGGTTAAAACACAACCCCAACCCTACAATCATCTGTGGATGTTCAGAGGTTTTAAAGTCCTGGCCTTCATCCTGGTTGACTGCCTTGGCTTCCATTCAGGAACTCTTGCATAGTGCACATGGATGGCTTTAGGTAGGTAGGGCTCCTCGCCTGCCGCCGGGTGCACAAGCTAGCTCAGATTACACATATCTGTGGTTTACAGAAATGTACAATGGTGACATTTTCTCCTAGGTTGCACACTTATGCTAGCCTCAGTGTGAATGACAGCCTGATCGCATGGCGATGGCTGTTGAGAATGTACCCTGGACATTTCAGAGCCAGTCACTCTGATTGATTGAGCCATAAAGAGTTTGTCCGTGGGGTTAACGGGACTTGGATAAAAGATAAGGAGTCTGCTGAGTCTTGATTAATGTTAGAGGATATAACCTCTGGTCAGCGGTGCTGAAAGATTTATATAAACAGTGTCGACGTGGCAAAACATACACAAAGTGAAGTGGGCTGATGTGAGGGGAGTGAGGAAGAAAGAGTCGCCAAGTATCCCCAGGACAAAACCAGAACACAACTGTCACAGCTTTATAATGAGACAAACAAGGGTATTAACTGACAGATGAATCAAGTCAACTGCAGAACACAGGCGGCTAACAGAGATATCTCAAAGGCTGCAACCTCAATTTCAGTTTTGTTGTTTTCTGACGAAGAAAATGCGATGATGGCGGGGGAAAATTCCTTTGCATATTTATCTGGGACCTTGTCTGTGTCAAACCTCGCCCCACCCCCTGGACCTAGGCTGCCTGATTAAAATTCACTGAATTCATTAAGACACAATCGCTGGTGTCTGGGAAACATAGGAAGTGTTGATGGAGGGGAGGTTAAGTTCAGCCACTGGGGTTTCATAAAAACATCCCCCCACCCCCCAAATGGGAAGGTCACGTCGTCCTTACTCTGTCTCTGATTTGATGATCACAGCCACACAGAAATAGGAGGAGGTTGTCTGCTGTGAAGATCTTTATGCATGTAAAGATCCAGTGTATCCATGCAGGAGAATAAAGTCAATGTGAGTCTGACTTTTGGCTTCATTGTCCTCAAAGGCAATCACCCACAATTCATCACCCAGGAGGGAGTGTTGTTGTGTTGCCTTATAATACAGTGTTTCCCCTTGTAAGCTATAAAAAATATAAATGAGATCAGACTTTGTTACCCACAGACTATCCATCCCCCCCCCCACACACACACACACCCTCCCCTACCATTAAAATCAATGTTGAGATGAATGAACAGCTGAAAGCGGGGGGACACTGGCTACAAAACTCTTCCGGCTGCTCCACTGGTTCATACATTAAGGGAGGTGAGCTTTGGTGCGTCCCGGCAAAGCAATGATGAATCATTCCTCTGGGAAGCGCTCACACACTTCAGCCAGTTTAATAAAAAACACCAAAAAACCTGTCCTGCATGAAAGCTTCACAATAATAAATCACACGCAGGGAAAGCATCCTGCATTAGGCCAGTGGAGTTTGACTGTGCCCTATCTCCAGTCCTGGACTGTCAATCATCTTATTGCTTTGCCTTGTAGAAAGAGCCTCCTCATCACCTCCTTACCTCTGAAAATGAATTCACATTACGAGACAACTGACAGACAGAGGCGAAAGCACCTCTCTGGGCTTCAAATTCACTATTTATGCTACACTGTTTTGCTTCAAGTGGTCTCTGGATGGCCATTTGAAGGCCTTCTCAGCAAAAAGTTAATTACCAATAAAATCTAATTTAAAAAACATAAAATGAGAATAATATAAAGAGATTTTCTTTCAGTCCATAGCATTTATCACTGAGAGAAATCTGTGCCATATCCTAGAGCTTCTTCCTCCAACACAATGATGAAGACAGACTTTGATCATGTGCTGTAACTCACTCACTAAGAGAAGAGCAAAACAGAGCGAGGGCAGAAGACTGGTTTTCCCACACAGGGGAATGCACAGCTCAGAAAATGAGGTGAACACTCATGAAAAGAAAAGGCAAGAGCTCCAGTGGCAGCACACTCCAAACGAAGCCGCTGAAGCAAGTGTCAAACTAAACAAACTGCCAAAGCTTTTCTGACACATTGTGCAGGCTCAGGATCATCACAACAATGCTGGAAATGAAGTCACCACGCACAGACTGGAGGTGTGTGTGTGTCGTTCTGTCACAGAGCCAAAGCTAAAGTAGGATTATGCAGTCGTCTTTGACTCCTAAATGTACATCCCCGAAATACAATGCTTCCAGTCACCCATCATTTTGACCACTCCACCCATTCACCCATTCATAAACGTATATATAAAATACAAAATATAGAAGAGTTCATGTGCCCTGTCTACAGCATGAACACACTGAATTTGGTGGCAATCTGTCCACCTGGTCAAAACTTATGGGCCAGACAAAATTTGGCCATCTTGAAAGTCAGCCATCGTGAACTTGCAGCCTCCAACACCCAAGGAGTGCATGTGCTTGTCCTACAGGATTAGCACACCGAATTTGGGACAAATCCGTCCAGCCGTTCAAAAGTTATAATGTTAAAACTAAAGAAGTTACGTGGCGGTGGCGGCCAACACAGCGGGGCAGTGCACGCAAAACCATTACATCCCGACGCTCCGTGTTTCGGGGATATAGACCACAGTACTCTTACTCTTTGTACACCAGGCATTCTCATAAATGGTAAATGGAATGGACTGCACTTATATAGCGCTTTTCCACCTTTATGGTGCTCAAAGCGCTTTACATTAGCCTCTCATTCACACACACCAGCAGGGTAAGGTCTATGGTAAGTCCTACTGGGGGCCTAAGCCAGGGTTCAGTGTCTTGCGCAAGGACACTTCGACATGTGGACAGCCAGAGCCAGCACGCGAACCGCCAATCTCTCGGTCATTGGGCGACCCACTCTACCAACTGAGCTACAGCCGCCCATGTTCATAAGCACTTGTGTGCTAATAAACTCTCAGGCAGCGCACATTCATTAAGAAAAATACTTCAAAGTTCACGTGATGGGGTTGAGAGACAAAATAACAACACAAACATTTTAGCTTCAGCTGAAACTGCAGATGAGATGAGGAAAAAAACATCTGTGCAGCCAACAGCAGCTATGGGAATCCATCTGTACTGCATTATAGATCAGGTCACAAGAAGGTGTCCAATTGAAAAAAAGAAGGAATCCAATTTGAAACTGGAATGACTCAACTCTGTCTATATGCTGATGACGTGTGCATATGGAATTATTTAACTAGCTTCTGCAAAACCTGAACTAAACATCTGTTACTTAGCAGTGAAATTTCTGGGACTCGATCTGTGCATCTATTTAATCAATTATGTTGATGCATCACACTTTTTATATTCATACTCAGCCACTTCACTTCCTAAGAATATGGAAAATTTAAATTAATCCCAAAACCCAGAAGATTGAACCATATTTTCTAAAGTGTGGGAAGAGGCCTAATAAAAATAAAATAAAATAAAATAATGTTCTGCCTGCTTTGTAAAAACTGAAACATCCAACCACAGGAAATAAACAAAGAGTCTCTAGAGTACATGCTAATGGCTAGAATAGTAACGCAGCTTTCCAGTGCATCTATAAGTAGGCTGTTTACATGCATAGAGTCCTATAGAACTAAACGATATAGAATTCCATTAACATGATGCAGTAAGTCAGTCTAAACAACATTTGGAAGTGTGTGTAAATGTATTTCCCAGTGATAGACATTAAAGTGCTCAATAGCTGTTTTTTTTTTTTTTTTTTTTTTTTTAACTTTATTTGCCTTTCAGTTATGTTATAATGCAAGATGTCTGAGTGCTTGTCTTTTCCAGCATTTGAAAATCGACCCTGTGATGTTCCAATTTGCATATGTGATCACTTATGATTGACCTGACTGACTATCAAGTGCTTATCAGAATGTGTCAAATGCACCCTGCTCCATTTGTGGAGGCATTGCTTTTTCACAGTAACATTAAATACAGATAACATTCCCTGGTTTTGTCTAGTTGCCGCTGTTAAACTTCCTTCTTTAACATCTACCTACTGCGTTTCATAGATGATTTTCCCCCCATATGGAACCGTTAGCATTTTGACCCAGACTCCCTGGAAGGACAGATGGTATAACTCAGCAGGACCTTCCTGGTTAAATAAAGGAAAAATAAAAAGAAGAATTCACTGACTAATCATAAAATGATGAATGGTTAGCAGTAGCCTTAAAGCTTGTGTAATGTTTAGTGGTATCTATAGCTATTGGCCACAATTATCCTGACCTTATACTGTATACATTGTTGTTAAAAATGTGAAAACAAATGTAAAAGGGAGTGCTTTCTGTGCTAATTTTTGGGTGTTGTTGAAGGTGATGGGTAATTCTTCTCCACTCTCAGGTACTGTAGGTGATAGGAATGCACCTTACACCTTGATGGCACCTGCTATAAAATGGAAAACTGTAGATTTTTCTGATGTATTGCAGAGAACCCACTCCCTCTGTAAATACAAATGGTAACAAAAACATGGTTCATTTTTAGGTGCATATGCACCAATGAAGATCGATCAACATTCTATTCTGTTTGGCAAATTAGATGTCCTTAAATGGTATACACTGTATCCTTTAAAAGTGTATTGTATGTTACATTTGCAGCACATTTTTTTTGTTTTTGTATGCCCACAAAAAAGCAGAAGGTAAGCATCAACGATTAATCAAACTAGAACACAATGACACTAATGCCAGAGCCAGTAAAAATACAAAGGGAGATATATGAGATACATTTTAGAACAAAGAGAGATGTTCCTGTGTGTATGAGTGTAGGATCAGGGCCATGTTGCAAAGGTTTAAGGGAGACATTACTGCTGAGTGGAGCAGCAATGGGATTAGTGATACCTGGAGGGCACAGATGGCACAAAAATCTGAAAAAGGTCACACACACACACACACACACACACACACACACACCCCACCACCTACTCACTCAACCACCACCACAGGCCTGGGGCTAGTTCTGCTCAGGCTTTTAGTCCCTCATCAATCCCCTGAACACTCAACAATCATTCTTTTCAAGTGTGGAACACAGAGCTGTCAAAGGGCTGTGAACCTGACTCACTGCCACGGATGCCATCGGGACAAACGCTCAAAGCTTGTGGCCGTATTGTGGAAAAAAACAATTTTATCAGAGCTCTTTTGTTAAGACGTTTAATAGTACAGGGAGAAAGAAGTGGGGAAATGTTCCATAAACACAAATGTAAAGACCTGCGTGCACTTTGTGTTCTACTTGGAAGGTTATTTTTGACTGGTCTGTTCCCCTTCCTCTCATTGCCTTTTTCATACTGAATATAGTTAACACCCACTCCACTTTGACTTGCAGCATGGAATCATGAATTCCTGTCCCGTCTTAAATTTCCATACTGTTGTGCCTGTGTATTTCCTGCCACCATACGGTCATGTCTTCCCTAGGCATCGGTTCCTCCGCCAGCACCATATGGCAAAACCAACAAGGCAGGCGATACTCCACAAGAGTCTAACTGTGTCTCTGCTCATGTTTTCTCTGTGGGAATTCAAGTCCTTACCCACAACCTTGTTATTACTTATAGATTTATAAATATATATATATATACACACACACACAAAAAACCTACAACCTAAATAAATGGTCAAGTAAATGTAGTTGTATTTCCTGTGGTTTTGGTGACAGGTGAAAGTCACTATCGACACAAAACATAACTTTTAGTTTCATCTTTGTTTTAGCTGAAATAATTCCAGGTAACTGACGGTTTTCTTTTTGGCATCAGGTCTTTGTTTTTGGTGATTTCTTTTTCTTGTTTGTTGCTCATGTCGTTAGTCGCATCTCACTCTATGTGCAGGGGTGTGGTTTGGTGGATGGCTGTCAGATACCAGGTGGAATTTAATGGAGAACACATCCTGTTTATTTGCCTTCTACACTGCAGACTGCAAACTGTGCATGCATGCTACAAGCTAGGCTCATGAAGGTGAAGGTAAGTACATTTCAGTTGTTTCTGCTGTTTGTGTTGTTGTACCATAAAATGTATGTGGGGAGTGGGAATACTATCTAAAAACTTGAGCTGAGCTAGTCTTTGGCTGTAGCTAAGGCGTAGCCTATGTGCTCATATGGCTAATGAATACTGCTACCAACTGTACATGGTTGGCATTGTGTGTGTGTGTGTGTGTGTGTGTGTTCTTTGTCGGTATTTGGCACACTGTGGTCCGTCAGCCATCTTCCTTTGCTCTTACAATTTGTCTGTAGATAGGTGCTTGTTTTCTTCAACTCGTGATAAGATTTGCATCTCAATCTGAGAAGGAGCATTGCATAGCAGCCTGCGTGGAATTAGCTCAAGTTATTATGTCTTGTTTTTTTTATATGACACATTTTGCAAGCGCAGCCATTGTTTGATGTTTTCACAAATGACACCAGCGAGTTGAGCAATGAGGAGTCGTACTCACACATCTGGCATGCACATAGACGTCAGGGGTTTTGAGGGAAGTTGAGTAATTTTAAAATTTTTAGTAAAAATTATATATTTCTTGCATTTTGTGAATACAGACTTAGCCGTTTTCAACTTCAACTACAGCTCCAACTCCAACCGCTGGACAACATAGTGAAGAGAGCAGTGTTAGCCAACCGCTGGACAACGTAGTGAAGAGAGCAGTGTTAGCCAACCGCTGGACAACATAGTGAAGAGAGCAGTGTTAGCCAACTGCTGGACAACATAGTGAAGAGAGCAGTGTTAGCCAACTGCTGGACAATGTAGTGAAGAGAGCAGTGTTAGCCAACCGCTGGACAACATAGTGAAGAGAGCAGTGTTAGCCAACTGCTGGACAATGTAGTGAAGAGAGCAGTGTTAGCCAACCGCTGGACAACATAGTGAAGAGAGCAGTGTTAGCCAACCGCTGGACAACATAGTGAAGAGAGCAGTGTTAGCCAACCGCTGGACAACATAGTGAAGAGAGCAGTGTTAGCCAACTGCTGGACAACATAGTGAAGAGAGCAGTGTTAGCCAACCGCTGGACAACATAGTGAAGAGAGCAGTGTTAGCCAACCGCTGGACAACATAGTGAAGAGAGCAGTGTTAGCCAACCGCTGGACAACATAGTGAAGAGAGCAGTGTTAGCCAACTGCTGGACAACATAGTGAAGAGAGCAGTGTTAGCCAACTGCTGGACAACATAGTGAAGAGAGCAGCGTTAGCCAACTGCTGCATTGAAGAGAGCAGTGTTAGCCAACTGCTGGACAACATTGCTGACGTTCTTGCCAGACCACAATAAGCAAAGTGAAATGTGCTGTTTGATGAAACCATCCTGTTCCAAAAGTAAAAAATTACAAGGTGCAATTCACCACTACAGTACTGTCTGATCTGGACCCAAACAACTGCTGCCAATTCAGTCTTCAGCAGAAAACATAGCCTTCCTTACAAACCTTTGAGGAGAGTACAAACATCCCAACAAGGCTTTGACTTGACGTTCATGCAAATGACTAATTGCTATTGTTTGTGCTGGAGCTTGCAGATAGAAAAAAAATCTTGAGGAGGCTGCAAATAGATTTGTACATATGTGTGTGTGTGTGTGTGTGTGTGTGTAGTGTGTGTGCTAATGTGAAGATGAAACCTGTGCACCCCAGGGTCACACTTCATGTGTGATGTCTGCTACGCTCAGCTGGAGAATTTCTGATGAAATGTGTATCTGTACGCAGACAGGAAAGTGAAAGAAACTGCTGCATTTTCACCTCTTTAGTCCTGGAAACTTCACATTTATGAAAACTTTACCTTTATTGCTATTACTATATTAGACCTTGTTCTAAGTCAATGTATTGCGAAAAAATATTAATATCATTAATACACAGAGAATGTATTCGTGTAAAGTTGACAGTGTATTACATCAGGAGTAACTCTAGTATCTGTATTTGGGGCGGCTATTTGAGCAGGCTAAGTCTCCCAGTAGGACTGACAGAACCTTAGAAACTTACCGGTGTATGAGTGTGTGTGAATGGGTGAATGTGAGGCTAATGTAAAGCACTTTGAGCACCATGAAGGTGCAAAAAAACTATATAAGTGCAGAACATTTACCTTTTATTTACATGCATTTATTGTTATTAATCCACTTTAACCCTCAGTTTGTGTAATGTGTTGAGGAAATAAAAAAGGTGACAACTTCAAACCAGAAAATAATCACATAGCTCATTGTTTTCCTATTCCTTTTATCACTTACACCTTTACATTCATGGAGGCTATATTTATGTCTACATAATGTCTTAACATCTGGCGTGACTTTGGGAAACAATTGATTATTTTTTCCCCAAACGTGACCTCAAATTTGGTGGCATTACACCATTCATCTAAAAATAAATTGAGATCTTGCAGTTAGTTTGGGTTGATGGCCGTTTTCTGCTTAATGATAATTCCACCCTTACTGTTTCCTTATGAGACAAAATGTATTGCTTAGTTTTTACACTGGTATTTCAAGGTAGGGTGGGAGATCTTTTTTTTGGAGTATTTTTTTACCATATTGCTTGAAAACATCTTCACGATCTCATATCACACACTGAAATAGAACGTTTGTAAAAAACCTGAAATGTCCAGTCTAGAGGGTGTATCCAGAGGAAAACTTTGACCAATCAGTGAACTGATCATTTTTACAATGATTGACTGCTGATACGTCCATCAAATATCAGTCCACTCCCACACACCCCTCCCTCCACCTTCTGTGCGTTCACATAAATAGCTTTGGCAGAAAAGACGACAATCGGCAGCAAAACCAAAGTAAAAACTGTGTTTGAAAAATCTACAGCCATAAGGAAGCTGACTGAAGAATGGAACAGGACAAGGGTGGGAATCGCTACGACTTTCCAGCACTGGTGTCAAATGAAAGAGGAAAAAGGGGATCGAAACTGATGCTAAGGTGGCCATGTTTCTACTCTATAGCTTAGATGATACCGTTATAATTCTATAATATTTTAACATACTAATGGGTTAAGGGTATGGTATTCACAGTAAGAAAATAAAAGATGTTGATGAAAATAGCCACTGTGGTGTTTGTTGGTTAATTGACGTGAGTTCTCGTGAATGGTCGTAAACTTCTGTGACTGCTGGAGGCAGCGTATGCATTCATGTATTCATGAATCATGAAGGTGTGGTTTCGAGGGGTGGGCTGAAGAAGAGGATGGAGTGTATATTTTCAAAATCTCACTTGTGTTGAATTGCTGAACATTTAATGTCTATTCCAGGTGTGACAGAACATTCCATATAGCCTTAACTACATAACACAATATGAATTCTTATTATCACACTTAATTATCTACTTACTTCTGCCCCTTTCACATTGAGCACTGCAGGAAAATATATCAAATACATGAAGAAGTCTTCATACTAGTGTCAAGACATGAGAAGTGACAGAGCATCAGCACCACCCTGACATCTATGACTGATTACAAGACGTAATGTGCAAGTGATGAATGAATGTGTGAACTGATAAATTCAACACTGTTCCCAAAAGAAACCAGGACTTTCCATTACCTGTCTTATTACAGCCCCTCCCACCTGATGTCTTCATTGATCCTTATGGGGCAACAAAAGAAACTGCCTCCACCCATGTAAAAATTACAGAGTGCAGCAGGAAAGTGAAGAAATGTCCTCGAGATATTAACCCAACCAGCCCCGTTTAGTTAATTACCAAAGTGCTGCGAGAGACACCATAAAGGTGACGGCAGATGCTCTTTTTGACTGGATTCAACTTGTTTTTCAGCCACCACAGGAAAACATCCTCTGCTTGGCATTCCCTAGTGCCAGGGAGCTCCACGCCTTTGGTTGGTGCTATACTGAGCGCCTTCACGCTTGAGTTCAGAGGAGAAATGCTAAGCGTGGAATAGCACTCTTTTTCCCCACAGAGGTTGACCACAGCAGATACCACCGTTTATTATTCCCTGCCTGTTTTCCATTGTATTTATAGCAGAAAGAACTGGATTTAGATGGTCTCCATCTGGCTGGAAGGATGTGTCTCTGCTTACTGGCCTTTATTTAAAGAAGATGCTAAGTGAGATAGCGGGGCGTCGCTCTATCTTTCTCTGTGACACCAGCTGCTGCTGCACACTTTATAATGCTGCCTGTGAGGAAAAAGAGGTGTGGGTGTGGGGGTCTGGAGTGTGTGGAGGTGTTACAAAAAAGAAAGAAAGATCCCTCCCACTTTCTCTAGTGGTATGCAAAGATTCCACGGGTGGCCTCCAGAGCCCTTTTTCCTCAGCAGCCCTTCCCCCAGTGTACCTCCAAAGAAGTGGAAGCTTTAACGAGCATATTTACCATCTGACTTCCATGTCTCACTCTCCTTTGTATCAAAATGTGCAGTTTTTAGGGATTTGTACCTACAAATAGTGTAGGTGGTGAGCTGGTGTAGGTGGCATTTTCTTTCTTTTCTTGTAAATGCACTCCACAGGAAATGTAGAGCAGGACAGTCTATCTGCCAAAAGATGATGTTGTGATCTAATGAGGCCTCGAAATGCAGACAAACAAGTACTAAAAAAAGAACAGCATTTTCTGTGTCTCCCTGAACATTTTACCAGCTCATCTGTGCTATAATTACATTTCAGAAGAGATCATAATACCTCCTAATGGGAAGGAAAGTCATTGCAATGGACAAGTGGTAATGTGATCGCCTACCCATGACTGACAGTCTTTCTTGAAATGCCCTTATTTCATTAGCCTTTAATGTATTTTGATGATGGAAGGAGCTGTTCTAGATGGAGTGCTAGTTCAAATGCCTCATTTCATAGCTTTTTTGACGCAGAAAAAAATTGGTAGTTTCTAATCTGATGATTAAATATGGTGTTTAATTTGAGTCGATAAGTGAGATTTTTGAAAGTGCAAGCAAAAATACCAAATTAAAAAAAAGTAATTAAAATGAAAAATATCAGACTGCAATAAAAAAAGTGCTCAGTTTTGGTTGTAGCTGTTTTCCTTGTTTATGGCTTCAGCCTTTTCGTTTGCGCTCCCTAACTTTTTGATTGTGGTTTTGACACAAACATGGCTGATGGAGGTGGGACTTCCTTTGGAGGATTACTATTGGTTTATTTATGTTTGATGGACAGCTAAGCAAATGAATGAAGCAGCTCTGGCCACAGCAGCTACTCTGCTTCTGATTGGATACACTTACTTAGCTGTCTACCAAACATAAATAAACCAATAGTAATCCACCAAAGGAAAACCCACCCCCACCAGCTACAATTGTGTCAAAACCACAATCAAAAAGTCAGGGAGCGCAAACAAGAAGTCTGGAGTCATAGTCAAGGAAAACAGAAACAACCAAACCTGAAACAGGTGTAAAAATCTTACATGATCCGTGCATTTTTTTTCTTTTTTTTTCATTTGAATGCCTTTTTTGTTTGTTTTTTTATTTGGTATTTTGAATTGATATTATTTGTTTGCACTTTTAAAATCTTCTTTGAATTTATTGTCACAAATTAAACACCATCATTAATCAGCATCTGGTTCTGCCTTGTAAATCCCTTTGTCTCCATCACTTTCCTGTTAAGAAGTTAACGTTTGCTCCAGCTGTATTTGACTTTCTCCTGGAGCTCAGCCTTTAGCAGCTCCATCAGGAGCAACATGTCATTCAATTTGGTAAATTATAACCCTAACCCCATGCAGAGAATGTCCTACATTTGTGGCAAAGTAAATAAGTGACTGTATTCTCTAGGATAACTTTAAGCATGTTTTCTATTCACTTCTACTTGGTGTCCTTCAGTTGACTCTCTTTAGATTTTGCAGTGATCTTACAAAATGCTAGTGACCACAGTCTGGAGTCCCATAATATACTTCCATTGTTTTCTGTTTCTTTAAAGACATGAAGACAAAGCCCCAAATCTCAGGAGTGTACAGGACACTGAAGCTGTTGTAATAAAATGTGACCGCAGCAGTCACATTTTTAAATACATTCTTCTGTCCTTGGTCCCGAGCTCGGCGAATAACCTCTACCACTAAACAACTTCCTTCCTGAACTTCTTTTTCTCACCAATTCAATATTAATGAGAAAATTAAGAATTAATTGACCAACTGAATGTGTGTAGGGGTTGTGCAAACGGACTCGAAAAATCTCCAGACTACAGACACACGAATGCGTGTTGTGATTCAACACAAACACCAGAATGATTTGCAAACACTTCTTTGTCCTGCTGAAATGTTGAACTACTGAAGAACAAACACACCAATGGGAAACACGTTTGGCTGCTTCGACACCATGTGCTTCTGTTTACATTGCCACAAGATTGCTTGTTTGTCCTAAGTTGGTGACGACTGCTTGACATTTGGTTGAAGAGGAAATTAACTAAAATATAAAATGTTGTCTAAGCAAACAGCTGTGTATGATAGGCGAGCAGCTGTCAAAATGAAATGGAGCCTGAAGCCAAAACAGGAAATACCATAAAGCACTTGTATCCTATTTCCTGATCATCACCTCTGCATGCAGGTGCAGTCACGGCTGCTTGTTGCCTCTGAGGAGGCCTGAGGCTGCCCATGGGGGAAGCAGAGCCAGCTTCACTCATTTTCATTTCCGTACTCACCGACAGAACTGCTCCAGTACCCACCTGGTGATCAGACTCAGACTTCGCAGCTCTGCATATGCCAGCACCGCAGGGTTAGAGTTAGCCCTAGCCCCTGCCTGGAGCCTGTCTTAAAGACAGATGAGACCCCGGTGCTTGGCCCGGGCCCCTCAGGCTCCCTGCGGGCACCTCACTATCAGGCTGGTAGATTAGGTCTGGATCACAGTTGACATGCCGAAGCACAAAGCAAAGGGATGACGGAAAGAGAGGAAGGAGCACTTTACTTTGGCTCAAATGTGAAGCAGCTCATGTATGAATACATTTAAGGTGTTTCTAAACTTTATGTCATTAGATTTAATGTTTAAATACATGTTTTATATCATTTTAAAATAAATGTCTTGGTTGTTAGTGTGTCCTCAAGGTCTGGGTAATTATGTATATCAATAATATTCAAGCAGAGCTGCAAGCTTTTCATTGCCATAGTTTAGACCATTACAACATAATAGCAACAGATCATCTTTCAGATGCTTTCATATCAGCCCTGGAAAGACCACATTAGCAGCCACTCAAGCGACAGCAGCCCATTTTCTCCATGTTGCCCTCACCCCCCCCACCTATTACCGTTTCCTCCAGGATATATAGCCAGCCATATACATGCCAATGAATCATAGTCCTGCTCTGCACACCACACATCGTCCTTGGTTAGGTGTTACTTCTGCAGCTCAAGGTCTAACAACAGGCCAATTATCACAAAGCGCAGAGGAAGAAGAGGATGTTCGAGGTGATATGTTTAGCTGAGGTGAGAGGCAGGGAGGGGTGGGAGGTCTTAATTGCCAGACACTCTTTGTAAAGTCAGTCATTTTCTCAGGACTTAACACAGAATACGAAAGAAGGTCAGTGGCTGGAATGAAAACAACAGAGTGAAGAATAGAGGGTCTGCACAGCATGTCCCAAAAGGCACTCATACCCTCCAGAGGGACACAAAGACAACTTACTCAGCAGCAGCATGAACACAATATGGGAGGAAAAAGAGTCAATTTAAATAAAAGACTGATACATTTAGTAGTAAGCTAATGTGTAATAGTCACATAGCTATTAGCACTTAGCAACTCACTACTGTTGTGTCCTTGACATGTATCTGGATTTCCTTTATATATTCATTACATTAAAACAAATGTCATTTTATATACAGCCAACACCTTGAGGCTTGCTTCATTATGCTACTTTTATTTACTGGTAAGCTAATGGCTAACCATTAAAAACCTACAGGCGGAGTAGCAGCTGCCCATAAATCATTTCTATTGCATCCTTGGTGTGTCATGCCAGTTGACACGCAGCTGAAATTACCATCATATACTCACTTCAATATAAGCCTGAGAATACAGGCTGATTTATATAAAGGGTGCTAGTCCTTTTTATGACGATACTTTTATTTACAGGTAAACTAGCAGCTAACAGTTAAAGACCAATACACTTAGTAGCAGCTGCTGGTGAACCACTACAAAATGCTGAGATCTTTTTGTGCATTATCCATGTTTAATGTAGAGAGATTTATAAGTAAAGCTTTTGTAACCCTATGCCTGGCAGAAAAACCTGATTTCTGCTGACGTGTCTGTACATGCCTGCTTGTTTGGTAAGTTAAGGCATATTGTTGTTGAACCTAATTTATCGGAATAATTGTGTATTTTTTCTGCAGCTTCCTCTGTTTAGTACACCTGCTGTCCTGACTGGAGGACTGTGTGTTCTTGTAGAAAAGTGGCATCAATTCTCTCTATATTGATCAGGATTTGTTTAAAAAGGGGAAACAGTGAACAAGCACAAAGTCTTTCAGCAACAGGTAACAAAGACACAAGATGGAGATCAACATGGTAGTCATCAATAATCAATATGTCAGATCAATATGTTCTGCGGAAAAGCTGCTGTTCATGTCTGACGCGCCATCCTGTACTCACCCCTCGCCTCCTTCTCACCTGCTGTACTGACCCCTCACCTCCTTCTCACCTCCTTTACTCACCCCTCGCCTCCTTCTCACCTGCTGTACTGACCCCTCACCTCCTTCTCACCTCCTTTACTCACCCCTCGCCTCCTTCTCACCTCCTGTACTGACCCCTCACCTCTTTCTCACTTCCTGGACTGAACCCTTGCCTCCTTCTCACCTCTTATGCAAGAACCCACAACATTTTCTGAGAGCGAGCGGAGGGTTTGGGTTTGAGGTTAGCAGGGGTTTAGGGATTAGCAGAGGGTTAGGGGTTAGCAGAGGGTTAGGGGTTAGCAGAGGGTTAGGGTTTGGGGTTAGCAGAGGTTTAGGGGTTAGCAGAGGGTTAGGGGTTAGCAGGGGTTTAGGGGTTAGCAGAGGGTTAGGGGTTAGCAGAGGGTTAGGGGTTAGCAGAGGGTTAGGGGTTAGCAGAGGGTTAGGGGTTAGCAGGGGTTTGGGGGTTAGCAGGGGTTTGGGGGTTAGCAGGGGTTTAGGGGTTTAGGGGTTAGCAGGGGTTTAGGGGTTAGCAGAGGGTTAGGGATTAGCAGAGGGTTAGGGTTTGGGGTTAGGGAGGGTTAGGGGTTAGCAGAGGGTTAGGGTTTGGAGTTAGCAGAGGTTTAGGGGTTAGCGGATAAGGCTGAAAAATACCAGAGCTCAGTGCGAGGACAGCGCTGAGCTTCCAGCTGAAAGATCTGAGATCTTGCCGGTGAGTACAGTTGCTGTGACTTGGGGCAGGTGTCTTGTGACTCAGCAGCACCCTGCCGAGTGCCCGTCAATAAGCAGTGGGAAGTGTGACTGTTTGAATCCTGGAGCCTAAACACCTTTAAATCCCTGTGAACAAGTGGCAGCTTTCAAATGTTGTTTTGTTCCATTACCTTTCAAAAAAGAGGATGTTTGTGAAAACCCAGGGGAGCTTCTGATGAAATTTTGGGAAAGAAACTCTGTTTATGAGGTGAATCACAAACTGTCACCCAAAGGACTTAATGAGAAGCACAGCCCAGTTCCTTTGTCGTGTTTACTGAGCATCTGATGATCTGAGGTTTTACTCGTAGCTTTATTAAAACTATTCACAGGAACTACACTGAAAGTCACTGTAAAAAAAAGAAAGAAAAAAAACCAGTGGTGTTTCTGTTTGAAGTTTGGAGTGACATATAGTGTAGTAGAAATGTGTCTTCTCAGACTGAATGTACACCACCAGGGGAAATCTCCACATGACAGTTGCCGGTTGCTGGCTAACAAGTGCTCAGGAAAAATGCTCAGCTCCTCTCCAGTCTTTGACTGTAAGTGTCTCTGGAGTGTGAAGAACAAAGCTTTGACCAGTGACTATATGTTTGCCATCTTTCTTAAGCACAGACTCCTTTGCTTTGGAATGTTCTAGAGTCTGAGCTTTACACAAACACACAGAAGGATGGAATTCTTTCAAATAACAAGCTGTCAGATTCCCTTTGAAATGTCTGACATTTCATTTTAGAGTCTTGGTTTTTAGTGTTTTTCTCCTCCTGTAAACCACACATTTTTAATCCTTGAAAACATTCATATTAATACTTTGCTCTATTGTATGACTGCTGGTGAAAACTCCACCCTGAAAAATACATGTTTTGTGGACAGTTGAGTTCAATGATGTCATTTTGTTGTTACTGCAAATAACTGCCACAAACATTTCAAGTTTTATACACTTCAGTAACAGTGATAACAAAACACATTGGGACCGATCTAGGCTTGCAAACATCGTGACTGATTGACGTATCCTTTGTGGATGTTTTTACAGATAAAATCTCAGAACTTGGTTGCATAGAGCACATTTCATTAAAAGGTGCAGCTCTGATCTGAAGCCAGTCTAATCACAGAGGATGCATCAGCCACATAATAAAATGGTAAATGGTCTGCACTTATATCGCGCTTTTCCACCTTCATGGTGCTCAAAGCGCTTTACATTAGCTTCACATTCACCCATTCACACACACACACTCATAGGTTTCTAAGGTCTAAGGTCAGTCCTACTGGGGGCCTAAGTCAGGGTTAAGTGTCTTGTCCCAGGACACTTCAACATGTGGACAGCCAGAGCTGGGACGTGAACCATCAACCTCTCGGTCATTCGGCGACCCACTCTACCAACTGAGCCACAGCCGCCCAAAACTGGAAGGATACTTTGTGGTTGGTGTACCTTAGCCAAGGCCCACAGCTCCCTAAAGCCATATTCAGAACATACAATATCTGGTGGATTATTGACTGACGCAGTGCGTTGAAATAACTTGATTCCCCTTTGAAAACTTGATTTAGTTTGGCCTTCCACAATGACTCCCATCACTTTGTTTTTTAGGGTTTTTTGAACACAAGGGAGCCAATAGCATACACATTGTCTGACATGTGACTGACTGATACTATTCCTGTTCCTGAAGTCAGGGTCATTGACATGTTGAAAAACAGCAAACATGAGCTAAGAGCCTAACATGGAGTCACGTCAGAAGGAATTAATGATTACAATAACGTAATGAGAGACACTGACCATAACACTAACTGATATTAACTATCTTTCAATACTTGAAAAAGCGAGTGAAATCCAAGACACGCCCCTTTTGCAGACAGGAAAATAAATCAACAGCCAAACAAACTAATAAACAGACACAGGAAATTAAATTATGTCCTCGGCAGAAGTAATCACGGTTGTATATTGTAAGACGTCTCTCAGGCAGATTAAGAGTCTGCAAACTTCTCGACCGGGTTTTATTTTGACAATCAAAATAATGTATAAGTCTGAATTGTGTTGCCTGAGGAAGTGCAAACTAAATGATCTGAGAGGTCCAGACACGGTGGAGGCTGAAGAAGACGCTGAGATAATAATGGACATTTACTGTCCAGACCCCAGCAGGGTCTGTCTGTTCTGTTATTGACATTCTGTGCATGGAGCCGGTGTCAGCTTACCGGACAGCATCCACAGTAACCTCAGTGTCACTGCTGCTCATGGCTGATGTGAGTCCAACTACTGAATGATACATGTCACCGCTCTCATAAAAGACACCTCCTGCCACCCCAAGCCCTGAGAGCTGATGTAGTTACACAGGCAAAAAAATCTACTTTTATGAGCCAGTCAACTGTGCAAGAAAATTTGTATAGCTTCAAAAAAGTGACAAAGATAAGGATATCACACTGACAATGAAAATGGGGAACCTGTGCTTTGTCTGAGTGATGGACAGGTTCTTAGCAGGCCTCCTTGGCTTGTATTATCTGCGTCTTTGCACATGACCAGTCTGGTCACTATCCATTATGACTAAAGCTGAAAAAACAGCAGAAATAGCAGACAGGCTGGCCAGCCACTTCCTCTGTGGTTATCTGCAACTGTCAGATGGTGAAGTTGAAACATGTTGAGCAGAACAGCTTTGGAGGACTATACCTACGGATCCAGTAGCTCTTACTGAGGGTGTTAGAAAAAATAAAATCAACTTCCAATTTGCTAGAATGCTGTCAGATGATTTCAGGCTGCAGCTGAAACATGCTGTTATGACAAAGCAATCTGCTCAGCCTCTTCACTGGTGCAGTTTCTGCCCTGAAATAATTACATCAAATATTTTCTCTTGCCCTATTCTCACAGGATAAGTATTATCTGTGGACCACTGGTAATTTATTACCCCCGTACCTCTGTGTTATTGTGTGGCACATTTGGACGGGATAAACAAAAGTCTGTAATTCACACAAATTACAGAAATTATGACAAGACATGTCGTAAATTCACAACATCCGGTTTCGTCTCAATACAACAATAAACTAGTATGAAAACAAAGTATGCATAAGAATAGCACTGTTTCCACAAAGGCGGAAAATACCATTGACAGGGATGCAGTCTGTAAATTTGCTCCACGTCTTCAAAATAAGAGCAGGGTCAGTGCTGATGAAAACACTTTCCATATTACAATGGAAGTGAATTGGCAGTTCTGAGCAGAGACTTTCCCTCTTGCAAACGGCTAACTGAATCTATCGAGAGAACTTTAGATAGCTATAAATATTGCTGTGTACATGTGGGATGGCATGACCATATCTTCCTTACCACATGCTGCCACACAAGCGATCCAGTTGAAGATTCTCTGTGCCTTCTTTCTCAAATTATTCTTGGAGTTGTTTTTGCTAGTAGAAAGCACGCGGGATAGGCCTACCATTTTCCCCCAAAATGCTGCTAATCGTAATTTTGGCCACTTCCTCCATTATTCACTCCGGAAAAAGACAAGAGGCGTGCAATTGAAATCACAAACACATACATGAGCATTCACACAGGACTTGAATTATCACTGTTCGTCTGTCTTTCACCAAAACACAGTAGGTAATTTGCGGCAGAATTATTACTGAGCAAATCATAGACATGGCGCATTCGAAGAGGACTAAGAACTCAGACATTCTCTGTAATTATTCAGAATTACCAGTGGTCCATAGGTAATACTTATCCTGTGCGAATAGGGCATTTGCCAGTGAACCAAATTGAACTTGAGAAACTGTGAAAACTTCAGAGCTGGAGCAAATATTCAGCGTTAGGATGACGGTTATGATTCTGCATACTACTAGAATACTCACCCTTTAATAATGAATAACTACTCATTAATGTCTTATCTTAAGCCTTGATTAGTTTGCAGAAAAAAGGTAACATCGTTGCATATGTTATCAGGAGATCTATTCATAAAGATTGTGGTTCTATATTTAACTCCTTTACTTAGGATTAATAATCAATGATGGGCTACTTCTATAGGGGAAACTGTTAGCAGTTGTAAGAATATATGCATGCAGAATAAGGTGTGAATAAGTATGGTATAATTCCTTAAAAGATTCAATATACATGCTATAAGCCATAGTGGATATGCTTAATGCTAATATCAAAAATCCTTTCTGACAGATTTTCATTAAGTACAGTCTTGCATTTGCATGAATTTCTTTGCTTTAACATATTGAAAATAACAGGATGTAGTAAAACTCACCTTGAAGGTGATGTCAAGAAAGAAGACATTAGAGTAAGATTATTAGGATGGTCATGATAGCGACATGTTCACTAACGATGTCTTAGCTGGAGGAGGAAGAGATAAGTAGATGTGAGTGATACTGTGGAGCTCCCAGGGGCTTGGCTCCACATATTATCCCTGTGTAATTACTAATCCTCCATTCTACTTCAGCCTAACAGGTGACACCCATGTCTTTAGTTGTCTTTGCTGGATTGCTTCCAGTTTGCTCATGGAATAATCATCACACTTGAGTATAGAACTATATAACACCAGGCTAGAGACACTTTAACGAGGCTCATATATTTCATTAAAAGAATCAATGCTTATTTATGATTCTGTACACTTGAACAGCTCAGAAAAATATACATCAGATACTATTTTCTCTTTTGAATGGATTTAATGACTTTGTCCTGCAACAATTTATTTAAAATGAAAGCCAGAAAAACAGAGCAGACAAATGACTATGGTCAGTGTTTGCATTATCTTGAAGCTATTCACCAAAGATTGGTGTTTTCATTGTGTTGGGGGAGTCTATAAAGTCAGAGAACAACTCATTTAATGTAATTTCTATTCATCCACACCATCTCCCACTAGAGACATCAACTGGTGATCCATCCTGAGCAGTGGCTGGAATATGTGATTAAAAAGCTGTGGGCTTCAGTCACAGCATGACTTTAAATCACAGCCACAGTATAGTGTGGTGTAACTTCAACTAGTCCTAGTGTGTTACTGTTGCCATGGGGACTAAGTTCATGAGCTGGGCTGTAACAGAGCGCTCAGGGTAGGTAGGCCTCAGACCGAGAACTCCTAGAACACAGAGAACACCATCCTCCTTTTGGAAAGTAACTGCAGCTTCCTGGCTTTTCTTTTGACTTCTCAGTGACATTTGTTTCTATTTCGGTAAGAAATAGAAACCCACACCCACATGAGTTAAGCAAGAAATAATTGAATACAGGAAAAAAAATGTGAGCCATGGTAACAAAGTGCATTTAAGTGTCAGGGGAAGAAGTAGGAGAGCAAATGGTGTTGTAATGTTATAAAAAGTAAGGAAAGAGATACGGTATCTCTACCCATATATCATTATGCCCACCTACTGCACTACTGACATTTGTAAACTGTTCCAGGGGCCTAACCCTGACCCTAACCCACCTGCAGCTCTACAGACATTTGTAAACTGTTCCAGGGGCCTAACCCTCACACATTCACATCAAAGGAAAACACAAAGCTTCTGACACTTTCTTCCACATCTTCTCTCACAGTCCTATATATGGCCATGGGAACTCGCTGATCTTCATAAACACATACAAATATGGCCAGAACATGTGTCAGTCCTGTTTATAGCCTCCTCTAGCCCTCTGTCAGTGCACTCTGTGCATTCCACAGACCTTGTGTTATGCATTTTGGACTGAGCAGCTTTAAAATACGTAGACACTGTCGCAGAAGGGGTAGGGGTAGGGTAACTCTAACCCACTCTGGGCCTCATATGCCACAGTCTTCATCTCAATGGGGAACTAGCTGACTTTAAGTGCTTTTTTGCTGGTTTTGTTCATGTCTTTTTCAGGTTCAAGGGAAGGGCAGTCAACAAGATGCTACTTAAGTGTTGAAGCTTGACTATGATCTGCACGTGAAGGATAAAAATAAACTGTCAGAAGAGTCACTGTGTGTTGTGTCTTTTAGTCTATAGGCAACTTGTAGCTTAACCTGTTTATCTAAAGCCAAACACCAGCGACTGCCACAAGATCCCAGGGATTTCTCCAAATGTTGACCCTGTGGAGCCTCTGGCTGCTGTGGAAACCAGATCTTATGTAAAGAGCCCACCCAACTGCTGCTGGCCGTCTGGAAGGAGAGTCTGGGAAGTAAAACAAAACTGGAATAGCATTGTCGCCCCCACCCCATGGCCAAAAAACAGAAAAAAACAGAAAAAAACATGTAATGTAAAGTCCCTACGGCTACATCTGTGCTCAGGAAAGTACAACTGCTAACTAACCATGTGCTGACTTCAATTACCTAAAAATGCCAGAAACGGTTATGACCACAACAGAGAGACAAGTTCTAATAATGATGCCATGAAAATGCAAAAGATGATATGTAAGCCTTCCACCATCTCAGTAATTATTTTGGGTTTGCACAGATCATTAGGAAACATTTACAGTATGCATATTTAAATCTGCTTTCATAAATTTCGGAGCGTTCTGTTAAAATGGCCAATATATGGCAAAACTGGAGCTTGTGTCTCTATCATAAAAACCGAGAAATCCACATTTTTTCTTAAACACCACGTCATGCAGCACAATTAGAGAGTTGTCTTTTTATGCTAATGACAAGACTGACATATTGTTTATTACTACTTCAAGGTGCCTTTGATGGTGTACATAAAGCTTAAAACAGTCCACACTGCACATTCCACACCTTCAAATGAAGTCTCATTTGTATTGATCACTAAACAAACAAACACTCTCAAGGTTTCCTGCTGCTTGTAATTTATAGAAGCTGACTTCATGACAGTAAAATCCTAGAGTGCGTTAGCGTTAACAATCACAAGCTCAGATATGAGAAGTCAGATTTTAGCCTAGTGATTAAAGATAGCTATTGTGAAATGTTTTCAGCCAGAATGTTTTTCTTTGGAAACACATGCTTATTAAAATGGTCTGAAATTCAACTGGTAGTGGAGATGAAGATCAGGAGCTTAGGGGGTAGGTAAATGGTAAATGGACTGCATTTATATAGCGCTTTTCCACCTTCATGGTGCTCACATTAGCCTCTCATTTACCCATTCACACACCAGTAGGTTTCTAAGGTCAGTCCTACTGGGGGCCTAAGTCAGAGTTCAGTGTCTTGCCCAAGGACACTTTGACACGTGGACAGCCAGAGCTGGGACGCGAACCGCCAACCTCTCGGTCATTGGGCGACCCACTCTACCAACTGCCGCAGCCGCCCATAGGTGGCAACAGAATATATTTAACCCAAATTCCTTACATTCTTTCAGGCAGACAGGAGAGGAAGGGTCTGGTGGGACATGAATACCCTCAACAACATGCAGACTGAACATGCACACCACACAGTTACACACTACACTCACATACAAGTAGCGTCACCCTTCTCATTAACCCCAGCAGACAAATGCAGCACAGGTGGCCATCTGAGCACCGCTCGCCTTTTACGCCACCTTCACCTGTCGCCCCAGTCTAACAGCTTGGCCACATGTTTTTCAGTGGCCTAATGGTGGACAAGGCTTCTCTCCTAGTGCTGCGTACTGACCCTGATCTAATTCTCCCAGAGACAGAGGCTGCCCTTTTCCGCACATTACCAAGCGTGAGGGCCAGGCTCTTTTAAGCGGCTCTTCATTCCATTCCTCGGCCTTTAAAGGGATAAGATGCAGGAGATACAAGACACGTTGAGTCAAATTAAGTAAGATATCTGCCAGCAGAAATGGTGAAAAAGACAAAAATGACTCCACTTAAGTGGGTTGGCATTTTGGGATATGGAAGAATACAATATAATGCATCTTTGGTTTGAGGGTAAAGAAACTAAAGACAGGCAATTACAGTGGATTCCTTCACCAAAAATAAAGTCTGTGCTGCCCTTATATTTGCAGCTCTGTCTCCATACATCCAAGCCATACTTTTTTTTCCTCGCTAGTCTGCTATTTGACCTATGAGAAGGCTGCACAAAAGCAGTATTGACCCCACATTCCCCCTCAGTAGGAAGAACAGGGTATAATTAAGTGTAGTGTTAAAGGCGCGCTGCCTCTGAGACTGTAAAACAAGGTATGAATACTGAGCGTCATCCCACAGGACTCACAACCAATCTATCTAATCCATACTTATTCATTTATTCAGTCCACTCATGGCCTTTGACTCCCTTTGAGATGTCTACCAGGTCAAATGTGGACTTTCCATCACCGTCATTCATAATTAGACATAACATGTAATAAAAAAAGCTGGAATTGTCTTTGCTTGTTCACTATTCGTGTTCCTAATTTTCCCCCGAAGCAACAATGACTTCAATGACTACATCAAATGGTTTTATTATTGTATTGTAACCCGTGATTAAGGTGCTGCTGACTGTAAGTACAGCCTAGGACACTGACATGTCCCAGTGTGTCACCAGTGATACAGAGCCATCTGTTAAGCATCTGTCTAAGCAGTGACTCACACACATATTCAGTGATTTGGGTGTCAGTGTCTGCTCTGTCTGGACTCCATAACCAGAAGAAATGCTAACATTACATCCTTTAAATACACTTGCCTTCTTCCCCACCACATATCACATTTATATTAAGGGTGAAATATGTAACATTTACATGTGTTCACGGTTTCACTAGTTCAGAAGTGTGAACAGATGGTAATGTAGTTTAAAACTCAGCATCTTCCTAGACTGTCTTGGTTGCCAACATTTATGACAGTATTGTGTCAACTGATTTGGTGGAAGAAATTTTGATGAAAACATTCAGAGGCTACATTTATGTGGAGACGATGAAAACACAAGATGCAAAAGTGTCGTCTCGTCTTCAGTTTTTCATTTGCGTTTAGATGAGTGTATTCAGGAGGAAATCCTTGTTCATACGAAGATGCAAAAGTAGGCGAAATATGATTGGATATGCATGCCAGGCCGGCTATGTAGTACTGTGATAGACCACCAACATCTCCTTTTCTGTTTTTGACATATGTGCACCCGTCTCTGTTCAGCTATGGTGTAATTTCTGTACAATAGCTGAAACAACTCCTGTACATTCACTAGAGCTGCTAGTGCTAATGCTAATGCTAGTTCAGTTTGGAGACCTGTGGGATTGAGGTTGTCCGACATGCTTGTTGCTTTACCTGCTTGGTGTATGAATGTAATGTGAAATTGGATGTGACATGAACATATGGGACATAAAGAAGCATGCAACGTGAACATTTCTTGCCATTTAGATGGTGACGTCACCCAGCGCATCTTCAATACATCCCACTCTGGAAGGAGTCTTCAGATTTGTGCGTATTCACACCCTGACGGCAATCGGCTTCATGTAAACGAAAGGCACTTCCGATAAAATATGCTGTCGTATTTAGCCACAATCATCCTCAGGTAAATGGCCCCTGATTATGTTGTATAGATATTCCAATTCTGAAAAGGTGAGAGGTCAATTCTCACTTCTGAATTTGCCTCTATTCTCTACAGCTGAACATATGCATCACAGAACAAAAGCACCGGCATGTGTTCATGTTCACGTAACATCAGTTCATGTTCAAGTTCATCAGTTCATTAAACAACAGTTGATCTGTACAATAATCTGTGCAATAATCACTTCATGCGGTTTATAGAGGTGCAATACTACTGTCATCAGTGCTCCCTGCTTTTAGTTATTTGTATTTATTTTATTTTTATATATAGTATTTATATTTTATCCTGACTGTTGAATGTGATATTTCTATTTTTTATACTTGATAATTCTTTCTATCTTTTTTGCACAGTGTGGGGAGTCAATCCCAATTTCGTTGTGCTCAAGTACCATGTACGAAGGCTCAATGAGAATAAAGTTGAATTGAATTGAATTGAACATATCCTGTGTTTACTTTGTTCCCACAGTCAAGGAAAAAATTATTAAAGCATCAAAAACAATGGTTCTTCAGTCCAGTCCTACCCCCTAAGCCCTTTAAAAATTATTAGAAATTACCAATTTTGTATGAAATGTGTGTTAAAAGTAACAGTAGATTTAGATTTTAGATTTAATGTATTGGTCTCAGTGGGTAAATGTGTCTTCACTGACTGAACATTAAACATTAAACCGTTAAAATGAACAAGACATGCGAATCATTTTCATACCATTGTATTTGTTTTAATTGTCACTTTCACCTTCAACAAGGTTTGTTGACCACCCACACGATGCTTTAAAGTCCAGGGCTGCTTGTTGTTCCGAAGAACCCTCACCCTCCATCATAAGGTCAGTGAATATGTTGGATGCTTTTTCTGAAACAATCACCTCAGTCACTGTCTCTCCTGCAATTCCTTTCTCCTTTATCCAAATGAGTAACAGTCTCTCCATATCGTCATTCAGTGATGACCTCTGACCTCTTTTTCGATATCACAGAGATGCCTTGGAAGGGCTCGCTGCTTTTAATGCATCCTTTTGCTTCAATATCGTACCGATGGCAGACGGGTTTGTGCCATATTCCTTTGCGATATCACGCAACCATGTGACATTTTTAATTTTACATTTTAAAATTTCCTGTTTCACTTCTATCAATAACGCAGCTCGCTTCTTCTTTTCACCAGGAATCACTGTAATAAAGTTTAAATGAACACACCCGGAAAAAACTCATGAAACAACAGTAACTTTGTGATGATCAAAGGTCCCCAAAAGCATCATGGGTAGCTACCTCATAGCCAATGGGATGCTACGTACCAATACGTATGTGACATAAATATGTACAATACGTAGTTACATACAGTAATGTACATACAGTACTGTATTTATGTCTCGGAGTTTCGGTTTCCTTTTGTACATAGAATTTTCTTTGGTATTCAGAGACGAAAAAATTAGGTAAAGGGTTTTAGTAACGGATTATTCGTTAGCCGGGTCTTTCGTAAGTAGCGGTATGACTGTATATTGTCCAAATAAATGTACCATGTACACTTACTGCACAACATTTTCCATAAACATGTCCAGCTAACGCAAATCATGACAACGTGCAAGGAACTCTATGAGAACTGTATGAGAACTGCAATAAAGTTAAGTACAAAGAAGTACACAGACACTTAACTTAGGACCACATTAACTGATTCCCAGCTTCTTATCAGTCAACTAAAAAAATCTATATTTGGCACTAATGAATTGATAATCTATTGCTACAGGAGGAAATACAATACATTCCAGTTATAATCTGTCCAACCCCTAATGTAAAGAATGGATAAATTGTTCAATGGCTGATCACATCCCAGATCCCAAACACCATTTCTCAGAAAACTTGTTTTGTCTGAGCAACATAAAACTTGGCACCAGAGAGTGTTTACTTGATTCATTTCCTACTATATTCAAATAGCTGTTCATTGATTTCTCATCAATCCAGGAATCAATCATAAATTCATCACTCTGGAATTCATTTAGCAGATTTATTATTTTCTCACAGCTGTCAGGTTCCTCATGCATCATGTTATTTTTTTAATGGCTGCATTAATGCAGACGCAGCAGCCACATGTTCAGGTTGACGCGTCTGTTCATAGTGACAAAAACAACTGGATGTGCAGCACTTCTGCTGCTATGACAGAGAAAACAATGACTGAAATAACCCTGGTGTCTCTCCTTTGGTTCACCAGACTTCCTGTTTGACAAAACTAAATCCCAGTTGATGCCAGGCTTTCCGCCCTGCTTCTCTCCATTTCTGCCTCCCTCTCTTTTTTTTCCATCTGTTCTCTCTTTCTGGCTCACTCCAGGTCCACTCTTCGGGTCATTGGTCCGGTCTATTTTTGCAGCCAACAGAAATATGCACAGAAGAGGAGGAGCAGGAGAGAGAGAGGAAGGACTGAAGATGGAGAAGGGGAGGACGTTGAGGAGAGCAAGCAAATTTAGGCTAAAGGTGAAGCAAGCTTGAAAAAAGAGTTAAAGACTGGGACCAGTGAAAATAGTACTGTTATAACACAAACGGGAGGGGCTGAAGGAGAAAATAGAGTGGCTGAAGCGCACAGGCTACCATTGGCCGCTCTTGCACTCCAAACACCCTTGTGGTGCTGCTAGTGGGGGTTTAAGGAAACTGTACGCTGAGCAGAAAATAGCTAGGGCTGAATGAGCACATTACAGCATTGCAAGAGTGCTCTGCACTTTAGGTGATCAATCAAGCCAGAGGAAGAGATGTCCACTTCATGGTCACCACAGGCCGGAAACATAAGGAATGAAGAGCAAGATAGACATAGAAAAAACCATTAGAAAATCATCTTGTCCAATAGTTGGACCAAACATATGGACCAATGCCATCTCATTAGTTTGATCCAATGCTTTCATAGTGTTATCAGACTAGTCTCTGGTGCAGTGTTAATTTCGTCAAGACGAGACGAAATATGTTTCTTCGATGACCATTTTTCCGGTGTATTTGGATCAGCTGATCTTAGTGGTTTCAGACAGGTACAACTGGTACAATGACTGGGGGGTAAAAGCGAAGGCATGAGTCTTGTCCATTGTATAAAAGCAGTTTTCTATGATGATAATAAGGAAGGTGTTAATGTTTACATATACAATGGATGTCACATGGAAGTGCATGACATTTGTGTCACTTAGCAACAACATGCTCGGAAAGTTTCTGGGAGACAAGGTTTTTAGTGCTCTAAAAATGCATCCTGTGGACACAGACTGTTACACATGTAACACTGCAAATTTAGCTTGGCATAAACACATGCTAGTTCTGGATTGAAACACAGTCCTACCAATAAACCTCAACTTCTGAAAGACATTATTTATCGAGTACATTTCACATTTCCATATTGGCTTTCTACTGTTTCTTTTGAATCAGGTCTATTTGGGTTATTGTCATTCATTATTTAGAATATGTTACACCATATGCATAATATATGGTTTTCACACTAGTTTTCTACTGTAGACCTCATCTGGTAACAGAAACTTCTTTTGAATCGGTCTACTAGTTTTTGTGATGTATTATTATTCAGAATGATTTGTCTGTACAGTATTTGGTATAAACTACTGTGATCTTCAATTTTTATTTAATTTCAATGTGCTTGCTCAGTTATAAAGGTAGCTATAGTATTGTAATGTTTTTTGTGTTGCTATTTCTAATAAATTTAAGAAGCACATAAGTTAATTTAATCATCAAGACATGTAATCAATATGTTAGTTGTACAACACAAGTCAACCTGGAATAAATAGATAAAGACTGACATGTTTGCGTTAACATCTGACTAAAAGTAGACTAAAATGAGACTTTTAATTGACCAAAATATGACTAATAATAATTATTTGTGAAAGACTAAAAGTGACTAAGACAAAGAATTAACATTGACAAAAGACTAAGACTAAAATGAAATATGGGTAACAAAATTAACAATGCTCTGGTGCAGCAATCCCCAATAGGCGGCCCGCGGGCCATACAGACTGGCCCACACCAACGTCTGAGCAAAACTATTCTTTTTCTAAAATATTGTAACCTTGCGACATTAGCGCCGTCATCTCTGTCTCGCATGTGTTTTTCTATTTTCTCATCTTTTTTTGGAGTGTGTGAAGCGCGGCTCGCCTGCGACATATGTTTAAACTGGACATTGTCATCTGGACCTTGCCTCACTACTCAGTCATTTCTCTATGTTGTGGGTGTCTGGAGGTGCGTGCGCGCACACACACACACCTGCTGCAGAACCGGACCACTGTTATATCCTCATAATTCACAGGCTTCATTGAAAACATGATCAAACCACTTCAGCAGTGGTCCCCAACCCCCGGGTCGGTCCGTGGATCACTTGGTACCGGGTCACCTAACAATTACTTAATTCATTTATTCATTATTTCTCTTGTACTTATTATCCGAGTCTGAACAATCTTTTATTTAGAAAAATGACCGGATTCTGTCGGTTCCATCTGTCACTTGAATGTCAAAAATATAAAAACAGATGTGTTTGGAAAGTTTCTTTTCGAAGAGTAAAAGGCGACTGAAGAGACAGAAGAAGAGCCTCCAACTGTAGAGAAAAGGAAAGATTTAACAGACAATACCAGGAGTTGGACTGGAAATATGGATTTATGGTGACAGGTGATTCCCACAGATAAGACCCGCTCTGACCCACATAAACAATCTACGGAACTGCCCCCGGTCCATGATAAAATTGTCAAATGTTGACCGGTCTGCAGTGATAAAAAGGTTGGGGACCATTGACTACAGGACACACATTCGTTCATTGTTTTGGGTTTTTCTTCTGTTTGTGTTCATGTATGGAGGATAATTGGTGCCGTTGTTTATACGAGTTAATATGATTTCAATTTGATGTTTGTTCCATGTAAATATTGTAGATTGTTAATTAAATAATGTGGTCATTGGTATGGCCATGGGTGGAGCTTAGGGATATAAAGGGGAGTGTTTCCCAGTAGTGTGGGGGGGGTGCAGTTGGAGATAAATTCTGTAGATTTAGACAGATTTGAATTTGAATTTGAAGTAAGAGTGTGGCTGAAATCAGTTTTTTGTGCTGAATGGTAAAAGACACCAACTCTATTTTATTGTGTTTTCAGATCTCTTGTAACTATTTTTTCTTTTTCCTGTTTTTTTTTGTATTTTTGTAAAAACATTCCACTCCTCATCACTGCTGGTTTTGGATTTGGGTGAAAATAAATGAAAAACCACTGAAGTCAAATTAACCCTTGACAAAAAAAAATAAAAATTATATATATATATATATATATATATATATATATATATATATATATATATATATATATATATATATATATATATATATATATATATATATAATTTTTTTTTTTTTATTTTGAGTTAACTAGCTGCTGTTATAAATTTGTCAACGTTCCAAGCAGACTGTAATAACCAAATATATTTATTTTGAGTAAATGGTTGGGTCTCAACTTTTGTTTCCAGGGTGCAATTTGTCTTTGTGTGACCCTGACAAATAGTATTCCTGAACCTCAGGCACAACTAATAATGTTATAATTCACATTCAGTGCAGATTCAACATTGTTATCAGTATTGTCACTGGAGTGGGGTTGTTGTGGCAACCTCCTCCCCAATGCCGTGTGCCCGACAGGTGCTGTGGCCCTCGGCTTGGTGTCCAGGTCAGAATTTGGCCCTTGATGGAATCTAATTGGGGAACCCTGCTCTGGTGTCTTGTTTTTGTTTTTGTTGTTTTTTCTGTTGTTGGTGTCTTGGGCTTTATGTGGTTTCATGTTCACTTTTTCTCACTTAACTTCCCGTCACTGGTGTTTCACCGTCCCATTAATTTCCCGAATGTGTTCCACCTGTTAGAGTATAAATACCTTGTGTGTCTTTACTGTTGGGTGTGAGTTTGTTATCTCCTTGGCAATGCCAATGAGCATTCTCTCTCTTGTCCTGATGTTTCAGTTTTTTGACGTGTTTCAATTTCCGTCTATCCCTTGGTTTGGTGTGGACATCCCTTGTTTTTTGACCTCTTGCCTGATTCTGACCCTGTTTCCCTAACCTGTCCTTTGTGCTTCAGTTGATGTTATCAGCAGAGTGTCTGTTCCCCAGACGAACCATAGAGAGGAGAGAAAGGAACATTTATTAATTTTGTGATTATTAATAAATATTGTAAAACTACAGTTCTGTTTCAGAGTGGTGGGCGGCACAGTGGTGCAGTGGTTAGCACTCGTGCCTCACAGCAAGAAGGACCCTGGTTCGAATCCCGTACCAGGCCTTTCTGTGTGGAGTTTGCATGTCTCATACAGGGTGTACCCCACCTTCACACATTGTAGCTGGATCAGGCCCCCAGTGACCCCCACGACCCTAGTGAGGATAAAGCGGGTTCAGATAATGAATGAATGAATGTTTCAGAGTGCTGCATTTGGGTCCGTTGAGGTTCTGGCATTGTTTGACATGGCACATGAGACGCTGTCGTCTATCATCATCACATCAAACTGGCAGCTCTGCAATGAAGAGGGAATACAGATTTTTTTTAAGGATAATGAAGGGATATCTGTAGCCTGGAAATGCATCGATGATTCTACGGCACCAAACGGTGACTGTCAGGAGACGCTGTTCAAGTTCAACTCTTTCCCCACAAAGATGGGATCTTCATCCCAAAGGCATTTCATTTTGTTGTACCTCTTGAAAATGAGTGGTGGCAGTGAGAGGGGAGTGGAAGCACACATTCTGGGACTGGGTGGGATCCAGCTGGCGAGAACTCACAAAGCCGACACAAGGACAAAGCTCCTGGCTGTGCTGGAATGACTCTGCAACAGGACAACAGGCTCCTTTGCCAAACAGCCCTCAGCAGTGTTACGGGAGCCCATCTGTAATTTATTTACATGTCTTTAAAAGTATGGCTCGTGCGCATGTCCTTCACATGTACTTTTAGCTACAGAGGTCAAACCAGCAGATGTGGTCAATCTCATGTGACCTGAACAACCTATAACCACCATGTTACATGTTCTGTGTTATAGGTCAACTTTGAAAGAACAATGCAGGTACTCAGCTACCAACCACGGACAAATACCACAGCAAAATATTTCTCACTGTCACTTCATATTGTTCATTGACTGACATTCCACACCAGTGTGGGCAACGGAGATGTTAGCACAGAAGTGTAAACAGAGCTAACCAACCAGAAAACAAAATGGAGAAGCTTTCCCACAAGGCTACACTGCCAATTATTTGATATTTCAGATCAACTGTAGCTTCAGCTCAGACTAGAGTGGGAAGTACTCAACCAACTCAGCCAACGAGCCTGTGCACGCTGCAGAGGCTCTGGCCAACGAGCCTGTGCACGCTGCAGAGGCTCCGGCCAATGCATCACATTGTTTCTCTCACAAGCATGTGCTTGGCTTCAGACAGACCAGCCTCATACAGTTTCATCTGCTTCTCTTCCCGTCTTGTTTCAGCTTCATTTTAGTCTTTACACATTGCTCCCATTCTCAGAGGAAATAAAAACTACACTGCACACAGAACGTGTCCTGGAAATTATAAGTTTGTCATCTCTGCAACATCAGGGGACATCAGAAAGCTGAAACGCATGTGGAAATTCTACATTTTTTTCTGATCTTGTTTCATCAAAGAACTGTCAGATCGCAGGGGTAATATTTAATGTAATAGACATTAAATGTCTCTAATCAATAATAAATGCTTTTAGGCCATCCTGTAGAGACAGAATTAGATATTCCTCCAAAGTTGTACAGAGTAAAGAGAACATTTCCACTCTCAACGACATTGAAGATTACCTGCTGACCACACGCTTCCCCTATAGCACTGCAATATGCTGCGTTTTTAAAAAACATCCCTGGGGGAAGTAGACATCTTGTACTGCTCATACCTCATGTAGAACCGCAGCATCTCATATGAAGTCCTCTGCTCGTACCCTAGATACTGTCCCAACAAACTTCTCTGAAAAGACACAATAATAGCCCAACAAACTTCTCTGAAAAGACACAATAATAGCCACTCGTGCATCACAGTGTTATTTTTCAGCTTCAACAATGCAGCAGTTTAACAGCTACTCAATAAAATATAGCTTATATCCTCCAGCCTTGAGGACTGTAGCTCCTGACATTTATATCAACAGTTCAAATAATTTCAATCTGGCTGACATTCTCAATGGACCAAAACAACATTCTTTTAAGATTTCAGTCATGTTTAGCTGAAACACCGCTTTATCAGTTCCTCTTCTGTAATGGCAAATAGTATGTCACTATGAATCCATTTGGGGCATTTGGGTTTTATTTCAGTTATGAAAGCAATTCAGCTGACTAAATGAACTAAATGGAGTTTTTCACTTCTACAATGAGTCGATTCTGTTTCTTTAAAAGTAGATACACTTCAATTATTCAATTTTATTTATAGGGGGGGGGCACACAAGATGAATAGTCACAGACTTGGTATGTAAAGTAAAGTTAAGAAATGACAAATATAGATGAGAGAGAGAGAGAGAGATGATAGGACTCAGTGTCTGTACTTCCTCCATCATTCTATCTCCTAGTGCAGCTCAGACTGAAGTGTGACTTCAGTCTGTTTTTCACTAACCTGACCATAGTCTTTCCCAAACAGGAATGTTTTCAACCTAATTTTAAATGTAGAGACTGTGTCGGCCTCATTAATTTTAAATGGAAGCTGATTCCATAAGACAGTAACCATGGTAACTAAATGCTCTCGCTCCTACTGTACTTTTACAGACCCTCGGTACATCCAGTAGACCTGCATTCTGAGAACGAGGGTTTCTATTAGGCTGGTACAGAACCAGATCATCCTTAAGATAAGAGGGGCCCATACCATTAATGGTTTTATATGTAAGGAGGAGGATTTTAAATTTAATTCTAAACTCAACTGGAAGCCAATGAAGGGTTTGGAGCACAGGGGTGATGTGTTCTCTTTTGTTTGATCCTGTTAATAATCTTGGTGCTGTATTTTGAACCAGTTGAAGCTTTTTAAGGAATATTTAGGACACGCTACAAGTAATGAGTTACAATAATCTAATCTAGATGTTATGAATGCATGAATGAATTTTTCTGCATCATTTTTAGTTAGAACATCCCTAATTTTGGCTAATGTTGCACAGGTGAAAAAAGGATATTCTGCATGTTTGGTTAATGTGTGCTTAGAGTCAGTTAGAGAGTCTCTTGCAGTTTTAGGGCCTATTATAATGACTTATTTTTTTTCAGGGTTCAGGAGAAAAAAATTGGCACTTGTCCAAGCCTTTATGTCTCGGACACATGCACTTAGTTTATCTACTTGCCTGGTTTGATCAGATTTAATCAATAAATATAGCAGTGTGTCATATGTGTGACATTGAAAGTTAATGCCATGATTTCTAATTATGTTACCTAAAGGCAGTACCATTTCCCAGTGAGGGTTGGACTCCGCCAGGGCTGCCCTTTGTCACCAGTTCTGTTCATAACCTTTATGGACAAAATTTCTAGGCACAGCTGGGTCGGGGGGGTTCGGTGGCGGGATGTTATTTTCCTACTTTTCTGGTGCTTAAAATTTGATTTTATGAAAATATTACAAATTATTTGGGTTGATTCACATTGCAGTAAGCGAAAAAATGGGTACTGTCATTCATCGTGATATATATGCACCTGTGTAACATTAAATGTTTAAATGGTATTCTGTTTTGATCAGTAGATAACCAGCTTTGGTATGATATATAGATATTTATTATCAAGCAAAATTAAATGCATTACTTACCCAGAAAAGTGGTGAGAATAAAATGCGGGAACTTCAGAAAAACTGTCATTTTGAGGGTATGATCAAATATTGGTCTACAGTAGACAGTGCATCCCAATTTTTTCAATGTTACCAGTTATTTTTTACTTGAGGGGATCCCAATGGTCCAGAAAAACATTGGGTTGGAGAGTTGTGGGGGGTGCAGAATGTCGGTTAGTGGTCCCATGCTCTAGAGAATATAAACAAAATAGGCCCAAGGACTGACCCTCGAGGCACGACATAACTAACTCTGGATCACTTAACCTTGACACACTGGTACCTATTAGTTAAATAGAATTTAAACCAGCAGAGGGCTGCTCCTCTAATGCCTATGTCCCATTCTAATGTCTGCACTAAGATACTGTTGTCAATGGTCTCAAATGCTGCACAAAAGTCTAACAGCACCAGAATCAATACTAATTTGTCATCATCAGCTAATAATAAGTCATTATTCACTGTGATTAATACACTTTCAGTGCTGTGTTGAGGTTGAAAACAGACTGGAAATAAAGTATTATCCTACAGGTGCTGACACAGCTGTTTAATTATTACTCTTTCTAGAACTTTTGAGGGGAAGGGCAAATCAGATATAGGCCTATAATTATCTAGAATGTCAGGATCTAGGGCAGGTTTTTTTCAGGATTGGTTTAATATCAGCATATTTAAAACACTGTGTCATATAGCCAGTGATTAAGGGCGTGTTAATTATGTTTCAGACAGTGTTAATTAGGGGCAGAATCTCTTTAAAAGCTTTGTTGGAATTGGATCTTAGAGGCAGGTAAATGGACTGCACTTATATAGCTTTTCCACCTTCATGGTGCTCAAACGATATATGGATCATCGCCATTGCGATTTATGTGTTTCTTGTTTAAGGGAGCATGTGTCAGCATTGTACCATGGGAAGGTTAATCTAATCTTGGTAGTTTTTAACTGAAGACTGTATCTAAAGTAGCTTGTAGTGTGCTCATGGCACTATCAACCAACTCATCACTTACACTGGGACTAAATGTGTCCTTTACATAATCACATGACATAGACGCAGTAGTGACTGAATTAACTCTTTGTACTTTGAGACAGCACAGTCACATAGTATCCTTTTCATTTGTGTTTTAATCACTGAGGTGGAAATATCCTTAAGCATAAACTGAAAGGTCATTAAAAAGTGATCTGAGAGTAAGGGATTATCGGTAAAAACAACCAGGTCACTAATTTCAACAACAAATGTGATCAAGGGTGTGTCTCTGAAAGTGGGTTGGTTTATTAACATTTTGGATAAACCCTAATCTGTCTAGTAGGTCACTAAATGTATGTATGTTTAAATCACCAACTATTATAATCCTATCCCAGTTCAACAGTACACTGGATAGAAAGCCAGAGACTTCTAAAAACCATGTTTGTTACGGTAAAATCCTCCAGGTGATTCTGACCATTAGCCTGGGTCTACATTGGGAGATGGGTCCCAGGGCGCGGCCCATGACTGCGTGCATCAAGGATGGGTTAAATGTAGAGGATACATTTTGTTGTACAGTGTATAATGACAATTAAAGTTAAAAACCTTTTTTCTGACAAAACCTGTGAACAAGGACCAAGAGGGCCATAAACTATGACAAAAAGGACTGTTTTTTGGTTTCACCAGTTGGGATAAGTGATGGACAAAACTAGACTTTCAAATGAGTGGTAAGTATGGTTAATTTTAGGTTCAAGACCTAAACTGGAGTGTGATACTACTGCCACTACTGGTTCTGGCTGGGTGATAGTTCATGTGAGTTGGTGGCGTGGATTCATTTAATGTGACAAATTCATCCGGCTGAAGCCAGGTTTCAGTCAGGGCTAAAAATATCAATGTCATGGTCACTAATTAGATAACTTATTAATCGAGATTTGGAAGAGATTGACCTAATATTGAGCAGTCCACATTGAATACTGCAAAATTGTTAGGTGTTCTTTTAATCTGATTACTACCTGGAACTATTTTTATTAGATTATTTTATGTCACTCCTATAAGTTTTATAATATTAGGTTCATTATTAACTACATGGGAGATAGACACAGTTTTTATATTAATTGCTACATACTGGATTTGTGACAGCTCAGGATGAAAGATCCACAGGACCATTTCTATATAAGAAAGAAGTATATCTGGAATTTGGCCACGGTTCATTCTAATGATATCAAAACCCTGTGTCTTTTTCTATAAAGCAAATCCAACAATGGTAATGAGGCCTTTAGTATCTTCTTGAAATAAGTGCCAGTGTTTTTATTAAGTCTAGCAACAACTGGTGCCAATGTTTGCTTTTGGCATCTTCCACTTGATTCTTGCCAGATTTTAAATGATGCAGCTATTTTAACTTTTAAGCTATGGTTGTGCTTGGCAGCCACCTAAATGACAAGTCTAATAATCCCTTAAAGACCATACAGCACTCTGTGAATTACACCATCTAAGGCAGGTTTTTAAGATCCAAGACAAAATTCTGATGTGGAACCCAGAGCCTGCAGACATGATTAACATCCAAAAGTCCGAGCAGATCATTGAAGAGCTTCTGGCTTTACGTTTCCTCATCTATCCTTTCTTCACTTGAAGCAACTTGGCCATGATGAAAGTGAGAAGAAATTAAGAGTTGAAAAATAAAATTTAGAAAGTAGCTGCTATGGAATTTTTACATCAAAACTACAGGGAACAGTGCTTAGTGAAAGTTCAAATATTTGAACAAGACTTCCAGTGTTACTTCTGGCATTTTTCTGTATTATAGGCTCCACTCGACAACCGCACTTTTGCCATAGAGTCATTGTAGTGTTCACCCTGAGTTCAACCATAACCGATATCTCCACTTCTTACTTAATTCCAAAGTGTTTCACCAAGATTGTTTCTGTCTGAGAAGCAGATCAGGCAGACCCACACCAATTAGACGGATCATAGAATGAAAGGAGTAGCTTAATATGAAAAAGCCAAAGAAAAAAAACTTTGGAAATGAATTGCTTATAGCTGCTGTCGCTATCCCTAATATGAAATTGGTGATGGAGGTGCCCAATGGTGGCGCCTGTCAAGCCGTCACTTATCATCTGCAGATCAAAAGACAAGTCTGTCAAAATGAAGCTTCCTGTTCTGGGTTAGAGAAGAATGATGTTAAAAAAAAAGAAGAAAGTGCATGAATCTAAAGTAGGGTTATTGTGCCTTTGGGAAAAACAGGGCATGTAAAGAGGCCTATGCAGTGTCTTAAATCACGGTTGTAAAAAACAAATGTTAAATATCTTTTTTTTTTTTTTTCCCGCGCTGTGCAGCTCAGCTTGAGGCAAGGCTCCACGGGGGAGGAATCACAATCCCTAACAACCAAATCCAAGTCAAGAATCTGTGAATGTGTGATGCAGCCACTGCATCACTGCTTCACCAAGACAAACTCACTTTACAATAAAGCCGCTTATTTAATGTTAGCCGCACAAAAATCACAGCCCTTTGATTCATGAACCATAACAAAACTGAGGAACATTTGGGCCTTTGTCATACACAATTAACCAACTGTGAGAGAAGTAAAGTGGAAAACAAACCAGGACAATAGTATTTATTGTTGAAGTTGTTTTTCAGGATCCGATTCAGCTAATGTGATACAGGGATGATCAACCCTTCTGTATTTAAGTTACAGGTAGATATAAAATGGCTCATCAGCAGACAACAATAGGAACAGAGGAAACACAAAAGGAGAAAGACAGGCAGTGAACCATGAGGCTTCTAACTCTTAACGGCTCTGGCGTTCATACACCTGGAAGACTCACTCTGTCCTTTTTCCCCCGTGATCATCATTCATATCCGATCAATTCTCTGGGCTCACGTTTCGCTTTCCCCCTGTGGAGGCTCAAAGAAGTGAGATGAGAGTGTTCCTGCATGTTTCAGTCATCAGGTACTCCCCCCCCCTTCCACCAGCCCCCTTATCTTTTGCTTCAACATTTTTCACTGCTCTCTTTGTAAATGACAAAAGACAATATGGCGCACAGACCACTGAGCTTCCTGATTGTGTCGTTTCCAATTAGTCCTTGTGAGACGTCTCTGCCCTTTGGCTCACCGTCATTCAAGTTCAAAACATCCAAATGGCTGGCACCCCTTGGATTGTTCGCTTCTTGGTTTTGTGCTCTTGCGATCTAAATTCACGCGTGTCTGGATTTGTGAATCTATGAAAGGAAGAAATGGCGAGGAATACAGAATGGCATTTTTAATCCTTTAACCAAAAATAGCATCTTCTGTAAAGTGGTGTGTGTGTGTGTGTATGTATATGTGTGTGTGTGTGTGTGTGTATGTGTGTGTATGTGTGTGTGTGTGTATGTATGTGTGTGTGTGTGTGGTGTTAGTGCGAGCTTAGAAAGAGCTCCCCTTACATAAAAGCACAGACTGGTGAATAAACCATCCAGCCTTCACCTTAATCATCCTGCATATTATACATCATTAATACTGATGTTTCTAAGTAGCTAAGCCTTTTAGAACTAGGACACGGAGCGTTGTGGTGGTCCTCGCTAGAGTTATCCTTCTGAAAGACTTGGCAGCTCCGTCAAATCTGCCTTCAACCTGCTTCTCTGTCACATGACTTTTGAAAGCCAAACTGAAGCGATGGGGATTGTAAATAGCAGCGCGGTAAGCCACAGTATGCGGGTGAGGGTTTTTGGAGTTAATGAGAGGGCCGTGGTGCTGCAGCTTCTTAAACTGGGCCAGACAAACTCCATGCATGGAAGTCTTCCCTCAGACCTCGCGTCCTAGAAGAACATGTGCAGAACCAACAGTACACATAAAACAAAACTGGTGCCATGTGGACGATATGCTCACTTTCCATAACCTAACAAAAATATGTCCGCTGCTTAAGCTGCACGACTGAAAGGACTTTTTGTCTAAGACAAATGTGCGCTGACAAAGGGCGTGGGCTTCTTTTCAACTTAAAGGGCTGCACCATGGATCAAACCCCCGAGCAGAAAATCAAACTGACATATTTTGGGCAAGCTTCTGTCCACAATGCAGCTTGTTTTTTTTTTCATCATTTAAAGTAAAAACAAAAGATGTGGATACGAGCCAGACAGGAGCTGCACAAAGACTGTCAGAAAAGCTCCAGGTCAGAGGAAAAAGATGGAAAACCTTTAGCGGCGTTTTGGAAAAATGAAAGACCTGTGGAATTCTACCTGAGACCTCCATGTAAGACCTACATTTTATTTTGGAGATGAAGTCATTCTTGCAGAAAAAGTCACCATTTTAGTCGAAGCAGCACACACAACCGGTCCCATGTTATTAGAGCACAATCTGGATGTGACTGGGAGATGTTTAATTTCCTGTGGAGTCCAGGATGTGAGGAAACCACAGTCTCCACGGGGAGAGAGGCCACAGATTTGTGGCCAAGAAAAGTTTTCACGGTTATTAACATTTATGTGCATCCTTGTTTCCTCATCAATTTGATGTTGTCTGACAACAACAATCTACAAATTAAATTTGACGACAAACTAAGTGACACACAATCTATTAAGTAGAAACAAAATTATCTACAGATGCAAAATGTTTTGAACCACTAATCTTATCAATACATGTAAATAATTCAGGTAATGTGCAATTTCCCATCTTTTCATGGTCATCAGATATGAGCCATTTGGATGCTGAGAATAGTCAATATGGAAACACTATCATCCTCTGCGACAGATTCTCCAGTAAACTCAATAAGTTTGACAAATGAGAGTGGTTATAGATGCTCATTTATACATTAAGTTTATACATTTTAGCTAAAAAACTCTCTTTTTCTTCTATTTCTTTGGTTTACATTAAGCTCCAATGAAAACCCACTTGATCAGAAAGTTGAATCAAGGAAAACAAGTGATATTTACTGAAAATGCTAAACATAGGGGGTACTTTTATTACAAATAGTAATAAGAGATAAATAAAAAGAAAAAAATATTTATTTAGTGCAACAAAAGCAGCCTTGTGTTTTTATGGGTTTAAAGTGATCTGATCTGCAGTCAGTGCTCTTCTCTTTTTCTTTTCTTTTTTTTACCCACGCTCAGAACACAGCAAACTTTTGGGTTAGTTGTGAGTTGGTGCAAAGGCAAACCAAACACAGAAACACTCACCCCCGACAAACTGAATGCCTCCTGCCACACGGCCGATGGTACGTGAGATCAGGTCAGAGATGCAGCATCCCATGAGTGCCGTGAGCGCCACCAGCAGGAGGAGGCCGCAGCCCACGCCTGTCACCACAGTGCAGATCCTCCACTCCAGGCTGGGAATGCCGTGGAAAGAGGCGTAGCGCCCGCACTGCTCCAGCATGACCGTGGCCTGCCGCTCCTCATCCCGCACCGGGTAGGAGCAGCGCCTGAACGTCCCAAAGGACACAGGTTTGTCCATCTGTGTCCCCAACAGCCAGTAGGGCATGAAGAAGCCCACGCAGGAGGCGGCGGCGCACAGCAGGGACAGCAGTGCCCATATCACACCCGCACATGTCAGACTGGACGCCATGGTAACAGTCTGCCCAGGGTGGAACAGTCACTGAAGGAACAGCAGGTTTGAAAGCCGGCGGCGTGTTGTGGCAGAGCCCAGATGTTTTCACCTCCTCAGTGACTCAAGGTCCCTATGAAGAGGAAACACAGTGAGAACATCCACCTTATTAATGTCTATTATACAAGTGTCAAAGGGAAACAGGAAGAACTCATTAACAACCATTAAAGCGGGGCTGAACCTCTTTTTACTCTATTACTATACATCCCCTTCATGTTCTGATTGCAATTTAATGCTCTGAGAAAAAAATAAAAAATATAGTCACCTCAGTCAGACAGGCCTGAAAAAAGCACCATCTAATCATTTGGAGCCGGGGCTCCAAATGATTATAAGTATATGTTTATAATATACATGAAATGCAACCAGAGCTTGGATAGTTAGCACTAGTACAGTAAATGAAACCAGGCAGAGCTCCAAATGATTGGACAGTAATATGTCAATCAAAATAAACTGTCATTTGTCCCTCCTCCCTCTGTTCATACCCTTCCTACATGAATTGTGTGTTCTCAGAGGTCTGGAGTACTAGGACAGGAAACTAAGCTAAAGCTAGGCTAGTTATATTAGCACTAGTACAGGAAATGTAGCCAGAGCTAGGCTAGTTATATTAGCACTAGTACTGGAAATGAAGCTTAAAGCTAGGCTAGTTATATGGTAAATGGTCTGCACTTATATAGTGCTTTTCCACCTTCATGGTGCACAAAGCGCTTTACATTAGCTTCACATTCACCCATACACACACTCATACACCAGTAGGTTTCTAAGGTTCTGTCAGTCCTACTGGGAGACTAACTTAGGGTTCAGTGTCTTTGCCCAAGGACACTCTAATATGTGAACAGACAGAGCTGGGACGCAAATTATCAACTCTTTAGTCATTGGACAACCCGGTCTACTAACTGAGCCACAGTCACACTAGCAGAGGAAATTAAGCTAAAGCTAAGCTAGTTATATTAGCACTAGAACAGCAAATTGTGTGAAATCTAGGCTAGTTATATTAGCAATATTACAGGAAATTAAGCCACAGCAAGGCTAGTTAAAATTAGCACTAGTACAGGAAATTAAGATCAAGCTAGGCTTGTTGTATTATGACTAGTACAGGAAATGAAGCCAGAGCAGGGCTACTTATATTCCCACTAATACAGGAAATGAAGTACATATGTTTATGTTAGCACTAGTACAGGAAACTATGTGTAAGTTACGCTAGTTATATTAGCATTAATACAGGAAATTAAACCAGAAGCAGGATACTTTTTAGCAATAGTACAGGAAATGAAACCAGGGCCAGGCTGCTTTAATAGCAATAGTACAGGAAATTTTGTGAAATCTAGGCTAGTTATATTAGCAATAATGCAGGAAATGACACCTTAGCCAGGTTAGTTATATTAGCATTAGTACAGCGAATGAAGCTAAAGCTAGGCTAGTTATATTAGCAGTAGTACAGGAAGTGAAATCAGAATTAGGCTAGTTTTATTAGAACTAATACAGTAAATTAAGCTACAGCTGGGCTAGTTATATTTCTGCTAGTACAGGAAATAAAACTAGAGTTAGGCTAGTTAAATTAGCAGTAGTACAGGAAATGAAGCTGCCAACACTCCCGTATTTCCCGGGACTCTCCTGTATTTCAGACCTATCTCCCGCCGCCCTCCCGTTTTGTAATTTCTTCCGGTAATCTCCCATAATTTATTAGGTCTGAACGTCAAAAACAAAATCTGAAGACATATAATTTGGCTGAAGTTCTTCAGTTTGCACAGATCATGTATGGAACATGTCATTTGTTGACAATCTGACAACTCCTAGATGCGTAGTTGATCTGTGCACAGGTTGAAACTTTTACACCGGACATTATCACACACACCACACACACACACACACACAGGCCAACGATGGCAGTTCAGTTTTAATGTAAGAAGTGTGTGTGTGTGTGTGTGTGTATGTGTGTGTGTGTGCACGCGCACTCACACGTGATTAAAGTTAGAATGAATTAATAAAGTTAATGTGAATTTAACAATATATGCCATCCATTGAAAAAAATTAAATTATATTTCTAGATAAAAACAGTCTTAGAGTATTTAATCATGCACTGGAAACTAATGACACACCAATTTACCATCATAAAAACATTTGCTCACTTGTGTCTCCTGAAAAGGCAACACCCACCGCCACCGCAAAAATCTCCCGGATTCTGCTACTCAAATGTTGGCAGGTATGGTTATATTAGCACTAGTACAGGAAATGAAACCAGGTCTGAGGACAGGGAGATCCTCCGACCATTAATCAATGTCCTTCATCTACTTTTTAATTTGACTGTTGCTTGTTTTCATATTCAATTAATTCTGTGAAGCTAACCCTAACCCCTGAGAGGCCCTTCTTATGATACATGATTCTACAAATAAAATGAAATTCAAGTGAATATTTTCTTTGCAGTAAATATAAAGTAAAACAGACAGAATATTTTAGCATATTTATGATCAGAAACAACTGTAATTGCTCATAATGAAAGCGGTTGAAATTGCAGAAATACATTTTCTTCTGTTTTACATCTGCTCACACATGCTTTTTGGTCGTGAATATTAAATATCCATTTTATGGCTTCATAATTTTTGATTTCCAGGTGTTTTTGTCTGTGTGGCAGTATCTCAAACTGTTCCAAACATTGCCATATAGTGTTATATAGTGACAAACAGCTCAGGATCTCAGCTTTCTGGTGCCTTTTCAATTTAGTTGAAAGTGCAATGAGTTTAGGAGTAAAAGTAAAGTCAAAATATAGCAGCAGGGAGACTGCTGTTGTTTATCTGTTACTGTAGTGAAACATTGTAAGAAACAAATGCTTTTTATTATCAGACTGACAAACACAAGACTTGATCATTAAAAATAAAAAAAGGGTTGATTCGTAAGGGATATTTTCTGTCTGGGATTAGTGAAAATTTATCTGAAACAGTTTGATTATAGCTTTTGTATTAAAGTCAGGATTTCATTTTCACCTTATGCTCATTTTTATGTGTATTTGTGGATTATTGATTCACAACATCTAGTTTTTTTTTGTTAAAGTACAGATATTTATGACATGTTTATAAAGCGTTAAACTTAAGTGAATGATCTGTGAGCTTTCAATCAATGTGGATTTGCATTATTTTCACCTTAACGATACAGATAAGGGTGCAAATGTGTTCATCATGCAGATTTTTGGGTCTTTTTTTTCGGATTCATTTTCATAATTCTTCATATTCACTACAATTAAAGCATCTGAAACCCCCCAACAGGTAGCAGATTATACTGGAATCTATTATTAAATACAATAAGTTCAGTTTGATCTTGAAAACAACTCAAGTATTTAGCTCCGTCCTTTCTACCATGAACACAGATTAGAAGGGGCTGATATTCCATCTATTTCTGTGGGATCTCCTTGAACAGGAGTGACCTAAAGCACGGACTGATACGGCACGGTTCACACTATCGGAATGTGAAGAAAGAAACCAGGCAGAATAAAAAAAGAGCAAGAGGAACCCAGAGCTTCTTACATGTTGGTAGATATGGAGATGTTTGAGCTGAGCTTCTTTCCATCTGCGGACTCCAGCTGCCTTCAGCCTCAACGCAAACTTTTCCTTTATCCACAAACACAATCCAATGTCCGAACTGCAAACTGTTCCAACAATCAGCTCCGAAAATCACTTCCTGCTCATCAATACACTGAACCGAAGAGCTGATCAATTATTCACTCCGGTGCGGCGCAAAAAACGTGCGGCGTTTACTGGACTGGGTTTCCACATTCCTGCTGGAAAAGAGAGAGAGGGAGAGAGAGAGAGAGAGAGAGAGAGAGAGAGAGAGAGAGAGAGAGAGAGAGAGAGAGAGAGAGGGGAGGGGGGTGAGTCTGTGAAACACTCTCGGGACGTGACCATCAATCATCCAAATCCCCACCCACAGGCCGGACTCACCGCTACTATCATTCCAGACAAACTGCTGGTGCGTTCACGGACACCTCGAAAACCGCTGCTAAATATGGAAAGTAATAACAGTTGTAAATTATCAGCACTTTTCTGTCGTTAAGAATCAGACTCACTTCTCCATCATGGTGAATATAGAAGAAGAAAAAAATACAAAAATGGAGGTCCAATATGTGTTTTTCTGGGGGGGAAAAATTAGAATGCAGAGATTCATTTCTGACTTTTTCCTCAGAAAAAGGCTTTAATTTAAATATTATTATTATTGAAAAAGTATTATTTTTATAATAATAATAATATAATGATTATATATACCAATCAAAAACAGTCAGAAATTAATAACATTCAACGTCAGGAAGGAAGAAAATAAACAACATACAGTAACTACACAAGTAAATTAAATTTTAAAAAGTGGTGCCAGACACAACAGTCTCCAGTAGAGGTCCAGCCTCTGCCAGTATAAAAATATTTGTTTTATATTCATGATATTTCATATTCATTAACATCATTTTTTTTAGAAAGTTCCAGATTTTCGTATTTTCATGTTCAAGTGTTCAAGTGTATTTTAATCCTTCATCCCTCATTATCTTAAAAAAACAAAAACAAACTGCAAAAGTCATCATTATGTATCAAGAACTATGTAATTACACCCTACACCAACAATTGTGCTGTCTTATTGTTGTGGATTCCTGTCGTGAAAAGAGAAACATGCTGGATTTTTTTTAATCATAGCGAGACTCGCCTTTCTCTATTGTTTGAGGCATTATTTTATTTTCAAACAGATATCCAAATCAGCCTATGGGGGATAAACAAAAACATCACCCACTAAACTTTTTATGTAAAAATGAGAACATGAAGCTTGTAAGTTGCTGAACTGTACATGTGTGTATGTGTATGTATGTATGTTAATGAACCTCAGTCCTACAGAAATCATGTAACACCATATCTTTAATAAAATATTTGTTGTGTTTTATCTGTTCTGAACATTTTGGAATCCCGGATTATATTTGTTAAATTAATGCGTTCAGATTTGTCTCTTATATTAATGTACATCCCAGTAACAAGGAAAAACAGTTTTATGATCAAAATCTTAACATTGTAAGTGTTCACTGTTGACACATCATTTTCATACAATTCAGTGCTTAACGCTGCATACAATGACATAACAGTGAATACCATAGATCGAAAAATATTTATACTTGTCAGTATCATCATTGTAATCCCCCTTTTGGCACAAATTAATACAAATATAGATGTAGTGGAACGTTGATAATTTTGTTTCCGGTCGGACGTTAGTTTCCGACGGACCAAAACATTTTTCCATAAAGTGGACGTGGAGGCATAATTGTACCATGGCTGACACTAAAGTAGACATTTCTGCTGATAATTCCACCACATTACAGAATACAAATGTATCATCTCAACCTAATAATCCTCTGTCAAGGAAGCTGAATAAAATACTGGAAACGAGACTTGATAATGATAAAGTAAGTTGTCTTAGCTGCATTAGCTGACGTTAGCTTAATGGTTAAACTAGCCCAGTCATTCAGACGCTTTAATCTGCTTTAATATTTAATATATTTAATATCTGCTTTAAGTACTACAGTACTTTGCGCCTGCTGTAGGGAAAATCACCAACAGAATTTAACAATTGACGTGTTCCTTGTGTTTCGTTCACCGTAAACCCAGTGTCCGTCTGTCTATCTGCTTTTGATAATCATGTCAAACATTTGTGTTTTCAGGAGATGCTGGAGGCTCTGAAGGCTCTGTCCGTTTTCTTCACCGAAAACAGTCTGAGGACCAGAAGAAACCTGAGGGGTGACATCGAGAGACGAAGTCTGTCCATCAACGAGGAGTTTGCACGAATATTTAAGGAAGTGAAAGAAGTACGTCGGCTGTTAGACAGCATTTTAATTTCAATTAAATGAACCTTTTCACCGTTTTAAACTCTCAGAAGCTCAGATTTTCTGTGATGTGGTAATAATTTGTCCGTTTCTTCATCTTGTCATAACGTCATTACTGCCATCCTCGTACAGTAGTACTTCTACTGTCCACGGACAGTAGAAGTACTACGGATAGATAATCAGAATATGTATTAATTATTCAAAAGTTTAGAAATAAATAATTGTGATGAGTCGTTTTGTTATCCATAGACTGAGGGATACCTTATTTCCCAGATATATCACTACAGTAAACAACTCCATCGAACATCAGTCAGACACCTGCAATATCCCGTATAATAATAATAATAATAATAATACATTTTATTTAAAGGCACCTTTCTGACACTCAAGGTCACCCTACACATCACTTTAAAAACAGCATAAAACATTTCAAACACACAAACAAGCAAATAAAACAAAAAAGTAAGAATAAGAATAAATAAGGAAAAGCAATAGAGACATGGACGTTATGGTGGATAGGCAGTTGTGAACAGATGTGTTTTGAGTCTTGATTTAAAACGGATGAAAGAGTCGATGTTTCGGAATTCGGGAGGTAATGAGTTCCAGAGTCGGGGAGCAGAGCGGCTGAATGCTCTGCTCCCCATGGTGTTGAGGCGGGTGAAGGGGACAGACAGGTGTATGGCAGAAGAGGATCTGAGGGTGCGGGAAGGAGTTGTAACATGGAGGAGATCAGACAAATATGAAGGGGCAAGGTTGTGGATGGCCTTTAATGTAAGGAGGAGAACTTTGAACTGGATGCGGTACTTAACCGGGAGCCAGTGGAGCTGTTGGAGAACAGGAGTGATGTGGTGGATGGAGGGGGTACGGGATATGATGCGGGCAGCTGAATTCTGGACCAGTTGGAGTTTATGGAGGGTTTTTTGAGGGAGGCCGAAGAGGAGAGAGTTGCAATAATCCAGTCGGGAAGTGACGAGACTGTCAACAAGGATGGCGGCCGTGTGGGGGTAAGGGAAAGGCGGAGGCAATTGATGTTGCATAGCTGGAAGTAGGCAGTCCGTGTAATGTTATTGATGTGGGGCTGAAAAGATAGTGTGCTGTCCAAGATGACACCCAGGCTCTTGACTTGAGGGGAGGGTGAAATGCTGGAGTTGTCAATGGTGAAAGATAAGCTGTCAATGTTGGATAAGGTGGATTTGGTACCAATGAGGAGAACCTCAGTTTTATTGCTGTTTAATTTCAGGAAATTTTGGGTGAACCAGTTTTTTTATTTCGGTAATGCAGTCGGTAAGGGAGGTGGGTGGGAGAGAGGAAGAGGGTTTGGTGGTGAGATAGAGCTGGGTGTCATCGGCATAACAGTGGAAATGGATGTCGTATTTACGGAGGATATTGCCAAGGGGAAGGAGGTAGAGAATGAAGAGTACGGGCCCCAGGACAGAGCCCTGGGGCACACCAGAGGTATCGGGGGAGATGGTGGACTTGAGGGACTTAAGTTGGATGTATTGAGTGCGGCCAGAGAGGTATGATGTGAACCAGTTCAATGGGGTATGGGTGATGTCAATGGTGAATAGCCGGTGGAGAAGGGTGGTGTGACAGATGGTGTCAAAGGCGGCAGATAAGTCCAAGAGGATGAGGATGGTGAGGAGTCCAGAATCAGCTGCCATGATGAGGTCGTTGGTTATTTTGACGAGTGTTGTTTCAGTGCTGTGGAGTGGGCGGAATCTAGAGTGGAATTGTTCGTAGAGGTTATTGTGGGATAGGTGGGAATGGAGTTGGGAGGCAACTGTTCTTTCAAGGGTTTTGGAGATGAAAGGTAGATTGGATATAGGACGGAAGTTGTTGAAGTTAGAGCAGTCGGCACCAGGTTTTTTCAAAATTGGGGTAATGGCAGCAGTTTTGAAGGATGTAGGGACAGTTCCAGTGGTAAGAGACAAGTGGATGATGGCAGAGATGAGGGGGAGCAGGCTTTAACAAGTTGTGTGGGGAGGGGGTCCAGTTGGCAGGTGGATGGTTTGGATTTCTGGATCATTTCTGTGATCTCAGAGAGGGAGGGGAGATGGAAGGAGGAGAATGGGTGTGAGGGCGGGTGCCAGTCGGCTGAGATACTGGGGTGAGTGGTTGATCCGAGGTGCTGGTGGATGTTCTTGATTCTTTCGGTGAAAAATGATATGAGAGCGTTGCAGAAGGAGGTTGTGTAGCAGTGAGAGGGGAGAGAGTCTTGGGGTTGGGTGATATTGTTGAGGAGGGAGAAGTGTGTTCTGGAGTTTCCTTGATTGGTGGAGATTATTACGGAATAGTAGTGTGTTTTGGTGCTGGTGATGGAGTCCTTATAAAGTGAGATGTGGTTGTTGTACATTTCCTGGTGAATTGTGAGACCTGTTTTCCTGTAGAGGTGTTCCAGTTGTCGACCTTTAGCCTTCAAGAGATGGAGAGCGGGGGTGACCAGGGGGCGGAGACAGTGAAGGAGACGGATCGGGTGTTTAACGGGGTAAGGGTATTGAGGATATTAAGAAGTCCAGTGTTGTAGTGAGAAACCAGATTGTCAGGGGTGGATAGATTTTGGATGTCAGGGAGGCAGTAGGACTGGACACTTGAAGTGAGAGTGGCAGGGTTCATGTTCTTTATATTCCGGAATGAGATGAGGCGTGGTTTTTTTGAGATGGAAAAGTTGAGTTGTACTGTAAATGATATGAAAAAAGTGGTCAGTTATGGGGAGTTCATTGGCTGTGAGATGAGAGGGAGTGACACCAGAGCAGCAAATTAAATCCAGAATATGTCCTTTGGGGTGGGTGGGGAAATTGATATATTGTTGACAGCCAAAACTATCTAAACAGGAGGTGAAGTCTTTGGTGAGAGGCAGGTTGATATTGTCCATGTGGATATTGAAATCACCCAGTATTATTATGTTTGGTGAGAGAGATGATAAATGGGTGACAAAGGCATCAAAGTCATTTAGAAATTCACTATTGTGTGCGGTAGACAGTGGCAATGATGGTGGGAGTGGGACCTGACAACTTTGAGACAGTGGACTCAAATGAGCTGGAAACAGGCACAGAGACCGGGGAGACTTTGCAGGTCTCGCGGTGGATTACCGCGAGACCCCCCCCCTGCCGGAGCCACAGTGTTGTGAAATGTAGATAAAACCAGGAGGAGTGGATTAATTCAGCTGGGTGAAGTCGTTGGGCTGTTGCCATGTTTCGGTGAGACAGAGAAAGTGCAGTTTATTGTCAGTGATGATGTCCTGGATGAGTTGTCCCTTGGATATTGAGTGAGGAGCTGTCAGAGCAGGTGGAGATGTGAGCAGACCGGGCTAGGTGGGCTAACATACTGTGGTTAACAGACCTGCTGGTTGAGCATGGATGGTGGTATATTCAATAACGTGTAATATCTGTCTAATGTGTACAACATCTCATACACAATTCAAAACATTTTTATCCCACAATATTTATCTTTCCTTCACATTTGCACTATTCTCATGTTATGTGCACTACTTATATTTGATCTCTCTCTCACCATATATATATATATATATATATATATATATATATATAGTAACATAACATACCACTAATAAAATATACACCTGAAATAAAGTTTTTCTCCAAATATCATGTTGTTATTCCTTCACTTGTGTTTCACACACAGGTAATAAAGAAACTGGATAAAACTCATTCTTTTTATCACAAAAAAATCACAGGGGTATGAATAATTTTGAGGACGATTGTATCAGTGATGCATGGGTCGATGTATAAATGACGTGCAACTGGCTTTTTTTTTTTAACTAGCCTGTCCACAACTTGGACCGCAAGAAATATATTTGAAAAGGATGCACTTGACCCGCTTCTCGACCTGCATTTTTAAAAAGTAGTCAGTGGTCTTTATGAATATCACGAGCTTTGACCTTGCTCACATACCTGCATTTATTTCTGTGTTAAAATTCTATATCGTTTGTAAGTTAATATGTTGAAAAAACGTTTGTTCTGCTTCATCATTCAAAAGTTATCAATGCTAACGCAGCATATAAACGAAGGGTCGACAACACCCAAAGAGACATTTGAACCTGGTTTCCACAGAAACAAAAACACTGGGAGCCACTCATCTTCTTTAAAAATCTCAGCCAATGTGTCCCAAACATTACTTTTTTGGTTTGGTTGTTTCCAGAGCTTCCACTCTCCCAACTTTATTTTCTCTCTTGCTCCCTCCAAACTGTAGGATACTGACCACGATGGACGACACCTTCACAGGAATTCAGTTTAATATTAATCATAGAAAATTGTACCTAATATTTAAATTAAATGTCCTAATACCTAATAATTAAATAAAATTACAAATTTCAATGACCTGCAACTGCGGATGACCGTGGGTGACCGCTTACTTCGGGTCAGCCTGCGCATCACTGGACTGTGTGTGTGTATATATATATATATATATATATATATATATATAAAAATTACTGTGCCTTTTTAAACAATATTTTTGACTTGTATTTAATTCTTTGTACTGAACCTGACAGCTACCTCGCTGTCCAATGGCAATAAAGATCTGTGTTAAGTTGGTGCAACACTGTCATAATGGTTCTTCATCTTGTTCACAGGAGCTTGAAAGTGTTCATGAAGATGTTCAAGCCATGAGCACATGTTGTGATGAAATGACCAGCAGATTGAAGGTGCAGTATCATCGCTGTGTTTTCTTCATTCACCTGTTTTTGTAGTCTTATTTCTATTGAAGGCAGAGGTTAGTGGCCTTTGTGTGAGGTTGATTTCTGTGGCATCTGCCTATAATACTAGTGGTTTTGCTTCATTTTATGTGTTACTCTTTGGAAAGTTTTTAAAGAAACACTTGCTTTGTTATTAACAGAGTGCGAAGGAGCAGACTCAGGACTTGATCGTCAAAACCAACAAACTCCAGGGAGAAAAGTGAGTTTATTCTGAAAGATCAACATTCATGACTTTTAACATCTACATGTCTTTGCCCGTTTCTAGTTTAACTTATCATTAACAATAAAGAATAATGGACAGGTTGATATCTCCTGCATATTTTTTACAGTATGCATTTTTTATAGTGCCCAGCAAAAGACAGAGACTTGATTCTTCCTCGTATGCATTTAAAAAAAAAAAAAAACGGACGGTGACGTATTCACAGGGAGTCGATAGGTATAAACAATGTACTGGTTGCGAGTCTATGCTGGACATCAATCGTGAACTAATTACATTTATTCAATTATTGTAATTGAATAGCTTTTATCAGTACTTGTAATTTTTATGTAGTTTTTAAAATTAACGCAAGATGTGCTGGAACTAGGGCTGGGCGATTTTCTCTTTTAAAAAAATCTCAGATTTTTTTCCCAAAAAACTCGATTCACGATACGATTTTTTTCCCATGTGGGCTAAATGAAAATGAAAACACTAGAAACGTGTTCTTATTTTTTTTAATTAACTAACATGTAAAACAAAAATACTTCTACAAATAACTGTAAATAATAAATCAGTTGTGCAAAAGGTGCAACTGCAACCTGAGACTTTGCCTACATGAACTGTAGTAAGTCCAGACATATCCACCACTGTTACAGGAAAAACAGTGCAAAAAAAAATAGTGTAAAAGATATATTTTGCTGGAAAAAAGAAAGCTTAAAATATTTTAACAACTAAAACAATATACATTAATACTCATATGAAAAACATTGCAAAAACGTAGTAGTGCAAAAGTAAGATAAAAATAAAACTAGTAACATTTTTACTTTGTAAGGACAAAATAAAACAAAACCTTATTATCAATCAAACTACTTCAATAAACCTGAACATGTTACCAATATTTTGGATATATGATGTTATTGTGTCTGTTATCGCTCCCCAAAGTGTTCCATGTTTATCATAAGGTGTGCCGCGAGAAAAGCTTTCAGCCAGTGTTTGTTGAACATTTTGAAGAAGTAGTTGCAGCGCTAGTCTCTGCCTTTTCTAAGAGTTCTGCTTTTCTCCACTGGATGCTTTCGCTTCAGATGTGAACAGAGTGGTCGTACCGCTACCGTCAACAACAACAGTCCGAAGACACAGCTTACAACGAGGCAGTAGCTGGGCTTCGTCAGACCCTAAAAACCCAAACCCTAACCCACACAACTGAACCTTTAGCACCTTATTAGGAGTCAGTGTGTCTCCCTCACTGGAGGGGGACATATTGCTCCCCGTGCTGCAGAAGAAGGGTAACGTAGGCGGGGCCTGGGATGAAACACTATGGAAAGCAGCCTGGTTCATGGTTTTCTTTTTGCGAGGAAAAAAAGTGAAAAAATGTGTGTGTGTGGGGGGGGGAATCGGATTGCACGATTTTCCTAAAATATGAATCGATTTTGCCATAAAACTCGATTTTAAATCTAAATCGATTTTTTGCCCAGCTCTAGCTGGAACAATCTTGCTCTCGCTCGCTCGCTCTCTCTGTCTCTCTCTATCTCTCTCTTTGTTTCTCTGTCTCTCTCTGCATGCAGCACAAGTTACATTGACTGTTCGCACACAACTGAATGGAGTTTTTCCCCAACCCTAACGTAGTAGGCTAATGCATAACCCTATCATGCATCAAAAAATGTGCCTCTGATGACCAACACTGAACCAGCTGATCAGCTACCAGACACACACTCGAGCATGCAGAGAGAGGGAGAGAGAGAGATCTACTTATTTTGGAAATTTCTCATGCAATGCTATGTGATGTTAGTACTTCATACAATAGGTTGATTTCAGGTGTCGTCACATTGCTATACAGTCAGTGCGCGATTTTCAGGTGGAGGGCAGGAAGTGAAGTAGCTTGACAAAAATGCCTGTTTTGTGTAGTTTAGGGCTGCGCTAATTGCTCTAACTGAGAGAAGGAAAAACGATTTTTTTTAGAGTACCAAAGATTGTCATTCACAAAGGTGAGAAATGGGAAAAAACTCACAAAAAAACACAGTAAAAAGTGGACTTTAAATCTGCGTTCGCGGTTGGGAGGAGCAGAGTTTGCTAATGCTAATGCCCATGTCTGCAGTGACCACTTGGTCAGAGGTATGTTCCAAAGCTAACTTTTTTTGTGAATGTGCTATATATCATCAGGTTGATGATGAAAAAAAGAAATTAAATGTTCATTTACACTGTTGTAATATAGTTTACCAAGGAACATCAAGATGTGTTGCATGTGGGCGGCTATGGCTCAGCTGGTAGAGCGAGTCGTCCAGTGATCAAAGGGTTGGCGGTTCACGTCCCGGCTCTGGCTGTCCACATGTCGAAGTGTCCTTGGGCAAGACACTGAACCCTAAGTTGCTCCCAGTAGGGTCAGGCAGCAGCCGACTACTGTTGTATGAATGTGTGTGAATGTGAGGAATTGTAAACACTTTGGGCACCAAGTGGTGTAAAAATGCGCTATATAAGTACAGACCATTTACCATGTTTGTTGACATTCGTTGCTACTGCTAGCAGCAACTAATGTAAACAAACAAACATGCATCTTGATGTCGCATCTTTTCAAATAAAACACTCACCCTGGCGAGGACCAAACGATAATTATCGCTGAGCCTTTTGGTACCGAGGTTGTGGACCCACCCGCTGACAAAAAAGTTAAATGCCTCCAAACTTTTCTAGTCTTTCATCTGCTGCTGTTGTAGTAGGATGTCTGCAGGACCAGGTAGTTAGTAATATCCACAGCCTTGATTGTTGGTAAATCTTTGTGTTCTGTCGAAAATGCATTAATTTTCATAAGATAAGGGTCACGTCTAATAATTTTTTTTAACTAACTAACTCTGTTTCAGAACATGCAGATTTGGTTTTCATTTCTTAGCAGACCCATAAGTAGTTCATACAAAAATGTGATTAAAATAATTATGGCGCTGTATATTATTATGTAATTAGTAACGGTAGGATGTGCAAAACATTATTTATCAATGACCAGTAGGTTTTTTTTTTATGTTAATATGGATGTTTAAGGGTTGTTTTATTGCATCTGTGAGTCTTGGAAATGAATCTTATACCAGTTTACTTTGGATTCAGTCTTGAGTTTAATTTAGGTTTCTGGATTAAGCTCAGAATTTTAGTTTCATTTAGTGGCAGGAAAAAACACTGCTAATTCATAATTTACTTGGTATAGAAATGAGCAATAGATGACTGCAAAACAAATCCAATTTTAGGTTCTGCCACTTTTTCATACCTTAAAACAAATATTTCTTTTCATAAAATAATTCCTTTTAAACATCATGTTTGTATCAGTTATACTTGTAACCATAGACATAGTATGGTTGTAACTATAGGTATCACCTTAGATCATTCTGTTTTCTTTAGATTAGATGATGTGATCTAAAGGGGAACGGTTTACTTTATACTATATACTATATAGAAATCCTGGGTGTTGTGTTTTTGATTTTAGATAATCTAATAATAACCGAAAATTATTGATTTTATACTGTAACGCATACAACTTTTTTTTTCTACTCAGACTTGAGTCTTTTGGATTTGGTCTTGTCTTGGACTCGACAATGGTGGTCTTGACTACAGCCCTGTGTGTGTGTGTGTGTGTGTGTATATATATATATATATATATATATATATATATATATATATATATATATATATACTTTCCCTTTCAAGCATACCATGAAATAGAGACTTGTTAGTTTTTCTGTTCAGCCTTCACTGCCTTCATTCCTGAGAAATGTCATCAAAGTCTTAGAATTTCCTGTGTTATACTTCATATACTTCACCTTTCAACTTTTCCTTTTTGTTACTTTACTCTTCAGATCAGGATGTCAGTCACTCAAGTGTTTTTCAGTGTAGTTGTATTTTTCAATTTCTCTGGATAATAGATATCAGCATCCAACTCTGACACCTGACATTTCAAATTTAAGCATTTGTACACGGACAAAATCAGCAACTTTGCCATCAAGCGGTTTTATTTAATTAATTAATTAAAAAAAAAATTTTTTTTTACACTTTTTCAACAGGAAATACATTTGTAATTAAAACTACCATTGGAAGCCAGATTATTATGATTCTTTTCTGTTGACAGTATCTGCATTGAACTGGGTTTTTTCCTATATATTTTTCTTAGAATTGTTAAACATGTGTAACATATTCATTTTTGTAAAGAAATAACTAACCTCTTTGCAAATTAAAATCCATTGATTTAAACTATCATTATCATCATCATCACCAGCCCCACCTCTTCCCCAGAATGTTGTTCATATAGAGTTTTTATCACCAGTCTAAGGCTCAGACACAAGATTCATGCTAACTAGATTCCACGTAACCCCAACAGATCCAAAATAAGTAAAGAAAGCATTGTATTTCACATGGATTATTGGTTATTATTTAAAAATGTGAAATGTTGTTGTGGGAAAATGCTGATGTAAATATGAACAGACTTCTACCTCTGAGTACAGTAAGCGCTGCCAGTTTCCCTTCACAACATGGCTTGAATGTAAGTCATAGATATATGTGGGAATAACTGTAAATAATGCCCTTCAAATTGTTCCAACTCCATCATCCAGACAGCACTTACTCCTTTGAAAAGTCCTAAGCACAGAAAGGTGAAGGTGAAGTGGTCACAGTCTTAAAACCAGGCCAGTGCTGTTCATTGCTGCAGATTTTCAAAAATGGGTCTATGTAAGAATTGTGGAAATGAACCTTTAGTTTCCAGGAGCTCTCACCAGTTGTTTCTTTATCTGATTGCAACAAAAGTAGGGTTGAGTACCGCAAGTCGGTATAGGTATGGAACCAGGGCAAACATGAATGGTAGTAACCAGACCGAAATCTAACGTGAATTTCGGTACCTTATTTGCAGCTGTTTTTTAATTAAACCCTCCGTCCACTGTTAACGGCAGTCAGCGCACATAGCAGTGCAATGCAGCAAAGGTGAACACGTGGAACTCACAGTTAAAGTTCACAAGAAGATCCAGATTCTTCCATATGCAACATGTGTCTAAAGACGTTTACATGCAAAGGCTGGAATATGTCTAATTTAATGAAGCACTTGGTGACACGGCGTTTACCTTAAAGCAGGAGTTGCACTGTCTAAAGCCTCTGTGAAGAGCTAAGTAGCCTAGCACTGAGCTAATAGCATCAGAAAACGAAATACCCAGCCTGGGAATGAGAGATAAAGCTTCAGACCATCTACTATGAAGATGATGGACCATGACAGTGACAGTGTGAATACTTTTAATGCCAAATACAAATAACTGGTGTATGTGAATTCCTCAACTGGTGACATGACATGTGGTGCTAGCTTAATAATAATAATAATAATAATAGTAATAATAATAGGTTAAGAAGTTGTCGCAGAGATGCATCTCACAGTTTGTGCGGTTGTCAGGCAGACTGGTTAATCAAGTCATTGATTACATTTTGATGCTACAGTTCAATTGTGTATACCTCTGGTTGTAATTACATTTGTATTATTTTTAAAGTAACAATTTAAATACCGTTTAGGAACCGATTCTATTTTGACAGTACCGGTTTGGTATCGGTATCAAATGAAGCCTATTCAGTACCCAACCCTAAACAAAAGTGTCACCAAAAATATGAGCATGTGACAAGCCCTGAACTTCTGGCATTTCTCAATGTCAGACAGATGTTTCCCATAAACACCATAACTCTACTTTAAGTTATCAGTAGAAATTTCAAGCAAATCTTCCACTGTTCAGAAGTTACGGGTCTTTGGCGAAGTCCACGGTCTGGGTCACAGCTCAGTCCAGAGCTCCACAGCATCATTCATTTCACTCTGGTCTAATGTTTAATTCCCTTTTTTGTCTTTTAAAAGGAGTTTGCAGCTAAGTGACGCTCCAGTCAAACTACAGCAGGAAGACATTTTTAATTTGAAGATAACATTTTATTGCACAGATATTGTTTTGCTCTTCCATGAGCTGACACTTATAGATGTCGACCAAAGGGATTTTTCCAATTCAGTAAAAAACAATTTAGAATTATGATTAAAGTCTTCATACAAATATAGATATGACCCAGCAAACTGGGGCAGGAATAAGATCAGGGCTAAATTTTGTGTCTTTTGGATCCAGCCTCTGTTTTGTGCCAGAAGTTAGAGAGCTTTAGTTCAGGGCAGAAGGAGATGGCACACACATCTTTATTTTTGATGAGAGAGAGATGAATGATTCATGAGGTTAATGAACGTTTCTTCCGCAGATGCATATTTGCATAAGGAGGGCACTAATCATCATTAATGGAGCTTTATTTGTTTTATTCCATGTATCCTGTGATGTTTGGCCTTGAGATACACATCAAAGTAACTGCTGTTCACGTTGTCGGTGTGTGATCTTTTCTGGGTTAGATACCTTCAGAGAAATCGCAGGTTTGTGCACGTGTGTCCAGATTTGCTGACAACTCACATTTAAGAGGTTTGAAGTAAGCAGATTACAGCTGAACCAAATGAGAGGTACTGAGATTGCAGTGTTTGTTCTGCGATATATACTGTGACAAGTTTTAGGATCATTTTGTCAGTGATCTTTTAGGAAGTACATCTATATTAGAAATAAAATGGAATTTAAGCAAGATAAAAAATGGTGTAATACCAGGTTTGGATAAGGTGGAAAAAATGTTTAAAAGCTTCGTAATTAATATAGAAAACATTTTGCAATAAATGCAAAAATATGTATTTTTTTCAGGTAAACCGAGTTTTGGTCCTGAATTAAAGTTGAAGAAACCAGATGGTTGTGAGTTTAATTTACAGGTTAAATATGTAAGTGTTGTGAAAACCAAAACACAAAAAGAAATGGTATAGAAGACACAACAAGAGGAAACCATTGTAAATGATTAAACAATACAAAAACAACATAAAAAAGTCATATAAAAGACAAACAGGTAGTAAAAGATGCACTGTCCTTTCCCCTCCCCAAAAAGTTGCACATATAGTAGGGATGCGACAAGACACTCAGCTCACAAGATGAGACAAGACACAAGAATGGGTTCACGAGATCGAGACGAGATTTTAAGAAAACTAAATTACAAATTATATGAATGGACAACAGACTTTTATTTAACTAAGTTGCACATGGATTTTATAACTCTGTAAGAGTTAACGTTTAACCTCTTTGAATGAACTTATTCCTCTACAAATTGAAACTAAAATAAAATGTTATAAAAATAAAATAAATTAAATAAATTACATTTATTATTATATAATAAATTATATATTTCTCCTTTTTTCAAAATCAAATCTGGTGCCTGACTGTGGAAGTTGAGGTCTGAATATGTTTGTCAGTGTTGTCTGGTTTGTTGATGTTTTCTTGGCAGGTGCAGTTGTTGATTTGAGTACTGAGCTGTGGTGGAGGAAATGTCTCTGCATTGTGTTCGTATTAGGCCTCCTAAGCCTAAGGCCTTTCAGAGACTCTGAGGCTGTTTACAATCATCAAGTGTTTCAACTAACTGTAAATATCTTAAGTATCACATATGGTTGTATTCTGAAAAGCCTAACAAAAAAGAATATAAAAGCAAGCTGAATATAATACAAAGACATTACTTACATTGAGTGTAAACACAACTGTATAAAAACAGGTTTTAGAGGTCTTCAAACAGTGCAAGAAAACACAATAAATATATCTAACCAAGGCTTTTGAAGTTTGAACCTTGTAAACACAAGTGTTGGTTGCATAAAAGTAAAAAGAGCATTTAGAAATGTTTTGTTTTTTTCTATGGAAAATGGAAAATAGTGATTGTATCTCAAGCTAACAGAGATAACAGAGCCTCTGTTAGTTAAATACTAACTACATGGATGTGAAGTACCTCTGATGGCCACCACCCCCTGTCACTTTCCATGTGCTTTGGCTGGCTATTCTGGCTGAATGGGGCGTGCTCTCACTTCTGAATAGACACTCAAGCACCGGGCACTCTACCTGTTAATAGCGATAGTGGCCTCTGCGGCTGCAGAAGTTAGTAAGTACAGAAAATCCAAAGATTTATTTTCATTTCAATATCATTTATTTAATATAGTAAATGGACTGTACTTGTATAGTGTATTTTATACACCAGTGGGCAGTGTTGGGAAAGTTCACCTTGGTTAGGAGCTAGTTCAAAGTTCAGTTCAAGTTACTCAATATGAATTAGTTCAGTTCATCGTACATTCTTCCAAATTATGAACTAGAAGTTCATGGATCCCAAAATGAACTTTTTCCTTCCTTTTTTGTTCTATCTTTGTGTTATTATTGTAAACTTATTATTAACCGTTCCTGACGTTATCCTGAACGTAGGCGACTGTGCAAATCGTAGGCGGAATCCGGGAAAAGTTCTCCCTTAAGCACTAGGATTGGAGAGGCAGCCTGTCAGTCAAACTAGCTCCCCTGCCTATGTTCTTGATTCTAAAAATTAATTCTTAACAGCCTGCGACAGCCACTGCTTTCTGTGACAGCCACAGTGGAATGAATTCGCCTTCGTTGCGTTGTTTAAGAAATGAGTTCACTGTCGTTAAAGAAATCAGTCATGAGTCTACAAACGCAATCCAGAATAGGCCTATAGTCAAAACGAAATTGCGGGGCTGTCGTTGAAAATGTTTGTTTGCCATTGTAATATTTAATTTTCCAGAGAAATTGATGAATTTGTTAACTAGGGTAGGTCTATTTTATTGCCTGGTTATCACGACATTCAATCACTAGTCGTGATAACCAGGTAAGGTATTTTATGTGATCAACTATGTAAATGATTATTTAAGTTAACTTTGGAACAATACGTTTTAGATGTCTTCTTGTGAACTGTTCAATTTAAAATTAAGATTGAAATAAAAATTGAAATCAAAGACTTGTCCTGGCTCTTAGGGTTGCAAATAAATTATATTTGTTGATCTAACAACATTAATGGGAGGACAGACTTGGGTTTTAATTTAACAAAAAGTAATGTAGGTAGCCTAGGCCTATTGAAACAAAGAATGATTAATGCAAAATAAAAATAATGATGTAATGCAAGTCAGTCAAGCAAGAATCAAACAGAAATGATGTGTGTAGGAAACAAAGACAGTGAAGGAACTGTAGGGGAAATGTGGTGGGAGGTAGAGGGAGTGTGTGGTAGGCAGGCAGAGTCTCGGTCAGAAGACAGATGGATGGATGGAGAGGGGACACAGAGAGCAGGGTTCGATACAACGCCAGAGGCCTTTATTTAAACAATGTATCTTGCGTTGATGTAGGTATATAATGTCGGACAGACAGCAGGAAGGCATCTACATCTAAACTCTCTAAGAGCTCCAGGTGTAGACAGCGGGTGGTTAAGCACTTAAAGATGATCCCCCAACGCTTCTCTGAACGGCGGCCATGACAGATGATGAAGGGTCCGAAGCAATCTACTCCGGTGGACCAAAATGGCGGCTTGAATAGATGCAGTCGTGCCGGGGGAAGATCAGCCATCTTAGGAATATCAGGAGAGGACTTCCACCTCAGACACTCCAAACATCCATGCTGATATTTGCGGATATTTGGTCTTCCCCCTATGACCCAGTATCTACTCCTCAATTCTCCAAATACTCGCTCCGGGCCAGGATGTAGTAAAGACTCATCATAATGCTTGATGAGGAGCCGAGTAGATGGATGGGCAGGGTCGAGGATAATGGGGTGGATAGTGTCTGGGTCTAGATCTTGAGATCGGCGCAATCTCCCACCTACTCTTAGCAGTCCCATCTCTGGATCCAGTCCAGGCGAAAGTGGGAGGAGTCGGCTGTGCCTTGGGAAATCTCTCCCATACTGGAGAGGTTCCAGTTCATCAGGAAAACATGATCTTTGGGCCTGCTGCAGGATCAGAGCTTCAACAGACGCATTGGTGAGGAAATCGGCTGATTTGTCAAGAGTCTGCTCAGTCGAGGTGATGAGATCAGACCAAGTTTGGAACTGAGAGGCATCAGGCAAGGAGTTAGGGGAAGTGGTAACACTCAAACACTGAGCAGATTTCTTAAGTTCTACATCAGTGGGTGGCGATGAACTGCAAGCATCAGGAGAAACAGGCCAACATTCCTCTGTCTCCAGGAGGATTGCGGGTCCTGGTCTTTGGTCATTTTTTGATTGCATGTGACAGTCAGTGGTGGATGGGGCCTGCCATGGTTGTTGGAAAAATTAAAAGAATGTATATGGCCCAGATTTTAACCTTTAAACACCTGCAATCTCTCTAGTGCTACATGTTGCACTTTACAGCATTCAAATGGCATTGGAAGGCTGAGTTCCTGAGCTTTCTGTCACTATAGCCCTATTTCCACTCTGCTGTTTGTTACGGTACAGTTCAGAACGGTACGCTTATTTTAGTGTTTCCATTATGATGAAAGTGTACTGGTCCCATGGTACCCGTTACTATTTTGGCCACCCTCACACTTGTGGTCCCAAGCTTACCGTGCTGCTCCCATTTGGGAGGAGCCAAGCACTGCCAGATGGTGATTGGTTGAGGAAAAGTGTCATTGTGCAGCACAGCGGAATTGTAAGAACAACAAACTGCACCATTTTTAAAGTCCATCTGCGTCAGAAAAGAAGAAAATATGTCTGGCCATGGAGTTTGGAGTAGTGATGAGGTACAAGTTTTGTTGTGCATTTTTGTCGAGGAGGTGGTGCAGCAGGAGATGGATGGGGCTGCTCACAATGAAAAACTGTTCCAGCTGGTTTTGGCTAAAATGTCTTCATTGAGGCTTCATTGAATGCTGTGCTGGATTAAAGTGGAAAAAAATGTGCAGCGATTATAGGTGGGTAAAGGACCATAACAGTCAAAGTGGCTCAGAAAGAAAGCACTGGAAATGGCTCTGTGTTATTCCTCTACTTCGCCGGTCTGTTTGTTTATATTTCCAGCTCATGGTGCGCCTCATATGGTGTGATGACACTTCCATGAAACAGCACGCCTCCTTCTGGAGGTCTCCCTAGACAATGGAAACACAAGCTGTCCAGAGGAGACCTGTACCGTACCCAACCAGACCTGACGTGTACCATCCTGTACTGTATAGTGGAAACATGGCTTAAATGTATACAAATTATTGTTATTGTTATTATTATTAAATGGTAAATGTTCTGCACTTCTATAGTTCTTTTCCACCTTCATGGTGCTCAAAGCTCTTTACATTAGCCTCACATTCACCCATTCACACACTCATACACCAGTAGGTTTCTAAGGTTCTGTCAGTCCTACTGGGAGACTCAGGGTTCAGTGTCTTTCCCAAGGACACTTCAACCGCTGACCCTTCAGTCATTGGACGACCCGCTCTACAAACTGAACCACTAATTATTATTACTTTAAGTCATCAGTGTGTAGAAAAGAAGTCTTTCAGAGACTTCCACGTAGGATAAAATGCTAATGATATATACCGCAAAATAACTTTTACTTGACATGTTTAACACAATTTCAACAGAATTTATTTGTCCATGTTTTGACAGACATAAGAACAGCTAAGTAGCACCGCAGTGAACCGTCATCATGTCAGGTTAATGCACACACAGCAAACGTTAGCGTGGCTGTAGCACACATGCAAATGTCTGCACTGGGAGTTTCCTCAGGAGAAAATTTGACTGAGAATTCAGACAATCAGATTACTGAAGAATAGTCTGAAGCCTAGAAGGTGAATGTTCAAAGAATGTTAAGTTTTATTTTAAATTGACAGCAGTTATGGCAGTTTCAGGAATGCACGTCTGCTATTGTTTGGTGAAGACAGTGTGTTTAGTTAGTGTTGTCTTTTAAAACTGCTGTTCTGACTTTTAGCTTGGTTTTAAATATTGTAGATGTACCTGTCAGCACATCTGCCATGTTCAACCTCTGTCAGAAAATAAACCCTATTTAAATCAAACATAACACTCACAACTAAGTCATGAGTAAGCTTGACAGAAAAAAATACTGATTTGATTTATATCATGATACGCACTGATGTCGTCTTAACATGGAGGAAAAAAAAGATTGTGATGTGATTTTTTGAAAATCCATTTATTTCTCATATCACCCAGCCTGACCTCCACAAAGTCTGGACACAACAAACAACATGAAAGGTGTCATGTCAGTAACAATGCAGACGTGATGTATGGGCTCATCCCTAAATGGAGATGCAGCATTTCCAGCTAAACATGACATGCAGTCTGTCTGTGGCGCTCGCACATTCACAGCTCTCAAACACCTGATGGGCATTTTTTTGTGGTTGAAAGCTCGCCAATAAAATTCATCTACTGTCATCAATCTATGAATTCTGTTGGCAGAGTGTTGACAGGATGTAAAAATAAAGTAGCTGTTCCTGTTAACTGATTGCTGTAGATTGGGGTAGTGTTCATTAGCATTTGTGGCGGCTGTAACCTTTGCGTTCAGTGACCTTGTGAGTTGACATAGAGGCAGGGGGAGGGTGTCTGTGTGTGTGTGTGTGTGTGTGTGTGTGTGTGTGTGTGGGGTGAACAAAGATAATGTAGATTTCTGGCAAAAGACGCTGCTGACAGCTGTGATGTACCGCAGCAATTCCATGCTCCACTGGCACAGCTTCAGGACTTCCCTGACAAAAGGTGACACATAAGCAGAGGAGTAAGATGGAAGAGGAAGGAGATGAGCTCTGAATGAGAGTTCACTGAAAGCAACGAGTGGGAATAAAGATCTCACTGAGCATGTGCAGGCAGTGGAATAGTCCCAACTGCTGGGCGTAGGGCTGTTGAATGTAAACGTCAGACAGTTTTACACCAGTGACCTTTGAACAACTCTTCACATCCGGGTTCCTTTGGGACCTGCTGTCCATCTGTGTGACATGTTCATTTGCAAAGCTACGATGACCCTGCAGCCAGATGGGCTGGTGTGTGCACACCAGGTTTTGACCTTGTCTTTAGTGCTATTGTCTCAGAAAAGCGGCAGAAGAGCCACCAGGCAGCCTGCTCAAGCCTTCTCGGCTCCATCTATTTCAGGTCATGCAATCCGCTGCAAGACCCACATAGTCTTATTTTAATTTAATTTGTTTCTCCTGTTGACACTTTGTACAGCCATTCTACAGCACCAACCAAGGACTAATAATCAAGAAATGTCATCTAATTGTAGAAATGGAGTGTTCATAATTTCACTTTAACTGCCAAATAAAAGGTTACCATCTGCATTTTACTAAACACATAGTTCAGGTGCTTCCATTGGATAATGACTGCAGTGATTAACCCTTTAACTGACACAGTGAGTAGCTTCTCCTTTCTTAAACAACCATCAATTCATAGAGAACAAAGTTTGGACTGTTCCAGAGCGATGGAGAGCTGACCCAAGTGATTTCCCATCATGTCTCGTGCCTCCAGTACAAGCTTGTGGGTGTGCTCTTATGACCTTGGAGTTGATGCCGTTTTATCAGGCCAAGGTTCAGAAAATATAAAAACTATGAAGTCAAGGAGTCTTTGGGTTGTGTTTGAGACGACATCACGTAATGATATGACTCCTGTTAGAAATGCAAGTGTGTGTGGAAATGAGTGCCCAGACATTTTGTGACATAAATAATGATGTGATCAATGTGTTGTACAATTAAAACTAAACCCTGGGAATAACTCACAGAAATATCGTATTTCTCTGATAGCTCTGAATAGACTTTGTCATTTTTTCCCCTTTTTTTGTCAGGTTATATCAGTCTGTTTTTAACCATGTCCCACTAATGGCATCACCAGCTTATTGCTGCTCTATATTATATATAGGTCATTTTGTGTCAAAGCATCCAGAAAAACAGAAATTTCCCAGGTCACCCTATCAGAAAATTCTCAAATAATTCATGTATTTTCCTCTTATGGATTTATGAAATAATCCCAAATTTTCGACCCATATCCCGAATAGTTTTGTAATAAATGGTTTCCAAAATGTGTTTTTTAATATTATTATTTTAACAAAGTTCTGTTTGAGGCAACTTTGAGCTTCCACTGCTCCTCTATCACTTGACCTATGTATTAGATTTTTGGTGTCCCTGGATAACTTTTTCTCTAGAATCAAATTCTACATTACACATTACAGATATCTACATTGGTTGATCCACAATATGATTACAATGTTGACACTAGTTGGAACTGTAATTCTATTGCAATTCATTAAGGATGTGACACATAATAAAAATTGAAATATCTCTATCATCATACTTAGAATTTCTCATGTGGAGTCACTTGTACTATCTTAAATTCTCAAATAAAATTGTGATTTTGTTTAATACATTGCCCTGGTGTTATTTTGTGTTTTATTTAGATATTTCTAAGAGATTAAATCTGGTAAATGTGATTTGACAATTGATGCTGGACAATGCTGAATTTGCATCAATGTGAGCTCCAAATAGGTAACATCATTTAAATTGCAGTAAAAAATACCAGCTGCCCACTGCTCCTTACAAGGAAAAGATGCAGCAGACACTGGATGTAATGAGAGCATTTTGTTTTTAGCAGCTAAACGTAAACTTAACTCAAGCTTCATCTTTGCCTTTAACGCCAGGATCCTTTAAGTGCACATTCTGACCCAATCTGCACAGAAAGAAGTTTGCGTGAAACTGACATACTTTCTTAACGGATTGGCCTTTCGTCAAAATGGAACCCGGTCTCGCGGATACCCCAAAACGATCTCTGGAAAACGGTTCCCAGAGTGGGAAGATCTGGATACAGTGCCGTTTCCGTATCCATCTTGATGAGTACCCATGTGTGTTCACACCCACGTCATGACAACATGACCAGAAAAAACAGCAGCCTTGCACCCGTAGCATTCATTCTCGTCACAAGGCAGCAACAATGGCGAACAACAGAGTAGCAGTGGTGAATCAGTTAAGGTGTTAGCAGTGTTATTGTTGTTGTTTGTGCCCGGTGTGTGTGTGTTGCGCTGCTAGAAAAAGGATGTGGGCACATGCACACTACTTCTATTGTTCTCTCTTATACGGTGGGACTGGTTTACAGCACGCATAGTGGTGTGGCATATGAATTGCATCATTTTCAGCAAGCGTTTTGCCCCCATGCTCATGCGGATTTTTACTGAAACTGTTCCATTTTTACGTAATATGTTTTTGACATGGTTTCAAAACTAAACCTGTATTGAACTTGTCTGGACATAGCCTAAATGTACTTTTTTTTTATAGTTTTGCCATTGTCAGCACTTCCATGTACCCCACTACAACAGTTTAGTAAGGAGTAAAGCGCTATAGAAATCTAATCCATTGTTATTATTATTATTATTAAAATTACATTATGAAAACATGGAAATCTACAATGTCTTTCTCTTTTCTTTAAATGTGAAAAAACATAAACAGCCAGAAACTGTTATAGAAAATAAGTGTTTGTTTTTACAATATTACACTTCAGCTTGTCATTTACACGTGCACTTTAATATACACTCACTTTATTAGGTACACCTTGCTAGTACTGGGTTGGACCCTCTTTTGCCTTTAGAACTGCCTTAATCCTTCATGGCATAGATTCAACAAGGTAGTGGAAACATTCCTCAGAGTTTGGTCCATATTGGCATGATACCATCATGGAGTTTCTGCAGATTTGTTTGCGGCACATCTATGATGCCAATCTCCTGTTCCACCACATCCCAAAGGTGCTCTGTTGGACTGAGATCTGGTGATGGAGGAGGCCATTTGTGTACAGTAAACTCATTGTCATGTTCAACAAACCAGTCTAAGATGATTAGAACTTTATGACATGGTGCGTTATCCTACTGGAAGTAGCCATCATCAGATGTGGTCATAAGGGGATGGACATGGTCAGCAACAATATTCAGGTAGGCTGTGGTGTTGCAACCATGCTCAATTGGTACTAAGGGGCACAAAGAGTGCCAGGAAAAAGTCCCCCACACCTGAACTGTTGATACAAGGCTGGATGGATTCATGCTTTCATGTTGACGTCAAACATCTGAATGTCGCAACAGAAATCCAGAATCATCAGACCAGGCAACATTTGTCCAAATATGGTGAGCCTGTTTGAATTGTAGCTTCAGTTTCCTGTTCTTAGCTGATGGGAGTGTCACCCGGTGTGGTCTTCTGCTGCTGTAGCCCATTTCCTTCAGGGTTCGACATGTTATACATTCAGAGATGTTCTTCTGCAGACCTTGGTTGTAACCAGTTATTTGAGCTACTGTTGCCTTTTTATCAGCTCCAGTCTGGCCATTCTCCTCTGACCTCTGGCATCAATGATGCATTTTCACCCACAGCACTGCCACTCACTGGATATTTTTTTTTTTTTCGGACCATTCTCTGTAAAACCTAGAGATGGTTGTGCTTGAAAATCCCAGTAGTTCAGCAGTTTCTGAAATACTCAGACCAGCCCGTCTGGCACCAACAACCATGACATGTTCAAAGTCATTTAAATCACCTTTTCTTCCCCATTCTGATGCTGGGTTTGTTGACCTGCATCAGATCGTCAGGACATGTTTACATGCATAAATGCACTGAGTTGCTGCCATGTGACTAGCTGATTTGAAATTTGCATTAACAAGCAGTTGGACAGGTTTACCTAATAAAGTGGCTGGTGAGTGTATATCACTATAGTAGTTTTACAAAGGCATAAAGCCTAAAAATTGCACACACTTCTCTTATATTGCCAGTTAATAATTTTTATTAGCTCATCCGGGGATGAGCTATTGCCGTCACACTTCGTCCATCTTTGTCATCGTCCACAAATTCTGTAAAATCGTTTCTCCTACCTCATGTTTTAAGTGATTTCAATTCTGATTAATTCACTGGATATATCTGAGCATTAGGCACAAAACGTATCACTTTTTTTGTCAAAATTTGCCTTTTTAAACTATTAGTTTACAACTTTGTTTATATTTCTGGTATCTCAGTAAAATTGCTTTTCCACCCACAATTCTCCATAGATTTAAATTCCAATTGATTAATTGGATATATCTAAACACTGGGCACAAAACCTATCACTTTGTTTGTCAAAATGTTCCTTTGTAAACTTGTTTCCAGCTTTGTTTATTTTTCCAGTTGTTCAGTAAAATCGCTACTCTTCCCTCAGTTCTAAACGGTTTGCATTTCCAATTGATTCATCAATTAAGATCAAAGGAAGTAATTGCCCCGATATTAGTTTCCACCACCAACCTCCTGCGTATCATTTAACATCTTTAACCACAGTAATATATCATTACCCAGTTACCTACTTTTGTTCAGTCAGATGTGACCCCAGTAGAGTTTTAGGGGCTTCCTACATCATTCACACTGTTTTCGGCATTTGTTGGTAAAAACAGACAACCACCCAGTGGTATTGATTTTATGATCTATTGAATTGATATTTTGTTGATGGTAAGCCATCACAGCTGTGAGGCCCAGATGAGCACAGGGACATTGGCCCTATTTTATTAAAAAATTTTTGTTGTTAACATTTGTTGTGAAAGGATAGCTTGTAAATGTTTTCATTTTCATATAATCGTACTGTTTCACACTAAAAGAAAACACTGAAGCACATTATTTGTGTGTATTTATTTTACTGCTCTGACCCACTTGGGCTCACATTGGTCTGTGTGTGGCGCCTGAACTAAATGTATTTTCATACCAGTGACTATGAATGTGGTCAGTGTCATTTTTTTCATTTCACACATTGATTGGACATGCTGGCGTGGACCCTTTGGCAGCCCAGTTTTGGCCGTATGTGTACTTGGTTGAAATACGCCCAAATGAACCTTTTTGAAAATGTATTGCTGAAACATTACTGACATGATGATGATAGTAGACTGAGCTAGTCAAAAAGTGTCTGAAATGATACAGTGGTAGCATTATTTTTATGAGCTAAACAAAGGGTTTAAATGTTTCTTTAAGCATTGTAGTTTAGCAAAATGTCATATTTTGTGTTTATGAGCAAGCAGCCATTTGGAAAAGCTCTGCAGATGTGTGTTTACCTGTCCTCAACTCTTCACTATCTTATCTGCCAGTGCCATTTGTCAGCTCTAATGAAATGGAAAGGCAGCACAGCTAGTTTCCAGTGTGCAGAAGCGGTCAGGGTGTCTGCTTCCCTGTCGGGGCCAGCTCTGTTCAAAGCTCCTGTCAACAGCAGCATTAAACAGGTGTTGTTCCACAATGAAACGTAATGTCACACACCTGTCCACCACGCTGTGATCTTTACATTACAGCCACATGTTATCACAATGGGCAAGTTGAGATGCCTCGTTCGCTACCACGTGTTTGTTTGGTTTGTTTTTTTATGGATTGTGTGACCTCACATGCAGCCGGAGCTGAAGGGTTTGGACTGTTTGTTTTGTTATTCAGCCGTCACCAAACAGCTCATGCAGTCAGAGTTCCAGTCTGCTCGGCTGAATGCCAAAGGCTCATGTAGATAAATGTACCCACAACCAAAGCCTAGTAGCATTTGGCTGATGGCAATCACTCATTTCCTGCAGTAAATTACTTTTTCAATATGTGATCATTTATCAAAACTAAAGACCTGTATTTCATTAAGACAATTTGTCCTGAAGATTAAACAAATGTATGAGTCCTCTGTAGATCATTAATAAACAAAGAGCTCTGAGATGCTTGAGGGAGCGACAGGGACGTCAGAGCGTAAATGACAACCTGTGTAAAATGACACTTGAGCCTTATTAAGGCCCAGCTGGCTGTTAATGAGGGGATGGCTGCGACTACCACTTTGTGTTGTGTGATGTTGCTGGCTGCGATTGCACTCTGTGATCACTGGCGCGTGTCTAACAAACTAATGCCAAATTTCCACACAAGCCTTTGAAATGGCCCCTAATATATTTTAATGGATAATCAACCCACATGGTTTACAGCTTATTGGGGGAGGGGCCCCCGGGTTAACATACTACAAAGAGAATTTGATCCCCTTATCAGTTTATCCATATATTGTCCTGTGAAGCCCTTTCATATTGTTAATCATATGCTACAGGTTAATAACTTGTTATCTGTTTTATAGAGGCCAAAAGATCTCCATGCTTTAGAGTTTCAGGTTGATAAGTTCATAAGCAGTTTAATTTGATTTAATTGGGTGACTAGAATAGAAGTACTTTATTGATCCCACAATAGGGTAACAACAGAATCATTCACATACAAGTAAAACAGACAAAGAGTGTAAAACAAAGTAGGTAAGGTGACAATACTGTATTGTCACTAAAGCGACAATACCGATAACTGAATAGTGCAAAGTTAAGTAGTAAACAATGCAATTACAGTATTATTATTTACAGAAAGTGCAGAGTGAAAAACACAAATAAAAAATTTATTATTATTTATTGAACAGTGCGATGGCTTGTGGGAGGAAGGATAGTAGGGATGGGAATATTATCCAATACATATCATATATCTTAAAAGACCCCACCTATTCCTGTTACGGACTGTTCATTTGTCTGCCCTCTGGCAGAAGGTTCCAGTCCATCAGATGCAGAACATCCAGATTCTTAAAAAGCTTCCTCCCCACTGCAATAAGACTACTGAATTAAGTACACTAATCTGCACTTTTAAAACATTGTACTTTTTAAGGACTTTGCTAGGGTTTTTAGGGGTTTTAAATGCATTGTTTTTACTTACTTATTTATTCATTTTAATTGTAGAGTTTATGACATCATGTACAAAATTTCATATGTACATATTTTAATTTAAGAATGTTGTTGTTTTTAAGTTGGGCCAGACATAAACGAAATTTCGTTCCACTGGGTACCTGTCTGGTACATGTTGAATGACAATAAAGGAATCTTGAATCTTGAGTACACCGATACATGCACAATGCAAATGCTTCGGTTGAGACGCTGCAAGTGAATGAAAAGTTTGGAATGATATCATTAACCCTAACCCATCGGTTACTGATTTTTTTGTAGTGATAAAATTTAATATGTTCAATTGAATATAATTTTTAGTTTTATTTGTTTGAAGTTTGTCTTTTCTATAGACCCACATCAACCTACGCCACAGATTAGCAGATGTGTACATTGTATTGGACAGTATAAGCTCCGCCCACCACTGTACAGGACATTATAAGCTCCACCCACCACTGTAAAGGACATTGTAAGCTCCGCCCACCACAGTAGAAGACAGTATGGGCTCTGTGTCAAACCATAAAGTCTGAATGTGAATCTGACAGGAGAAACACATGGTTTATTAAAATGTACTTTTGTTCAACTGGACTGAATACTGCAGTACATACCATATATACTTCCTTAAACAGTGACATGTGTATCATATGTGTGTATCCAACAGCATATCCCAGAATACCTTGCGTAGGTGTCTCTTAAAGTGACAGAATCTTTTTGTGTCTTATCTACTCAGCAAGTAGTTGAGTTATAAACATGTGTAGAAATGACTTTATAAACATAGTTGTAACTTTTTCGCTGACTTTAGGTGAGACAGTGACACTTTCATGGAATTATTTGATAAATATTTTTAATAGAATGAATGTGTTGAATCAGAATGGACTTTTTCGCTCTGTATCGTCATTTGGGTGTGACGAGTAAGACATGCGATGTGCCACTCGCGTATCTTTAATATATCAGATCATAGATGCTGTACCGAGATATGGATTGTATCATGCTTACGACTAAGATTCCGAACCCTAATACTTTCAAGGTTCAAAGTTCAGTTAATTTGGATGAATTGGTGGTTCAAGGTTAAATTACATGTAAGCTATGATTCATGGATGCTAGAAAATGAAGGATTTAAGGAATGCAGTGTTTCCTCTAGGATTTTCTTCTGCAGTGGGGGCAGGTGCGCCGGGGAGTCGTGGAAGCGTAAACAAATGACACTTCACTGCAGATTTTATTTGTAGAAGTGATTTATTAGTCTTTTAACAACCAAATGGTATGATGAAAACAAACAAAAAATAATTCAAACAAAATGTTATAATAATACAGATGTAAATAAATAAATATCTCAGTGGCAAAGTTTGCACCCAGCCTGGATCTTTCTAGGCTTTTTGTAGAAAAGCTCTAAGACTGAGCAGCATCCAGAACATCCCTATAGGGACAGAGTAATTGAATTAATTTTATTTCCAAGAAAATTGGCATGTAGTAATATTATGCAAAGTAAGAAGGGAAAAAAAGTTCAACACTCACCATTGTATGGTGAATGAAATTAATGGGGTTTTTCCACCCATTTAGGGTCCCAGCCTGTGTTTGACCTTTCACCTCTAATAATTTACCCTCGTGTTTAATTACAAATGTGAACGTAACCTATGACAATCTGACTTAGTAAAAGGTTAATGATACGTGTCTAGGCTCATCCTCGTCAGATGTTTTTTTTTCTTTTTTGAGAAATACGTCCATAAACTCATGTGAAAATGGAGTCCGCATTATCTTGTGTAGATATTAGCTTAATGCTATATTATAAATTAGCTTAGTTGGCACCGCGCACAATTAAGTTAAGCTGTTATGTTACGTAACGTTGGTTGGCTGTCAGTATTTGGTGAATATCTAAATATCTTTTAAAAATTAATTATGAGTTATCTCAGACTACCGTAATAAGTCGACCTGTTCTACAACTTTGGCTGAATTGCAAAGATACACTCCTCCTCTGACTGTCTGATCCGCTGATGTGTCACTTCCAAGACTGTGCTCTTGCTAATTCACCCCCCAAAGAGTATATGATTCAAGATATTATCTATAGCTTGGACTACTTTTGTTTTCAGGTACGTACATGGTGTGTTTGCAACAAATATAAAATTTATAGAAATTTGAAGAAGTGAGGGGGTTAGTAGTGACAGGACACTGGAATAGTTTCAAATTGTGGCGGCACAGCGGCTTAGTGGTTAGCAGTCCCACATCCTGGCAAGCACGTTAAAGACTGCTACATACTCCATAGGAACTTTGTGAGGGCTTGTTCCAAAGTCCCCACTTGGTAACTAGCACTCATTTTGGAGTCACAAGTAATAGGGATTCAAAAATTATACCAACACAACAGGACACAGACGTCATCAATAAGTGGTGAGGAGTGATGTGGATGAAGTTCACAAACCTAACATTCAAAGTCAACATGTAGTTTGCACTAAACTACCATGAAATTTCCAAAGATTGCAGCTATTTGAAACCAAATCTTATATTTGTGTGATTGCTTTCCTGCTCCAGTTGCCAGTTTTAAAATGGGGACATGGGAAAAAAGGAAGTGTTTGCAAAGCATTATGGTTGGCACACTCTCCCCCTCCATCTCAAGCAATGTGGCGAGTCTGTCTGAAGGGACAGATGACAGCAGAATGACCTTGCCCCCTCGATGCTAAAGCCAAAGAGGACACCCTACCCTCTGAAACATATCTCCATGATAGGAACTGGTTGTAGGGCCAAGAGGGAATTTTGGGACAGACCCTCTGTCATCTCCAGGTGGCAAGAACAAAATCAATTTTGGCCAGGACATTTCCACAATTAAGAATCAACTCCTGGGATTTCCTGTGCTTATCAGCGCTAACCACACCCAGTTTTAATAGCTGACCAATCATTGAATAGTTCTCACTCACGGAATGAGAAGAGAAGAGATGCCGCCTTCATGTGCTGTTGGGAAGATGATCTTTTCTACTAGTGATGTGAAATTTACAAGTGTGTAGTGTTCATGTAGCAAAATAAAAAAAAATGGCTGATGCGCAATTTATGGTGACCTGCTCCTTGGGTAAAACACTTTTGTACATCTGCTACAACATTTTTTGTTTGCAAAGTGCATATGCTATAAATGTGTAGCTAACAGCTGCAGAACATCAATAAAAGTCTTGATCATCAGTCCTACCTTACTCGCCGCCATGTTGAAAAGTTATACCGTTATTTTCATCTTGCCAGCTCATGGATCATATTTTTTTCCCAATGTGGAGTGAGGCTCGTGTGTAGTTTTTGACTTCTTAACTAGTACTAGTATTATTACTAGTGCCATAGCATGTGAAGGCAGGACAAGTTCTGCTCAGATAGCGTGGCCAGAACAAGCTGCAACAGGAAGTTATATGTGGAGCAGGTTTACTGGTCCAGCCTTTAGCTCTGGCTTGACTTTACCTGCCCTCTCCACACCATGTGACCTTCCTCCACATTTCCCCCCACCATTAAAATATGTAGGTTAATTCTCCTGTCACTCTGACCTTAATTCAATTTAATTCACTTCAGTTCAACTTTATTTTTAGAGCAGGGTGGCTGTGGCTGTGGCTCAGGTTGGCGGTTCGCGTCCCGGCTCTGGCTGTCCACATGTTGAAGTGTCCTTGGGCAAAGACACTGAACCCTGACTTAGTTTCCCAGTAGGACTGATAGAACCTTAGAAACCTACTGGTGTATGAGTGTGTGTGAATGGGTGAATGTGAGGCTAATGTAAAGAGCTTTGAACACCATGAAGGTGGAAATGAACTATAGAAGTGCAGAACATTTACCATTTTCTCCACAACAAGATTGTAACATAAAAAAATAATAGAAAAGCACTCACAGAGCGCAGACTCCCCCAAGCCAGATCACCCCTCGCCTCCAGATGACCAAAATGAGCGCAAGGTTTCACTTTTACTTCCGCAAGTGCTGGTCCATCCCAACCCACTAAATGACAGACATGCCTGTGCCCCCCCTGATCACCACCAAATGTTTATCACTTATTCCTTGGGTCAGTGTCAACATTTTCTGAACATTTCAGCCAAATCTGTCCATAAATTTTTGAGTTATTTGCACAAACATACAGACAAACAAACAAATAAAAACGGATAAATGCTAGCAAAAATATAACTTCGTCGTTCCTTGACAGAGTAACAAAAACATGGCGATTTACAGAATTAGTTGAATATGAAATCAAACAGTCAAATAAACAGTAGAAGAAGAGAATAGATGACTGTCCTGCCCCGCTTCCCCTGAGTAAAGAAAAACTCTTAAAAAAAAAAAAAAAAAAAGCAGCAACAAAAAAACCCAGTCAAAACCTTGAGGAGAAGCACAGTGAAGGAGAGAACCACTCTCATGGACAGACAGACTGTAGATGCACCAGGACTGATGGACAGACAGACTGTAGATGCACCAGGACTGATGGACGCATGTAGTTCCAGTTTGTGAGGATGCAGTCAGTTGAGGAGGTCCATCGTGCTGTTGAACATCTGAAGTTTGTCCCCAAGCTCCTTCAAAGACAGTTCATTGCTTGTGATGCATGCTATGTGCTAATGCTAATTTCTCAGTGTTATTCGGATGGTTAAAGTGCAAAGACCGAATTTCCATATAGGGACACGAAAGCAAGTTAAGCTTTAAAATTAAAACTTCATAAAACCATTATTTATGAAACATACCAAATTGTTCACAACCACGTTATACTTCTACAGCGTTAGCATTAGCATTGTCGAGAAATGAAAATGAAAGTGATTCTACTTTCCATTTTATCCTGTTATTAAATTGGGTTCCCCTGCTGGTTTTAGTTATAGTTGTCTCTTTCCTTAACTATAATAACTCTGCTGGAAACGTAGGAAAGTGGTGCTTGTTGAGGAAATTCTAAAAAAAGCTGCTGCTGCATTATTAGCTCTGTTCTGAGTGTTAAGTAAGTAGGAATGGGTTATAATGCTCAAATTCTGTTTGTGCATGAACAAACAGAATCAGTCAAACAGATGAAGGCTGGCACACACACACACTGTCATTAGTTTATTGTTAAGGCCTTTGTCGTCTTTAGAACATTCGGCCTAACTCGAAGATGACGTAACCTGTGTCATATTGCACTTGTTGGCTGTTCTTCAGAGAAAATCCGAGCTCATAAAGTTTATTTTTGCTTTGAACCACTGCTGTGACGTTGGCATTGCTTCTCTCTCTGGTATTTGGTAATTGCAGCCTGGAGAAGAATGTGTCATGTCCTGACAGCACTTCAGAAAATGCTCGTCCTCTTCTGCTGTTCCCGTGCTGCTCTTTACTCCACCTCTTCTGTTTGGACTCGCCTTGCAGACGTTAGTGATTTACCTGGACAAACAGGTCTGGTGTGTGGAGACCTGGCTTTGACACCACTATCACCACTATTGACATAAAAAAATGCACCTCACAGGGTTTTACATGTTTCTGTAAAGCCCTGTGAGACCACATTGTTGTGATTTGGGGCTTTATAAATAAAATTGAATTGAATTGAAGTGAATAAAACCTTTCATGGGGCGGCTGTGGCTCAGGTGGTAGAGCGAGTCGTTCAACGATCGAAGGGTTGGTGGTTCCAGTAGGGTCAGGCAGCGCCGGTGTATTGGTAAAAAAATTTGCTTATTATTAAGCTAGCACCACATGTCATGTCACCAGTTGAGGAATTCACAAACACTAGTTACTTATCTGTAATTGTTATTAAAATGACTCACTGTGTCACTGCCATGGTCCAGTATCTGCACAGTACATCTACTGTGCAGATACTCAATCCCAAGATTTATCTCTTGGTCTGGCATTTCCACATGTGCTATTAGCACAGTGCTAGGCTTACTTAGCTTCACACAGAGGGTTTAGAGGCTTTAGTAAACACTGTGTGTCGCCAGGTGCTTCATTAGATCAGTCATATTCCAGCCTTTACATGTAAATGTCTTTGACACCTGTAGCATATGGAAGAATCTGGAACTTCTTGTGAACGCTAACTGCACTGTCCACCTTTTCACATTGTCGCTGTGTGTGCGTTTCTGTTTAACACTGGAGAGAGCGTAATTAAACAACAGCTGTATATGTGACCCGCCACCACGAAACCAGGCATAAGTCGCGCTGAGCCGTTCAGAGCTACAGCCAAATTTAGGCTGCAAGGTGATTTGTTATTTGTGTTTACACCTTATCAAAAAACGGTACCTTAATACCTCTATGTTCAGTTCCTGTGGTCATTACATTGAAATCCAATCAATAAAGGTGTTTATTGAGTCAATTATTTAAGCGGTGACAAAAGTTCAGGTATTGCTGAGCAAAGACAAAGACGACTTCCACCTCTTTTCGCCGAACAAAACGATCTCCGTTCCGTGGGTAAACACCCAAGTGTTTGGTACGAGGTAAAAGCTTATATTGAATGTTCTGTCCAATGGTGTAAGCCAAATGATTATAATACGTCACACTTCTGTCCTATTATTATAATATGTAAAACTTCTGTGACATGTCCATCAGAGTGTCCTTTAACATCTGTGAATATTTTTTGTCAATCGGATACGAATTATTGTGCGTTGCTAAGGACTTCCTACCCCAAAACAGTCCAAAACTTTAACGGACAATATCTAAAAATATGCAAATTGTAAAATATGTCCAAATGTGGATATTAAAATGACCATAACTTTGGTTCTACTTGTGATAGAAACATCATTTTTTCACCATCTTAAACCTTAGTTTCCACTCTACCAAGATACACACATAACTCTGCTTGGATTTACACACACTTATGCCTGGTTTCGTGGTGGTGGGTCACATATGTCTGTGGTACTGAAATATGTTACCAAAATTCCTGTTAGATTTTGGTCTGGTTACTACCGTTGTTTGCGCCAGTTCCATACCTTTACCCACTTTCAGTACCCAACCCTAATTGTAACGCTTTGTTTTAAATGCAACAGATGTCAGTTTTACATAAACCAATAAGGTCATGATTAAACTATTCAACCTGTTACCTAGGTCTAGTAAAATAAGAATGTTAGGTATATAACTTTAACATTAACTTGAAGTCCGTGTTGCACTTCAGTTGGTTTAATAGACGATAGATGCGCGGCTGTTGATCTCGCTCTCTCTCTTGCTCACTTTCTGTGTGTGAGCGAGAATGACAGAATCGCATTGGGGGGAAAAAAAAGCTGCAATCTATTTGTGGCGCTTGGTTTTCATTCTGTAGCGCTGCGCCAGAAATGACTCTATATATGAGAAACACTGGCTACAACAACCTCTCTCTAAGACCATGCTAGTTCCACACCAAACAAGAGTTTATATGTTTCATATTAACACGCTTTTTTGTTGCGTGAAGACCAGCATGTTGAGATGTAAATTATTTCTCTAAGTTATGCATCACTCAGTTTAATTAATGACTTCATTAGCATGGCTTGTTTTTTTCATAAATCATTGTAAGTGTGACACGGTGTCGTGTAGCTCAAGGGCACGTTTTATTTGGTGTCTCTGTCACACTATTGTGTTCTGTATTCAGGAATCTGACAGAAACAAAAGGGAAACATCACCTACATTAGCATCTGGAGAAAATAAGTCAACAAAAGTAAATCATATGTGAGTGTTTATTTTGTCAGATTAAATTATAATGCAGAAATTGAATGTGTTGTAGTTGTATGTGAAAGGAACATATCACCTAAAGAAATATCAATGTCATCTACAAAGAAAAATGTTCCTTAATGTTACAACAAGCCAGTTGTTTGTTTACTGACTCAATTATTTATAATTAAAGATAACTTCAACTGTAGCCCACATCTCTGGTCACATATGTTGTTCATATCGAACACTGTGTAAATGTGGGTTTTATCACAACAAAGGTGTCAGAATAAAACCATCTTTGAGTTTAAGAATATTCCATTGTTTGCCTGGTTTGGTAAATACTGCATATAAAAATAAAATCTTTTAATATCATGTTCAGATCTTCCCCAATGTTGTGCTCTGAAAATATTCACATCTTTTCAACATTAATAAAATGTAAACTTACATTCAACAGCAGCAGTACTATAGTTTTTATGCATTAAAAATAGCATGCATTTTGAATTTCCCCTGGGGGATTAATAAAGTAAGTATGCGTGTGTGTTATGCTAGTGTGTATCTTAGTGTGTACTCAGAGTGTATGCTATTGTGTATGCTACGGTGTATCTTAACGTACATGCTAGCGTGTATCTTGGTGTGGATGCTAGTGTGGTACCCCATGTAATATAAAACAGAACTTTATTTTAAATAATAATCATTTATGGCACATCTTTGTAGTCTAAACATTGCAAACTCAATTTTTGTGATAAAGATGTCTTTTTAATGTGCAGCTTGACTGTAGTAGTAGCTTATTTGGTTGTTAATTACTTGAAACAACTAACAACAACAACCTATCCATTGTTCCAAATAGAATATGACCCCAAGTAAAAATATATTTTGCTGAACTGTATTTACAATTAACACAGTGAAAGAAAACAAGAAAGAATAACAAGAAAGAAATAAAACAATAAGACATCAAACAAAGCATTTTTTTTCAATGTAATCATTGCTAAATAAACAAGCTTAATTTTAATTAAGGTAAATTGTGTCCTTATTACAATGACCAAAGTCTTTTAAATAGTTCATTTGGACATCTGGGTATTTTCATTAGTTGTTTTTATATATATATATATATATATATATATATATATATATATATATATATATATATATATATGTATCTTCAATATATCTTCAATTTGTATATCTTCACCTTCCTAAAATAACTCAGTGTTTCATGATTTTAAAAGTTGTTTCTCTCAACAGTAGTGGCAGTTATTTAAGGAAGGTAATGATGTTGATTCTTAAATTCTGTTGATTGTTTGTTTACTTTGACCAGCTTTCTACTTTTATAGGATACCTTTTCACTCAGATGTCAGTGCATTTTATAATGTTTTTACTTGGTAACTCTAAAACCTTGTTTACAGGATTTCAATGAAGTGAATTCTAGCTGTATCGTGACACACACTTGACAATGCACATCCGCAGCACAGACAGTTAACTCAGATAAAGTCTTCTTATCACTATACAAACCTGAAATGACAGGGTTTATTATCTCCTACAGGAAATTCAATACATTCCACAATAAATACACTACACACATGAAGAATCCCTTTGATCAGCTGAAGTCTGTCGTGCCATTAACTTGTGTCAATTTAGCAGAGCTGAGAAGTTAGCTTGTCCTATCCTCATCATCTGCACAATGCTGTTCCACATTCTAGATGTTTCTGCTGTCACACCAGCCTGTCTGTCCCAATCAGCCAATCGCAAACGGTTATACAACCAGAATCACAAACAGGATGGATTTTCTCAATGTTGTGTCAAAAACACAACACAATCGCTCTTTATCTAGTTTTTTTTTCATAGTGCAGAGTGGCCCCATTAAAGTGCAATATCATTATAACTTGTGTGCAATGACAACATATTCTATTCTATTCTAAAGTGTGAGGGCATGAGCTTCTGCCTACGGGGAACAGAAGAACCGATTTACCAGCCGCTCCTCTCAGCTGCTCAGCTTTAATAATAACAGTGTCAGATGATGCTTGGATAATGTTGGCTTCTTCTTGTCTGGCCCCAAAACAACCTGGTGATTTAGTGACAGGGCCTGGCCTTCAAATGGGGGTGGGGGGGTGGACAGAGGGAGGTCTAAGTGATGTTGTCCTATCCTGTGACAGACTTCCTGTTTGACTAGGGTGGTTTCCATGGATACCATTGTGCTGAGACAGCTTCAGTGATAGTGATCACTGGGCTGTTATTGATAGTGACTAAACCTGGCCCATATCCGCCAGCGTCTACACCTGGTTTCTTCTCTCTTTCCCCTGGTCTTTATGTTGTGACTCTTGCGATGTTAGCGTTAGCTCCCACCTCCCCACCGCTTCCTCTGACTTCTGTAGGTCTGAAGTGTGTGACTGCCATCTGCTGTGCACATTTCAACATTACATGTTGTGCTCTTAGTTAAACTCATTTGAGTTCAGGGGCCACACACTGATGTCAAACAGGTATTAATGTCTGGAATAAAGAATGAAGCTCTTCCCTTTCTGCAGCTGTCAGACTTTAATACCAACTGCTCTATGCAATAAAGCTGTGGCATGATGAGCATGTGCACAGCTGTCTAATAGTAATATAAGGATAATATAAGAATAAAATCATCTACTCTGTGTGAGTTGTGTGTATTCTACCTTTTATCTATCTATTTTTAATTATTTTATTACTTTTAACTCTTTGATTTTTGTTGTAACTGTGTGTATTTATTGTGCAGCACTTTGGAAACCTTTTTGTTGTTCATATAAATGAAGTGGAGCAGCGTTAGAACTTCAGGTGACATTTTATTTACACAGTTAATAACAGTTCATAACAGGCAGAAGATTGTTCAGTGTTGGAAATAAACATAGCTGGTTCATGTGTTCAGGGTCATTTTTGCAGCACTTTGGACCCACAGGCCTTATGTTTGATGCTCTTGGGTTGGATGAATGAATGCACATATCTTTGCTTTTATTTTTTTGTCTGGGAGAGCTGTTTGATTTATACAGAAAAAAAGGGGTGGAAGTTAAAAACAAACAAACAAACAAAACACCAACAACAAAAGCAAAAACTGAAAAATGACTGGTTTTGTGAGTGTCTGTCTGTCTCCTCTAACGGCCTCAAAAATGATGGAGAGCAAGAGAGGTCTCTTAATTATTTGTACATGTAAACACTATTATCCACATGAATGATATCATTTGCAGGGTTCTCACCAGGATATTTGTACAGCATAACTTTAACCAGGACGGCCCGACACTAAGCGCATGCACAATAGGCTTCTTTAAATCTCACGATCGGCCGGCGCAGATGTCAGCCAATGAGCGTCACACAGATGCTCCAAATGCTTGTGATTTACTTACGAGTGGTGTGAATCTTTCGCTCACAAAACAATCCGATTCAAATCTCAATTCACAGACTATGAGCCAATTGAGGGCGATTCATAAAAATTTGTAAACTATTTGAACAAATTTCATTCAGTTTGATTCAATACAAATTGATAATTTAACTGCAAGTACTTGTTTTACTTTGTTACTGAGAAGAAAAAGAGAAACACAAATATAATTTCAAAACCATATGGTTTTGTTTAGTTACTGTCACAGAGACAATAGATCAGGAACTACTGAACATAAATTCACACAACACCGTCTTTACATATACCTGTAGATAACTGATATTAATGATAATATACCTGTAGATAACTGATATTAATGATAATACACCTGTAGATAACTGATATTAATGATAATACACCTGTAGATAACTGATATTAATGATAATATACCTGTAGATAACTGATATTAATGATAATATACCTGTAGATAACTGATATTAATGATAATATACCTGTAGATAACTGATATTAATGATAATACACCTGTAGATAACTGATATTAATGATAATACACCTGTAGATAACTGATATTAATGATAATATACCTGTAGATAACTGATATTAATGATAATACACCTGTAGATAACTGATATTAATGATAATATACCTGTAGATAACTGATATTAATGATAATATACCTGTAGATAACTGATATTAATGATAATACACCTGTAGATAACTGATATTAATGATAATATACTTGTAGATAACTGATATTAATGATAATATACCTGTAGATAACTGATATTAATGATAATATACCTGTAGATAACTGATATTAATGATAATATACCTGTAGATAACTGATATTAATGATAATACACCTGTAGATAACTGATATTAATGATAATATACCTGTAGATAACTGATATTAATGATAATACACCTGTAGATAACTGATATTAATGATAATATACTTGTAGATAACTGATATTAATGACAATACACCTGTAGATAACTGATATTAATGATAATACACCTGTAGATAACTGATATTAATGATAATATACCTGTAGATAACTGATATTAATGATAATACACTTGTAGATAACTGATATTAATGATAATACACCTGTAGATAACTGATATTAATGATAATACACTTGTAGATAACTGATATTAATGATAATACACCTGTAGATAACTGATATTAATGATAATACACTTGTAGATAACTGATATTAATGATAATACACTTGTAGATAACTGATATTAATGATAATACACCTGTAGATAACTGATATTAATGATAATACACTTGTAGATAACTGATATTAATGATAATACACCTGTAGATAACTGATATTAATGATAATATACCTGTAGATAACTGATATTAATGATAATACACCTGTAGATAACTGATATTAATGATAATATACCTGTAGATAACTGATATTAATGATAATATACTTGTAGATAACTGATATTAATGATAATATACCTGTAGATAACTGATATTAATGATAATATACCTGTAGATAACTGATATTAATGATAATATACCTGTAGATAACTGATATTAATGATAATATACTTGTAGATAACTGATATTAATGATAATACACCTGTAGATAACTGATATTAATGATAATATACCTGTAGATAACTGATATTAATGATAATATACCTGTAGATAACTGATATTAATGTCAATATACCTGTAGATTACTGATATTAATGATAATATACCTGTAGATAACTGATATTAATGTCAATATACCTGTAGATAACTGATATTAATGATAATACACCTGTAGATAACTGATATTAATGTCAATATACCTGTAGATAACTGATAATAGTGAAATGTAAATCTGATAATCTGGTGTTACTAATTTAACAAACTTACTTTCCCTCAGAAACACAAAATAAAAGATAAAAATGGCATAAAGTTTAATTATTCCTGCAAATATGAGAATACACTGAGCATAACACTGAGGTGAATCATAAAATAAAGTCTATTCCTCTTTTTGAGGAAAATCAACTGAACAACATGATCTGTCTAAGAACACAAATGTCACTGAAACTATATCCCCTGATTTGATTAAAAAACTGATGATGTCCTGGTGTTTACAGATGCATTTTTTAAACCTATGACAGCAATGAAAGGTCTGACTGTCTCTACCACTACTGAAGTGGGCTAGGGGTCAGAGGTCAGGGTTTAGGATTCATCTATTTTCAGGTAATGTCAACTAAACAACCAAACAATGATTAATATTCTGATGGAGTCCCACAGCATAGGAACTGTGTAGTTTCTATGCTGTGGGAAGAGGGGAAAAGGTTCTAGGAACTACACAAGGTTCCTACAGTACAGAGGGTATGCACCTTATACTGTCTGTCCTCATTGGTCATTACATAGGTGCCTCTTGTGCATTCTGGGTCACTTTAGAGTCACTTTAGAGCACAGGTGTCAAACTCCAGTCCTCGAGGGCCGGTGTCCTGCACGTTTTAGAGATTTCCCTCTTCCATGTGATTCAGTTTAACCCTTTAATCCCTGAGATTTTAGCAATCAGTAATAAAAGTAAAAAAAAAAAAATTAACACAACACAAACAAAAATTCATAATAAGCTAACAAAATGATTGGTAACATGAGTAAAGTAAGACACAAATGGCAGGAAATCTAAGAAAAATAATGACATTTTAAAAAAAATAAATGTAGAAAAATAAACAAAATCAGCAACAAAATTAACAAAAAAAATAATACATATTTACAAAATGAAAAAAATGTAAAAAAAAAAAAAAAAAAAAAAACCTAAAAAGAAAACTAGTATTAAAATTTGGTTCCAGCAGTTTTAATTTTGCCTTTAATTTTTTTTTCATCCCCAAAACTAAAAGGAAAACAGGAGAATTTTCTGAATATTTAAACTAAATCATCCATTCAGAATGCATCAGCGCTGACACTTAAAGAGTTAATAATTAGCTCCTCATCAGTTCAGCAGAAGATTGATAACGATGCAATGGGCTCCAGGTCTAATGGAAGAGGGGAACATCTAAAACATGCAGGATACCAGCCCTTGAGGACCGCAGTTTGACACCCCTGCTTTAGAGTCACTTCAGGGTCACTTTAGGGTCACTTTAGGGTCACTTCAGGGTCACTTTCGGGTCACTGCAGAGATGCATTCTGTTCACACTCAAGACTGATAAAAGTCACATTTAATGTGTAATGTGAATGAGCACACAAAAAAGGGATTTCACCTAAAAAATCCAAAGTGTACACTGAGTCCAATAATCTCGTATTAAAGAACAATAAATAAATGCATTTAAATTTCCATGTGTGTCCTTTTAGTCACCGTCTAGAGGTAAGAGCCCAAGTTGCCCAGGCGTTCCTCGTCAAGTTCCAGCTAAACAACGAGGAGATGATGATCCTCCGTGGGGCTCGTGATACACCCATAACAGAGGTGAGATTTCACACTGATTTAACGGACTGTTCCAGTGTGTGTGTGTGTGTGTGTGTGTGTGGGGGGGGGGGGGGGTTAGCAGCTGGTGATGGGTGGAGGATGGACTACCTGGATTATCTAGGTCAAGGGTCGACAACCTTTAACACTGAAGGAGCCATTTGAACTTGGTTTCCACGGAAAAGAAAAGACTGGGGGCCACAAATACTTTTTGACATCTGAAATTTTAAAAAAGACAAATCATTGATTAAAACAAAATCAAAAAAATATTTAAAGAACAACTTTCTTTTCATGCTTGGCGGTTCACCACCTTAGTCATACACTTTGAATGCTTTGACGACCCCTCTGAAGATGAGGGGAAGATGAGGAGAACACTGTATATGTTGCTTTTTCTTACCTTTACACTGGACCAGTGTAAAGGTAAGAAACTCCAGGCCCGGTTAACCTATGACCCTGGGGGACTTTGTCATAAATATTTTTTTTAATTATTTCTTTTCCACACTCTGAGACTGTGTTTTGTGGGTTCGGGTCCAGGTTTGCTAACAGTCCCCGGTGCGTTCAGATCCAGGTTCACCAACAGTCCCCGGTGCGTTCAGGTCCAGGTTTGCTAACATTCCCCGGCACGTTCAGGTCCAGGTTCACCAACAGTCCCCGGCACGTTCAGGTCCAGGTTCGCCAACAGTCCCCAGTGCGTTCAGGTCCAGGTTTGCTAACAGTCCCCGGTGCGTTCAGATCCAGGTTCACCAACAGTCCCCGGTGCGTTCAGGTCCAGGTTCGCCAACAGTCCCCAGTGCATTCAGGTCCAGGTTCACCAACAGTCCCCGGTGTGTTCAGGTCCAGGTTCACCAACAGTCCCCAGTGCGTTCAGGTCCAGGTTCACCAACAGTCCCTGGTGCGTTCAGTTCCAGGTTCACCAACAGTCCCCGGTGCGTTCAGGTCCAGGTTCGCCAACAGTCCCCAGTGCGTTCAGTTCCAGGTTCACCAACAGTCACCGGTGCGTTCAGGTCCAGGTTTGCTAACAGTCCCCGGTGCGTTCAGATCCAGCTTCACCAACAGTCCCCGGTGCATTCAGGTCCAGGTTCGCCAACAGTCCCCAGTGCATTCAGGTCCAGGTTCACCAACAGTCCCCGGTGCGTTCAGGTCCAGGTTCACCAACAGTCCCCAGTGCGTTCAGGTCCAGGTTCACCAACAGTCCCCGGTGCGTTCAGGTCCAGGTTCACCAACAGTCCCCAGTGCGTTCAGGTCCAGGTTCGCTAACAGTCCCCGGTGCATTCAGGTCCAGGTTCATCAACAGTCTCCGGTGCGTTCAGGTACAGGTTTGCTAATAGTCCCCGGTGCGTTCAAGTCCAGGTTCACCAACAGTCCCTGGTGCGTTCAGTTCCAGGTTCACCAACAGTCCCTGGTGCGTTCAGGTCCAGGTTTGCTAACAGTCCCCGGCACGTTCAGGTCCAGGTTCACCAACAGTCCCCGGCACGTTCAGGTCCAGGTTCACCAACAGTCCCCAGTGCGTTTGTATCCCGGTCTCTTACCAGGTAAGAGACCGTTTTCTTTTCTTACATTTCTCCATACTTGTTGGGGTTGAAAGTTGTGACAAATGAACAGTGTTTTTTTGATGGTTTGATGGTTATACCATTTGATTTTTATTTTGAATGATGTCAAACAATAAAATATATTTATTTTATTAACATTTAAAAATTTCAAGCTCACAATAGGACTAAAATAATAAAAAAAGAACTAACACAAATATACTTTAATTAAATATTTAGGATTTTTTAGTAATTTAGTTTTCCAAGCAGCATGTGACTCCAGAGCCGCTGGTTGACCACTCCTGATCTAGGTGATGGGCTGAGGATGGACTACCTGGGTTACCTAGGTGATGGGTGAATGCTTGTCTCCACCTGCCTGCAGTTTTTCCTTCTACTCTAATGTTACAAAAGTAGATCAATCTACTCCTGGAAAACCAACGATGAGATCAGAAGAACTCCATTCAAATTCTTTTTCCTTATTTCAGTATAACTTCCCTACATGAGAGGCAGTGGAATCAAGTTTAGTAAAGAGTTGGTATCATTTTTTTTCCACATACAAAGCTGCTGTTCTACAAAACATCCCATAATATCCTTGAAAACTGGCTGCCTTATTGTGTGAATAATGAGTTTGAAACATTTCACAGCGTGTACACGTGTCCATGTAAATATGACACTAATGATTGATATAGAATTCAAATTGTTTGATATAAATATTTTAATAAATGGCTCATTTTGGTACCTGCCAGCTTTTTTTTTTACGCTCAATAAAAATAATACTTACCCCTAGGTTAAACCTCATGGTGACCTTTTATACATATGCCAAAATATGATAGTGTTGCTTTGAGCCTTTCCAAAATTGTTGTATAAAATATTGGGGCCAAAAATTGGACCAAAATTGGGGCAGGAAAATCTGCTGAGGTGTCAGTGGAAAAGATGGCTGTAAATGGTGACTATAAATAAAGATGATCCAGGTGTTTTTTTTTCCTCATCCATACGTGGTCTTTCCATGAATCTCAGTCTCATTCCTAGTTTCGTGTGTAACCCATGGTGTCCTTTGCCATTGCACTCACAACCTGACCATTGAAACACACATAACTGCTGAGTGATTTTAGAACTGGAGTCATTTTTTTTAAGCATTCCCCAAAATCGACCTGTGACAGCATCATAAAAAGATATTCTTAAAAACACTTGTGCATTATTTTCGTGTCCTTTTTGCTGTTACATTCTTGTATAAATATCTAAATATTTATACACTAAATATTTATTTTGAAAATAGACCCAAAGTGCTTCCACAGTTGCTTCATAAAACCTGAAAATACATCTGCTTTGAACTTTTATCTCCCATGTCCTGTTTTTAGGAGCAGTTTGTAACAGATTTAATTTGTGTTTTGTACGTCTTTATCTTTGCAGTCACTTGTTGATTGTTACTGCTGTTAAATGTGTCCTCATGGTGGGATAAATATTCTTACCTTATGAAGGTGTGTTTGGAACAGCCTCAGAACTTGTACTTTTGAATATCATTGGTGGAACTGTCTCTAATGTAGCTGCTTAGGAAAATACAAAAATGTGCACTCATGTTAGCCTAGCAGTGCTATCCCTATTCATTCCATGTATGGGTCTAGTGGTGCTTCATAGTCAGAGGAGGCGGGGCTAAAAGGTTGTCTTTCAAATCCTCTGTATGCAATAGGACGGTACTACAACCAATCAGTGTAATCCTTAGGATGACGTAGTTAGAGCGCCAAAAAGTTCACGGAGGAGTCTGGAGAAAGTTACAAAAGACTAAACAAAATGGTGGATTATGGAGTTTAACAACTGTTGTTGCTTCTGTAAAAAGAATTTAAAGATTCCTGACGTTTTCTCACATTCTTCACTCATCTGTGATACTCAGTCAGCAGCCATCTACCGTCATTGTTGTTCTTCTTCTATGGTTGTTTCTCTCTGAGTCGACGTAGCATCATTTTGTTACGCCCGCCCTCTGACTATACTTCACTGTGATTGGTCAGCCAGTTTCAGGGAAATCTAGCCAAAAGTTACATTGAGCATAACCAGACTACTATGGTAGCAAAATAGATTTACTAGGGGTGTCTAGCGTGGCCAGGCTACACTCATGTTTATTCGGAAACAATTAGACCATCCTTGTTTTCTTCAGTTTCTTGTTCATTTTAATACCTGGTAAAAGTAAAGGGACATTGGTTTGGACAAATATCATGAGAACAACAACATAAGAGTTACATTTCAGAGCCCATATCTATACATTTAACATGTTTTTTTAAAGTAACCAAACTCACTTCAGTTCTAACATTAATATCTATGTTCTGACAAAAACAGTACTTTTATTTCATTCCATACTTTCTTTTGTCTATTTTAGTCACATGATCCACACAGTTATACTTAAGCATAAGCATTGGTTGGTCATATTTTTATCACATCAAGAGAAAAAAAAACACTCACATTACAAGATTGTTTTTGTTTGTTTTTGATCAAAGTTAGAATTTCATAATATTCCTTTTTTTTTTTTTTTTTTCTTTAAAAGCAAATTCTTGTGTATAACGTACTGAATATTTCTGATTAATCTCCTAGGATTTCTTCAAAGCTCTCAGTCGGGTTAAGAACATCCATGAGGATGTGAAGGTCCTCTTACGAACAAATCAGCAAACAGCAGGGTGAGGTTCTCTCATGTTGTGTTATTGATTACATTTACCATGAATATGAATAACAGCCACAGGTGCTATTTCTGTCAGCGATAGGTATGTATCTGACATTATGAATATGTAATGTACACTCTTGATGCGTGTGCTTGTTCCAGACTGGAGATCATGGAGCAGATGGCCGTGTTACAGGAAACCTCGTATGAGCAGCTCTACCGCTGGGCTCAGAGTGAGTGACTGAACTGTGACTGTGGAGCTTCACTTTATATGTTCACCTGGGCTGGTGTGTTCTTACATGAAGGATAGAAGTGTCTACTGGAACTAATCCAAATATTATCAAGTGTATTTTTGTCATTTCTTGTCCAAATGTTGTATCTAATTAGATCAGGGCTGTCAAACCACATTCAGCCCAATATTATCTAAATAATATAAATAAATAATAGGATAAGAACTTATAAATGATGTCAACTCCACAGTTTTCTCAGTTTTTTTTTTTTTGTCAAAAAACGTCAAATTCCATCATGAAAATGTTTTCATCTATGAACTGTACTGGAACACAATAACATGGATAAATAGAAACAACCTGGGAATTTTTTGAAAAAATTAGTGCAATTTTAACAATATTACACCTTATTTTACATCACAACTTACAGATCTACAAATACCCACATTAAATGACAAGCAGAATATTGATTAAATTCCTCATATTTCTCTTCAGACATTTCAGGTTGTTCGTATTTGTTCAGGTTTTTCAATTTTTTTTATTGTAAACGTAAAGATTTTGGCAGTGTTGGGAAAGTTCACCTTGATTAGGAACTAGTTCAAAGTTCAGTTCAAGTTACTCAATATGAATTAGTTCAGTTCATCGTTCATTCCTATAAATTATGAACTAGAAGTTCATGGATCCCAAAATGAACTTTTTCGTTCTTTTTTGTGTTATTATTGTAAACGTATTATTAACCGTTTCTGACGTTATCCTGTAGTCAAAAAATCAGGGGAAAATGCCGCCCCTCCAGGGCTGAAGTAAGTACCTTACCCCAGGGTTAACTTCCCTCTGCAGGTTCTTAGAACACAAGGAGCAGTTTCAGTCAGTTTCGTTTTCAATGTTTATTTCCAAGAACGGGACAACACCTGCTCTGGTCGCTGGTCACACTGTACATTTAACTCTTTTTCTCCGCTCCCAAAAACTCTCTGCACCCCTCTCTCTCTCTCTCACTCTCGCTCCTCCCCCCACCCCCATAATACAAAAATGACATCTATGATAATGCTGTGTTTTGATCCCATTTTATACCTTATATCAGGGGTTCTCAAACTTTTTTGGCCCAGGTCCCCCTTGGAGGGGTGAAATTTTTCCATGTCCCCCCTCATCCTCACGATACTGAAAATGATAAAAAACCACTTCAACAATGATTATTATGAAACAATGGTAACCTTTTTTAATAGTGCTTTTGTACAAACCAGCCACATTTTCAGGTATTATAATATAAATGAACACTTCAGAAACAACAATTGTAAATAATTTTAAAATAATAAACGGAACAAAAGACACACAAAACCGTGTGTGTGTGTCAGACAGACAGACAGACAGACAGACAGACAGACAGACAGACAGACAGACAGACAGACAGACAGACAGACAGAGACTTAATGAGAGGGATGATCTTGTCAAACTCAATATAACTATCAATGTACTTTCTCTTTTTAGGGTTAGGGTGTTTGTTTTTGTCATTGTCATTTTCATTGTCATTTCTTTTACCACTTCTTGAGGAACTTGGCGGACACAAAAATCGATCCATGTTCGCTGCAGGGTGGCTAAAAATAGCCTGTGACTCGCTCCGTCTCAATTTAGTCAAGCTGGCGTCAAACAGCGCTGTTACTTCCGCCCGCTCGCTACAAAATAAAACTTCCGCATTTCAAAATAAAACAGCAAAAAAACAAAAAATAAACTAAACAAAACAAAACCGTGAATAATTTCGCGTACCCCCTGGACATGCGCCACATCCCCCTAGGGGTCCGCGGACCCCAGTTTGAGAACCGTGGCCTTATAGGACTCACTAATTACAATGTGATAAGAACGAAATGTGAACTAAATAAGAGCGCAGTTCAATAAATGCCAGAATAACCGCGTTCACAACTTTGCGTTCATTTGGCAAAAGTGAATGAGTCTTTCACGTTCGTCAAAAATATGATATAGTTCGTGAACGATCATTCAATGAACGCGTTCAGGTACAACACTGGATTTTGGTGTATAATTTCACATTTGTTAACACTGCACTTTATATTAGTTCTAGGTTATTATGATACTATTTTACTGGTCTGATCCACTTTAGAGTAAATTGACCTAAATTAATTTGAACATATTGTTGATGTTTCCAGCGTCATTTTTGCATTTCACAAATCCATCCCAGGGACTGGATAGCACCCTTTAGTGGGCTGGATTTGACTCCCGAGCCACAAGTTTGACACCTGTGGATTAGACTGTTTCAAATATGCAGTGATAAAGGCCATCCTCAATAAACCTCATCTTGACCCCTCAGAGCCCAAAAACAGATCCTTATCAAAACTGCCATTTGTGGTGGCAGAACAGCTGACATCTTCTCTGCAGCAGCAGGACCTTCATGACGAATTCTATTCAGGTTCTTGGAAAATGTACTCCAGTGAAATGGCTTATTTCAAGTGATGGTGATGGCTGAGACACGGTCCGTCCTTTTGGATTTAACGTCTCCCTTTGATATGGTCCGTCAGTCTTTTGACTGAAGGGTGGCATTTTGTGCCTCTGTCCTCCACGGGTTCACTTCTCACAGTCTAGAACAGTCTAGACTAGAGCTTGGCTGATATTGGACTTTTGGGGCCGATATTTGAGGGTAAAAAAAAGCTGATATCCGATATGGGATATCAGCCAATAAGTGATGTGTTGGCTGATATATGAAATACGAACATTTGTCTACACAGGACATAATAATCTTATATTGGGTAATTGTAGACATTAAAGATGATAGAGAGTGGTTAAATGGGTCATTAATCCTTGTTCTGTGATGTGATATGTAGCCCAAAAAACATTGGTTGGGTCTGTAATGACTCAGAACCTTCTTTAAAACCGCTATGTATGCATGGTGGGTGTAGAACACATCGTTCGCCCTTTTTGGCATTTTTTCTAAGCTTATTTGGCAACCTCATTATGAAACATTAATGTAATGCTCCTTATAATGTGACATCACACTTGAGTCAAACACAGATTGGACAATTTTCTGGTGGCAATTCAAAAAGGAGTAACATAGATGATGACACTGAGTGTCACTACACTAAGTATTTCGTGTTACTGTAAAGTAAATGCTTATTCGTAGTGTAAATGCTCATCTTTGATGTTTTAATGCATTGGAGGTAAAAAAAAAAAAAAAAGGAAAAAGAAACAAGAGACTGTGATTATACGGATACATTTCTATGTGGGTGTGTTTTCCCAACAGCAGGAAGACTCTGAACTAACACCAAAAAATGAAAACCAGTCTCTGTTGCCTTTAACATTTGTATAAATCTTTATCTTGCAAAAATAATAGGTAGGTTTCAGTCATGTGACTATGCTGACATTGCGGCTGCAGCTGTCGCCATGGAGGGAACCATTGGAGAGAGTGCTTATTGTACAGATTTAGATCCAGTGTCGAAACACAGATACATACAGTTCGTTAAAAAATGTTTTGGACGTGACCCATATTTTTGACAGAACTCAATTGAGGCTGTGGATATTACTAACTACCTGGTCCTGCAGACATCCTACTATACCAGCAGCAGATAAAAGCACATGAAAGTTTGGAGGCATAGAACTTTTTTGTCAGTGGGTGGGTCCACTACCTCTGTACTATAAGGCTCAGCGATAATTATCGTTTGGTCGTTGCCAGGGTAACTGTTTTATTTGTAAAGATGCCATGTCAAAATGTATTGCATATTTACATTAGTCGCTGCTAGCCGCTAGCAGTAGCGACTAATGTAAACAAACCTGCAACGCATCTTGATGTTGCTTGGTAAACCATATTACAACAGTGTAAATTAACATTTAACGTAAACCTAATTATAGGTTCATAGGATAGGCACATCCACAAAATAAGTTAGTTTTCAAACAGTTGCTGCAGACTCTGCTCCTCCCAACTTCAAACGCAGATTTAAAATCCACTTTTTCCGGTGTTTTTCTGTGAGCTTTATCAATTTCTCAATCTTTGGTACTCTAAAAAAACATTTTTCCAGGAAAAGTCACTTGGTTTCACTTCCTGAACTCCAGCTGACATTCGTGCACTGACTTTATAGCAATGTGACGTCTCATGAACCCAACCTATTAACACAATTTTCAACTGTGATTGTGTTTGGGCTGTGATTGTCCTGTGACCTCAGAGACCCTTTGTCTTCTTGTTTGCAGATGAATGCAGAGGATTGACCCAGGAGACATGTGACATCAGCCCTGTTTTAACTCAAGCTATGGAAGCGCTTCAAGACCGACCCGTTCTCTACAAGTACGTTCACAAATAACCAGACCTGCATATTAGCACAAATCTGTTCATACCATATAAAATCAATACTAGCATTGTCTACCACTGGCATTGTCATATATCAAGAAGTTGAGTTATAAACGTGTAGAAATGACTTTATAAGCACAGTTCTAACTTTGTCACTGACTGTATGTGAGGCACATGGTCTGAAACTGAACTAAAGACACTTTCATGGAATCATTTGATAAATAAATATTTTTTAATAGAATGAATGTGTTGAGTGAGAATGGACTTAATTCCTCTGTGTCAGGTGTGACTCGTATTGGATCGTGATGTGTCTTTAATATATCAGATCGTAGATGCTGTATCGAGATGTGGATTGTATTGGCCATACAACTAAGATTCCTAACCCTAATCTGCCTGTGCCAAATGCAAAAAAGGCTTTTTAAGATGCTTCAAATAACCATTATATAATAAAACGTCATTAAATATACAAACAAACCTAACCTTCACCATAACTGCATTTGAACAAATACCTAAAAATATCCATACATTACTTTTTAATATCATGAAATGAAGTATCGCATTATACTGCAGAAGCCATATTTTCTTCCAGCCTTCAAAGTAACCAGGCTAAAGCGTAGGTCATCATCTGACCAGTGTATCCGCATTGGTTTTTGCTGGACTTTTAAAGCCTGTCACCTTTGTAGAAGTCTAACTTTTAATGCCTGGACCAGATGAATCACAGGATATATTTACGGAAACGTGGCCTAATAACATTAACACCCATTAGAAGCTTTCAACGCTGCTTCCCAACACACGTCCTGATGCTCACCTCAACACAAACAGAAATGAGACAATAACATCATGACTTATCAACAGCTTCAACTGGAAGAAGTTGTTTTTCTTGAGAGGCACAAAAAGGTTCTTGATTAGAAACGGAGCATGAAGCAGGAGAATATATTGCCTGGATCAGCCAGTGGACATGTGTAAAAAAACAAAAAAAAAAAAACAACCCTCTGTCAGGAATATAAACAAATGACCAATAAAGTACATAAGGAAAATAGATGAAGTTGGGATTAAACATGACTTAATTTAAAATATACTCCTTCATACAACTTGATTTTATCCACTATTTCTCTCTCAAGGCATGAAACCCTTTTTTTATACACTTAGTTTTTATTAGTTATTATTTTAAATAGCAATCAGCAACAGATAATTTTACATCTAATAGTAATTGATGATAATTTAGGTGACTGTTATGAAAAGGCAATCAAGGAACCTAATTAAGTCCATCTTTAGAGCAGCAGTTTATATAGTACAAACCACACATTCATTGTGTTTAAAGAAGCTAATTAAGCTTTATTATATAAAGTTCAGTTTGCAATCTCAGCATAAATGTTAATCTCACCATTTTGTGAATTTCATCAACAATTGTTATCCAATCCTCCAGCACTGGTGGATCAAGTTGAAGTTATTTCTAAGTAATTGGAGGGATTTTTGTTCATAAAACACATTCAAATAATTTGTAGTCTCATAAAGAAAAAACCCATTTGCATATGCAATATCCTTGATGGGTCCTGCTTTGGAAAAAAAAAAGCATGAATAAATAAATGAAATATAGAGAGTGGAAATGGCTGCACATGACTCCCAGATCCTGTCTTGGTTTATGTGACTTTCAGCACAGAAAAATGTAGGAAAGTTTGAAATATGTTTTCTGCTTTTTTCCCCCGGGTCTAAATGCACCTGTTTGGCTCTCCAGAAAATGTCCAAGGTCATGTCCTGGCCGGGATGTTGAGGCTGACAGAAAAGACACCGGCGTTCCTGGAATCTTCATCTGGTGTTTAGTCTGACACTGAGCTGGCCACGCCCTCGTAATTAAAACAACCTCCAGCTCTCTCCTTTTGGAAAAGCTGCCTTCATTGTTGATGTATTTGTGTGACTGACCTAAGGGCCTGTTTACACCAGGATGACTGCGGCTAAAAACCACAAAATATATTTATCGCAAGTGCCTTCATTTACATGAGAATTTTTTACGGGTTGAAAATGCAAAAATCTGAAGACACATTCCATAGTGGAAATGTTAAAAACTATCTGCTGTTGAGTTTCCATCTCACGGTCGAAAACTCAAACATTTTCCACCTGACAAGGCAACGTTCTATCACAGCACCATCACAGCCTGGCATACAGTGTCCAATCCAATTCGACACAGAGAGTTCTGAATGACAACGCTCATGTAAATGCAGATAAAAAGGTTAAAGGTGTCATTCTGCTGAAAACCTCTTTTCCACACTCTTTTTAGAATCTGATGGCTCACCCAGACTTCCTGACACATGCTCCTTTAACAGTGGTTTGTCACCTCCACTGGCTGCATACCGCATTCACAACAAATAAAAAGAGGAATGAGGGACCCAGAAAAAGCTGGTCCATGTGACGTCAAATGGACTTTAGCGTCACCCACGTGGGGTTAAACCCATCCCCCATAGCAGTGACTCTGAAGTAGCATTAGCATCTAAGAGAGAAGAGTAGCTGCCGCACAAACTGGGAAAAAAATGGCAGATCAAACTGGGTCATGTACTCTCTGTGGCAATAAAGCCTCGTTTTTTTTCCTGCACATTTTCAGAACAGCAACGGCACGAAGCCTAGGTGGATGCTACTCTGGTAAAGGTAAATAAACACCCGGAGGGCCAGAGGGGAGGGGGGAGTCTTCCTTCATGCATTCTGAGCCAATCAGATGCCTCGTCACCGCTTCATGGACATGTATGAGGAAGTATTGGTAAACTCTGTTGTTCCACCTCAAGTCATTTTTCTACCGTACAGCTGGAAACAAAACAATCTGGATGCTTTTTTAAATAGAACCAACACACAACGTATTCAATAACGCGGTAATGAGGCATCTCTGATTGGTTCAGACAATGATAGTGCAAAGGAACACTCCTCCCTCCCCTCTCGCTCCGTGTGTGTTTACCATCCCAAAGTAGCATCCAGCTAGGTTTTGTGAAGTTGCTTGTTTTGAAAACTTGCAGACAAAAAACAAGGCTTTATTTCCACAGAGAGCACATGACCCAATTTGCTGCACCATTTTTTTTCAAGTTTTTGCAGCAGCTACTGTGGCGCCGTCTTCTCTTGTAAATGCTAATGCTAATGCTACTTCAGATGATATATTTTCTGAGTGGCTCCTTTCTCTGTGTTGTTTTCTATGAATGGGAAATACGGCCCGTGGAGAGGACACACCACTTTCAAACAGCATGTGTTGGTAACTCAGAATGGCCCATCAGATTCCAAAAGGAGTGTGAAAAAGTGGTTTTTCAGTGGAATAACACCTTTAAGACCAGATGCCAATTTAGCGTCTTCTCTTCCCATCATCTCTGTAGAAATGTATCCAGAGTCTACAGCCAAACTCTGCCACCGCTGTCTTTTCACACCAAATATGTTTCCGGTTTTCTCTTGTCTGTTGGCTCAGGTACACGCTGGATGAGTTTGGGACCGCGCGTCGATGTGCCGTGGTCCGAGGATTCATTGATGCGCTGACTCGTGGCGGTCCAGGTGGGACCCCGCGCCCCATAGAGATGCATTCACATGACCCTATGAGGTACCCTTTGAGTCTGTTCTGGCCATTTAATGATCCTAATGCACATACAGTCATGGAAAAATTATTAGGCCATGAAAACCAATGGTTATGTAATCATGTCCTAACTCGTGTGTGTATCATGTAACCAAAACGGAGTGCCAAAACTGTGAATGCCTATATTTCTCCAAACAAATGTCGTGTTTCCACTGGTACCGACTTGGCTCAACTCTGTACACCTGGAGAGTGTTTCCATTATAGGATAGTAACTGAATGTCATAGTGATAGTACTGACTTTACAGTAGCTGGTCATCATAGTGATAGTACTGACTTTACAGTACCTGGTCATCATAGTGATAGTACTGACTTTACAGTAGCTGGTCATCATAGTGATAGTACTGACTTTACAGTACCTGGTCATCATAGTGATAGTACTGACTTTACAGTACCTGGTCATCATAGTGATAGTACTGACTTTACAGTACCTGGTCATCATAGTGATAGTACTGACTTTACAGTACCTGGTCATCATAGTGATAGTACTGACTTTACAGTACCTGGTCATCATAGTGATAGTACTGACTTTACAGTAGCTGGTCATCATAGTGATAGTACTGACTTTACAGTACGTGAACGTCATAGCGATAGTAATCCAGACCTCTGTCTACATCCACATGAACCCTTTGAACATCATTCTTTACATTAGTACCATTACTGTATGGCAGACGTAGGTAATTCAAGGTCAATCAAGTCAAAGTCAATCAAGTTTATTGAACCAGTCCATTTTGATGAGCACAGTGTCTCATCCAGGTAAATGGGATCATTAGTGGAGTGACCTGTGTTCAGTGAACAGGTTTGAACCAAGACATGGCAGGACTTAGACTGGATGGACCTGGAATTATCCACATCTGCTGTATGGTACTGAACAAATCAGGTACAGGTGGACCTGTAGACCACATTAGACCTTACAGACCACATTAGACTTTACAGACCCCGTAGACCACATTAGAGCTTACAGACCCTGTAGGCCACATTAGACTTTATAGACCCCGTAAACCACATTAGAGCTCACAGACGCCATAGACCACATTAGCCCTGGGACAGCTCTGGCTGTCCCAAGTCCCAGAACCCACCATACCTACTGAACCACAGCCGCTCCAGTTTACATTACAGACCCTGTAGACCACATTAGACCTCACAGACCCTGTACACCACATTAGACATTACCTGTAGACCACATTAGACCTAACAGACCCCCGTAGACCACATTAGACCTTACAGAACCCGTAGACCACATTAGACCTTACAGACCCTGTAGACCACATTAGATCTCACAGACCCTGTAGACCACATTAGACCTTACAGACCCTGTAGACCACATTAGATCTCACAGACCCTGTAGACCACATTAGACGTTACAGACCCTGTAGACCACATTAGACGTTACAGACCCTGTAGACCACATTAGACCTAACAGACCCTGTAGACCACATTAGACCTAACAGACCCTGTAGACCACATTAGACCTTACAGACCCTGTAGACCACATTAGACGTTACAGACCCTGTAGACCACATTAGATGTTACAGACCCTGTAGACCACATTAGACCTAACAGACCCTGTAGACCACATTAGACCTAACAGACCCTGTAGACCACATTAGACCTAACAGACCCTGTAGACCACATTAGACCTGAGTTCTGTGATTCTCTGTCTTTGCTTCAGTGGCTGATAAGGTGTTAGGGCTAAGACTATATATATCGACATTAAAGACTGTTTCATCCAGACTGACATCATTTATTAACAGGTTGTAAACGTGGCCAATGATCCACTGATGTCGTCTGTTCAGCTGAATGTCCATGTCCTGGGGCTGTAATTCAGCAGACATTAGCAATAGTCAGGGGGCATCTGAGTACATCTTTCTTACTCATCCCACGTCCTCCACCATCTTCCTTCTGCCCTGGAGCCAAATACAAGACTTTCTGAGAATATGAAGCGGCCGTGGAACAAAATCACCTCCATTTTACAGAAGGCATCAGCAGTTCTGAGAACATCAGGTTCTTTCTCACCTCCCCATGTCCACACACACACACACACACACACACACAATACTTCAGCTTTAACCTCAGTGTTATGTAACTCCTAAAGCCGTGTGTGTTTGTGTGAAGGGAATGAAACACGATGACCCAAACCTTCCACCACTCTGTTGTGTTAGATTAGCCCTGGGCTCGGCCCCGCCATCACTTTAATGCACACTGTTTTATGTCTTTCTTGTTTATTTTTATAGGTATGTTGGGGACATGCTGGCCTGGCTGCATCAAGCCACAGCCTCAGAGAAGGAACATCTAGAAGCTCTGCTGAAACAAGTCACTCTGCAAGGTGTGCGATCCCAACCATCCATTTGGAAAAGACATGGTTTTCACTTGATGTAAACATATGAGCCCCATCAAACAAAAGTCAGCATCAACATGAAAAAGTCCATTTGCACACATCATTTATCCAATGTGCTCGGTTTTTAGCTTAAAGGGATTATCTGGGGTAAAAATAAGTTTAGCTCATTTTTTGATGATTGGGAGTATATACAGTACATATAGTTGACATCAAAATCACACCATTCGGATGTGCATTGACACATTTTGATTTTGTCCTTTTGAGCCAAACTGTTAACATGGAAGTGATTAAAGCATGTTTTTTTTTTTTGCCAAAACAACATTTTTAGACTAACTCTTCTAAAGTTCTAAACATCACACTTCAGTGGTAGTAAGTAAAGGGTCCCTAAAGACCAACCCACGTGTCCTGAGGTCTTCATGTCCTCAGATAGTATGTCCACAGTTACTGATCTCAAGCAGATACCTTTCCATATTCATAAGACGTCTTTAGGAGGAAGGCCGAAATAGTCGATTGCCGAGTGCAGTTACATGCTCTGGAAATTCACGATTTCATTGCATTCTTTCTTAAAAACAACATCCTGTTAGTAGTCTAAGCTTTGCTGTTACATACAGCTTCATTTACATTTCTAATGAAATACTGGACTATGTTTTTTAAAAAAGAATGCAACAAAATCGTGAATTTCAACAGCGACCAACTATGACGGACTTCCTCCTAAAGACGTCTTCTGCATCTGGAAAGCTACTGGCTTGAGATCAGTAAATGTGGCCACAGCATATGATGACATAAAGACCTCGGGACACTTGGACATGTTTTCAGGTTATTTATAATTCTGATATTTGAGTGAAAGTCTCAGAAAATCATGATGTGTGGATGAGACATACAATGGCAGTCATCCCAGTGTTACTATGGCAACCTATCCACGTGTTACCACCTTGTCATCTTAATAAAACAGTTTTTCAATATTTTCACCAAAAATGTATTTTCAACATAGCATAGAACATCGTATCTAAAAATAGACGGTGCCCCCCCCCCCCCCCCCCACACACACACACACACACACACACAACTCGACTCACTGTGTTTATCTGAAGCCTTATGTCCTGAACATGAAATGGAGACTTGGAGACATGAAAGGAGACAATGAATTATATACCCAGGTCTTTCATATTTACAACTTAATCATTTTATCACAATTATTCACGCTAGCATGAATAATGTAGCAATATGTATGACGTTGATCTCCATTCACTTTAATTGAACAGAAGGTTTTCCAACACAATTCCCACAATTTCTCACAACTTTGTACTTTAAGTAAGATGCTTTATGCAGTGAAATTTACTATCAAATGTGCCTTGAGCATTTTTTAAATGTTATTATTATTATTATTATTATTGATTTTTATCCAAAAGGCAAGTACAAATGCAATTCTACTTTTATATGATCCTGTGTTTGGTACAAGTCAATGTTTTTTCCTCCTTACATCCTCATATAGAATATGGTACAAAAATAAACCACAAATTTGGTGATTTTAAAAATCACCAAATCACTGGGGACCCGTACACAAATGGTTTTGTAGTTACAATAAATATTTACAATCATTACATATCATATATCAATTCTCTTTAATTTGATACAAGAACCCTGTTTCTACATACAAAATAAGCAAAGTAGTTGCAAATAAAAAAGATGGAAAAATATCAAAATGCGGAACCAGTGAAAGTTGGCGGAATTGGCATGAATGAGGGAGTACCCTGACATATCTGCTCACCACACATAGTGGAGCCCAACTTTTTTTCTGCTCAGTCTCCATTTCATTTCAGGACACTATAAGGCTTCAGAAAAACATAGTAAATTCATGTTGGGCGAGTGTGTGTGTGTGGGGGGGGGAGTATTCTGGCCCACCGCCTAAAAGGTTTTGTCCTACTTGGATTTCATTTTCTGTGGAGAACCATATGTTTTGAACAACTGTTTCAAGTCCATGTTATTGAGCATTAATTTGAGCTTTTTCATTTAAAATTGTATCTCCCCAAATTCTGTTGTCCGTAAAGTACTTATAAATACCTACTGACATATTTATAACATGCATCTAACATGACAGAGACTGTTTATGTTTTATAAATATTTAGATAAAATAAATAATATTAATAAATTGTAAATGATAAGTAAAAGCATCCGTCCTGTCCTGGTGTCGTAAAGCTGTGATTTCTTCCTCTGACTTCAGGTGTTGAAGACAATATGCAGGAGGTGGTGGGACACATAACAGAGGGGGTTTGCAGACCCCTAAAAGTCAGTATTCGAACATAAATGTCACATGTTAGTATTTTCACATAATTGTTGTATCACTTCCTGCTCAAATCAAATCTGTCTTTTCCTGTTCAGGTTCGGATCGAACAGGTGATAGTGGCTGAACCCGGTGCCGTCCTACTTTACAAACTGTCCAACCTGTTAAAGTTTTACCATCACACCATCAGGTACAGGAAGTGTTTTTAATACTATTTAAAACTTTGTAGCTTCAGGGTGGAGTATGAAATCTTAGAAAAACGGTTCGAGCAAGCTTCATTTTGACAAATCCAGTCTTTTCTTTGACATATTACTGTTGAATCATTTTTATTGGCTGCTCAAAATGATTGGATGCTGTTTTTTTCAGTCCTGTTCATTCCACAAGTGAATACATTTGTTTTTATTTTAGTGTTAGAGAATTGTGTTGTGTTATTATCAGTTAATATATTATTACTGTTCGTATATACATTATTTCATTATATTAGCTATAATATATGGCATCGTTCTGATCTTTTCTGAGGTCCGACAGCCCAGCACATATGAGGTGATGAGGCCAAGGTTGATATAATATGTTGTGAACTATCATGTGAATGGACATACTGTTTTGAGAACACACACACACTTGAATATTACATCTCTTAGGTAACTAGTGCATGAGCTAAGGTTGACGGCCACGTCAATAGGTGAGATCCAATTCGGAGACGGCATGAGATGACGTTGCAAAATCCAAATTAGGGGTGGAATCAACCAAGAAGATATTGTCAATTCAAACCCAGAATTTCATAGCCTACCCGCACTAGACCCCCCCCACCCCCCACAGCGGCAGCAAATCTAATGTTCTACAATAGTAGTCTAGTTTCACTCAATGTAACTTTTGACTAGATTTCCCTGAAACTGGCCGACCAATCACGGTGAAGTATAGAGTCAGAGGGCGGGTCTAACAAAGTGACGCTGCGATGATTCAAAGAGAAACAACTGGAAGTAACCATAGAAGAAGAACCACAACAACGGCTGCCGACTGGCTGGCGATTTCCTTTTATCAAACATGAGTGAAGAATGTGACAAAACAGTCATTAAGCTCCATAATCCACCATTTTGTTTAGTCATTCCTAACTTTCTCTAACCTGGCAAGCCCGATTATGATATGAATACATAGTCTGGATACGATCCCTAGACTGAGCTTAAGCGTACGGGTGGGATCAACGACTGTCTTTCAAACTGCTCTGCACATAATAGGCCAGTGCTAGGACCAATCAGAGCAATGAACAATGTGATGTATACAGAGCAATGAAAACAAGTCTAAAGTAGTGTCTATGTGGTTGTTTTAATATCCTATAGGCTAGGCTAATTAATGTTAGCCCACCAGTAACAGTGGAGGAAAAATATCCAACTGGGTCTCTTTACATGCTGCTTATCTGACCATAGACTGTTTATAAGTTCTTACTTCTCCAACCCTGTCTTCATTGTGCTAAGCCCCGCCCTACTATCTTGCTACACAAATGGAGTGTTGTGGTTGGAACGGTAAAATTGAGCTAGTCCTGGTTGAGGCTCTATGGAGCGTTGCCAACAATGCGGGCTAAAAAATATTTTTTAGTTTACTGGGCTAAACTCTGGACTCTTCTGTGAACTTTCCAGCACTCTAACTACGTCATCCTAAAGATTACACTGATTGGTTGTAGTACCGTCCTATTGCATACAGAGGATTTGAAAGACAACCTTTTAGCCCCGCCTCCCCTGACTATGAAGCACAACTAGACCCATATGTGGAATGAATGGGGGTGTTGCAGCTAGGCTAAGAATTTGGGGATTTTTTGTCCTGAGTCCTATGGGGGTCTGGTCCACACGGACCAGCGCTGGCCTTTATATTTCCCATGTGACCTGAATAAATTATTAAACTAAGACCAACTGAATCTTGAACTTATCTTTGGAGGTTCCAATCAACCAACACGAAAATCCTAATAATGAATTGGTTGTAATCGTGGTGTGGAGGGGATTTTGAGTAATATAGTAAAAAAACAAAAAGGTCCAGGTAAACATGGCCTACCTATGTGTAACCCACTACTGAGTATGTACACGTCAATGTTAGGCCAGGTTCCTGATATATTAAATTAGAGACACAGGTTCTGGGGAGTGTGAAACAACAGTGCAAATGAAAGACCACACAAGAGTATAAATTTTCTTTTGTTTAGTAATTATTTGAAAAATACTTAAAGTATTCACAATGACCCAAAATGAAATTTGACCCTTTTTAAAATAAGAAAAAAATTATAAAATAAATTGTCCTCCAGAAGTAGGGTGTGATCCTTTAACCCAAGAATGGAGAAGAGATTCCAGGGTATTTCTTTAAGTTGTTGTTCAAAAAATAAAATAAAAAAATTAGTTCCTTCCAAGTATTTCAGTTCCAGGCGTTAATCCTTGGTTGAGTTCATTAAATGTCAATAAGTCAAGTCAGTCATAGTCAATCACGTGACACAGGCTGGTCACAATCCTACCAATATTGCCATAGGGGAATGACAAAAGGATCGCACTCGAATGGGTGGCTCGCCATCAATTGAAGTGATCAGTCTTCATCGAAATCCAGATCCATCCCAAAAACTTGACCTGTGTAACCATACCCTTCATTAAGTTATGATATACACATTAGCCATATGTTAAATATTCTATCAATAACATTAGTTGTACAACATTTTCACTCTATCATCTCAAAATAAAGGTTATGCAAATTGCATACACTTCTTTCATACTGAAAAGCATTGGATACCATTCAGTTAAATTAACATCATTATTCAGTAAACAGGATGAATACTTTGAAATGACACTGTACGTACACTGAAATGCGGCAATTACACACAGCATTACCAAGTACAGTGGATATCACCTTGCACACGCTGGATGCGTGATCGCAGCACGTGGAATACATTTAGCTCACTCCGAGCTTAAAATTTACTTATTTCAACCAAAATGTACATTTTCTGTTCCCCACAGTACATATTAATGAAACAAAATACAATTTTCAATTTTAACCGAAGTATTAAGCAATTTAAAACCAATTTTAACAGCACAGAAAAGATACAAGATGTCTTACCAAGACGATTCAAATAAAAGAATACTCGGTGAAACAAAACTTCTGGTCTTCAACACATCAGTCACAGAGCCGGTCGCTCGGTAAACAAAAATAAACTTAAAACATCCAAAAACATTTACAATTATTTTTTCTTTTCAACTCTTTTCAGCTAGCAAGTGAAACAAGACAAACGGAGTGTCTAGCTAGCCCATTCGCGTTAGCTTGACGAACTGACTGCTCCACAGGAAACGGATACTTGCAAGCAGCATGTCAAAATAAAAGCACCAAATCATAAAGGACACAGTAAAAGTACTGCGTTATCAAATGCATATGAATCATGTTTTTAACAATAACAACCTATCGTTTCTGAATTGTTTAATCAGAATTATCACTATTTATTATCCCATTTTAATATTTATTACTATTTATGCTTTTTATCAACTATTTATTGTACCTTGTTAATATGTATTTGTCAACTGGGTTACATATGTTTAAATGTTGAGGATTTTGTCCTTGTTGGTTGGTAACAAACTCTGCAGTTGTGTTATCTATTGACAAAACTTCAGCTAAACATATCAGATAATGTGATGTATGAGTAAACTTTGACCTCTGGCGTTTTCCAGTTCTATTATTGGAACCAGCGTGGCCTCTCTGCTCATGACCGTTGAAGAAATGCACATCCTCAGCAAAAAGATGTTCTTCAACAGCCTCAGTCTTCATGCCAGCAGACTCATGGACAAGGTTGAGTATACTGAAGATCAAGTTCACACAAGACCATCAGCTGTTATTCTGCTTGTTTTTCTATTATAGTTGAGAAAATGCTTTCTTATGTAAAAAAAACAAAAAAAAAAAAAACCTCAGTTTATAAAAATGCCTAATACTTCAGCTCAGTAAAAAGTTTTATCAAAGACAATGTAAATATAAGATGATGTTGAAGTCATTTTTAGAATGTCCTTTTGTTTGGAAGTGCAGAATGGTTTAGTGTTTTTCCTGGTACAAACGTCCAGTCGTGCACCTTGCAGATGCAGGTTGTGTATTTCAGTCGTGTGTTTAAACCTTCCCCCAACAAACCTATTTCTGAACCACTCACGCTTGGAAACACTTTGGCCTTCTTGCTGCAGCTCAAAAATTGCTTGTGTTTACTTAAATTGAGATCTAAATATACCGTAGCACGAGCAGGAGCATTTCCACACAACACGCGGCCTCTGTCCTTATCAATAACAGTTAGAAGAATTATTCCTGTAGCTCATGTTAATCCAATCACTGGTCCTGAGGGTTTTTACTGCTGCTTCTACAGCTAATGTCAGGAACACAGGCTGCTCATAATCTGCTCTATTAACTGGAGAAAGGTGGTGTGGGTCTGCTCTGTGTTGTGTCCTGCCCCACCCCCACTCTGCGTCCTGAGGCCAGTGACAGCAGAACCATCTTCATTAATAAAAGCTGTGCTACAAAGTTGCTCAGCATAGCAGGGGAGGGGCAGTAAAGGCAGAGCAGGAAGGGGTGGGGTGTCAGGCTCATTTGGGCCATCTGTTAGTACTTCTGCTAATGCTTCAGCTTACCTGTGCTAATGCTTCAGCTAACCTGTGCTAATGCTTCAGCTTACCTGTGCTAATGTTTCAGCTAACCTGTGTTAATGCTTCAGCTAACCTGTGCTAATGCTTCAGCTAACCTGTACCAATGCTTCAGCTAACCTGTGCTAATGCTTCAGCTTACCTGTGCTAATGTTTCAGCTAACCTGTGTTAATGCTTCAGCTAACCTGTGCTAATGCTTCAGCTAACCTGTACCAATGCTTCAGCTAACCTGTGTTAATGCTTCAGTTTACCTGTGCTAATGCTTCAGCTAACCTGTGTTAATGCTTCAGTTTACCTGTGTTAATGCTTCAGCTAACCTGTGCTAATGCTTCAGCTAACCTGTACCAATGCTTCAGCTAACCTGTGCTAATGCTTCAGTTTACCTGTGCTAATGCTTCAGCTAACCTGTGTTAATGCTTCAGTTTACCTGTGCTAATGCTTCAGCTAACCTGTGTTAATGCTTCAGCTAACCTGTGCTAATGCTTCAGCTAACCTGTGCTAATGCGTCAGCTAACCTGTGCTAATGCTTCTTATCTTCATGTGCTTCACCTGTGCTGCTTCCTGTGCAGGTGGAGCTGCCTCCTGCTGACCTTGGACCCACAGCGTCCCTCACGCAGACACTAGCACTCCTGCGGGAGGTGCTGGCCTCCCATGATTCCTCAGTGGTTCCTCTAGATGCGCGCCAGGCCGACTTTGCTCAGGTAGGTTGTTTAGTTCACCTGGAGTTGGGGACAGAGGTAAGAATGCTAAATCACCAGTGTTCCCAAATTAATTTTCTCTCTATTTAAAGTAGGAGTTTGATAACATACCTTTTCACATTTGTAAAACCTCAGTGATTATCACTAATCCATTAGTTTTTTCACTTCATTCACTATGAACCAGTTAGAAAATGACTCCATCATAAACGTTTACATCACATGTCAAAATGAAATGTTACCTGAGCCTTTTCTGGAGGTCACAGAGGACTGAATGAATGAATGAATGAAAAGGCCCTTTTTCTGTGTCTGGATGAAGGTTAGGGTTAGAGAGTTAGGGTTTGTTTTAGTCACCATGCCCATAATGCACTTCATCACAACATTTCCCAAAATGCCTGAGGGATGTTTCAGTTTGTTGTTTGTAAACAAGCAGACTATGTTTATGATGGAGTCTTTGAAGTTGTTTACTGACTTATTTGTAAACACAGAAAGACACAGCCATAATTAACCTAATAGGATATAATATTATTAATTTTATGATATATATTAAATTATAAATAAAGTGTTTTGAATTGAATGAAATTGAATTATTATTGTGGTTTGACTCATTTGAAAAGAAGAAAATGTGTGAAAATTAAATGATTTATCATCATGGATTATCACATTATCTTCTGTATTACTATATGTACTGGAGTGAAGTTGACATTTTCAGTGAATTTATCAATAAGTGAAAGTGTCTCCATCCACTATCATTTATCAAATGACTTTTAGTGGTGAATGGTTGTTATGGAAGACATAACAACCATTCACTCCAGAGCATCCAAATGACCCTGAAAAAAAACTCCATTTGATTTTCTTTATTTACATGTATTGATAGGATCAGTGGATTATCAACTGTGAAACAGTTGAGGTCAATAGATGGTTTTGGTTGTACATGCCTAGATCATTATGGGTTTAATTTACCAGCTGTGAATGAATTCATTTTCTTGACCACCTCCTGTGCTCCTGCAGGTGCTTTCGTGCATCCTGGACCCGCTGCTGCAGCTGTGCACCGTGTCTGCCAGTAACCTGGGCACTGCCGACATGGCTACCTACATGGTCAACTCACTGTATGTCATGAAGACCACCCTGGCTCTGTTTGAGTTCACAGACAACAGGCTGGAGATGCTCGAGTTCCAGGTTTGACACATTCCCTCTTGTAGGATAAATCATTAATTTACTTACGTACAATTTTCATATACTTGTACTTGACCTAACATTTCCATTTTATGCTTAAATTAACTTATTCTTGATAGTATTTTCAGACAACGAGATGCTTTTTAACATTTATTTCACCCCTATAGTTGTTACTATTTGTATATGATATAATGCAGTATTTTCCTGGTAACCTAAGCAATAGTATTCATCTACCTACACTTGGCTTCATGCTAGCAAAATGTCTATGTATATTTATTAATTTATTGATTTATTTTTCCCATACATAACTTTGATGAAAACATAATAAAACAGTAAAGATGCAGGCAGAGGCAGAACGCCTACAATGGCTCTACCTTATGAATACATAAATAAAAGTCTATAGTCCATACACATTCAGAATTCATAAGAAAAGAAACCGAATAAAAGAAATAGACATACTGTTACCATAATTGATTTCCTTAAAGGGTATCTGTGATGTGTTATTCCTAAAAACATGTGAAACTTGGCTTCTAAATGTACAGCCTTCATACCTAACACAGCTGAGCTGTTGATGTGACACATTTAGCCAAATGAAAATATAGCTTTTTTATTTTACATTTTTTTATTCTATCTATGAACTGCAGCATTGTTTGCAAAATACAAAATTAAAAATATCGGTGTTCACAATAGTAATGTATATGTATGTTATATAATAATAATGAATACATTTGTGATATTTTAATGTATGTTTTATTGACAGCACATTTACTTTGTACATACTTTGCATTATGCACTTTATTTGTTGGGCGGCACGGTGGTGCAGTGGTTACCACTGGTGCCTCACAGACAGAAGGTTGTTGGTTCTATTACCACACCAGACCTTTCTGTGTGGAGTTTACATGTTCTCCTCTGGTCTGCGTGGGTTTTCTCCAGTTTCCTCCCACCATCCAAACACATGCACTGATAGGTTAACTGGTTAACTGGTTAATCTAAATTGTCCATAAGTGTGAATGTTAGATTGTTTGTCTATATATGTTCAGCCCTGAGATGAGCTAGAGACTCATACAGGGTGTACCTCACCTTCACCTGCTGGAGCTGGATTAGGCCCCCAGTGACCCTAGTGAGGATAAAGCGGGTTCAGACGACAAGACAAGACTTTATTTGTTAAAAAGTATGTCTATCACTGTCATATTTCTTTCACCTACCTAAAGGATTTAAGTCCTTGTACTAAATGGTGGTAAATATCATCCTTGTTTTTTATCTTTTAAATATGCCAATACATTTTGAGTTGATCAGTCTTTACAAATCTAAAACATTTTAACATCTGCTGCAACAATAAGCCTTCAAGCTTTATTGTGATATGCTGACGGTTTTTTAAATTTATTTTTTATTAAATATGTGGTGGGGTTTATTTTAAACAAAATCATGCATATGCTTTAATTTAAGAACTGAGATTGTCAAATCAATCAATCAACTAAAAAATAGGTCAATATATCTATGAAGAGAATGGGAAATTGAGTTGTTAAAATATCATGTGTCATAAAAAACAAAAGCTAAACTTGGTGTCATGTCGTTGTGTTTCTAGTCCTGGAAAAGTTCATTATTCTGATCTCATTCACAGAAGCCCACGTCTAGATCTTTTATTCAAAAGATGAAATTTTCTGCTTCATAGAAAGCAGTGCGTCACGTATTGTGCTCATGCTCAAAGCGCCACCTATGCCTCTATTTATAGCTCATCTTTTGTCATTGAACAGCACTAGAGCTGCAGTGAAAGTGTCACAGCCATTCTCCATCAGCCACTCTCTTCTGCACTTTCTAGATTGAGGCTCATCTCGATACGCTGATCAACGAACAGGCATCCTACGTGCTGACCAGAGCCGGCCTGAGTTACATCTACAGCTGTGTGCAGCAGCACAGCACCCAGCAGGTCCTGAAATTCACCACAATTTCATCTGCACTTTCCTCACACGTCCCTAATGCTCCTCTTTTCATTCCCGTCTTCTTTAGCCTTTTTGCTATTATACAGGCATTTACAGTATCATTGTACTACTTCTGTGGTCTTTACAAAAGCTGTCACCATGGTTACCACAAGAACAATGTCTTTATTAAGACATAATAGCCTTTCTATCAGATTTTCAAATGACAAGCGAGCAGACGGAGGTAGATTCTATTATGTGGCTTCTGCTGAAATGAGCCTTCCTCTCCTGTCGTAGAGCATTTTCAGAGCAGTAGTTGTAGTTTAGCGTACCGAGTGTAGGGATTTCAGGTCATGTCAGGACACACCACACCCTGCCGCTGCTCAGCTCAATCAAAAACTGTCACTTCTCGAAGCAAACCCTCGTCTCTTTGGGTGGCCTGTGTCGGGGACGTTAGGCTATTTTAACCACTGGCATTATAGTTAAACGTCAACATGAGATTTTATTTTCCACTGGTTTGTTTGAAGGTTTTCATCTCAGTGTCAGATGAACATGTTATGATTATGTTTGTCTGTCACGTGCACATACAGTGAAAGAGGCAGTGAGTGCAGAACCGCCGCTAAAACTCTGCTGTTTTATGAAGCGGCAGGCAGCAGATGAGTTTGGAGACTCGTATTGTGTTTGTTAATGCACCCACGTCCCCATAAAGTCACTCCTAAGTACTTTGACCCTTGTACTAAAGACTATTCACTGCGGTTAATGTTGGTAATTTAGGCATTTAAGCTTGACCAAATGTAGCCATTGTGGATAATCAGTGTGGGCTAATTGCCTTCAAGGTGCTTTCTGTTGTATTCACAGTTCCCAGTTTTACACAGTTTTTGTCTCATCAGTATCAAGTTCAGGACTGAAACATTTTCTCCTGTGAAATACATACAGTCACTTGTAAAGAACATAATGTCATGGTCTTCATGGAGTTTCCAATAATTCCTACAACTCTTATTTTTCTGTGAGAGTGATTGAAACACACAGTTTTTTGTCACAAGAAACATTCATGTCGTTTGGTTTGGATTATGGATCTACTAAAAATGTGTCCAAATCTACTGGGTCAAAAATGTACATACAGCAATGAGAATCAAATTTGCTGAACTGCATCGATTCTGTCGAGAGCAGTGCTCAAAGATTTAATCAGAAGCTGGTGGATGGATATTGAAAGCATCTTATTGCAGTGAAAAAGGCCAAAGCGACATGTGACCAAATGTTAGCTTTGCTGTATGTATATTTTTGACCCAGTAGATTTGGTCACATTTTCAATAGACCTGTAATAAATTTATAAAAGAAGAAACTTGATGATTTTTTTGTGACAAAGAAGAGTGTGTTTCAATCACTATCACAGAAAAATAAGAGTTGTAGGAATTATTGGAAACTCAAGACAGTCATGACATTATGTTCTTTACAAGTAAATGTAAACTTTTGACCAAGGCAAAAGCATCAAGTGCAAATTCACTGCAATAAAAAGTATTTATAGTTAAGCTTTTTCACAGTCACACTTAGTTTATAAGTAAATTACGTGTTGTAATTTACTTATAAATGATTTATTTTGTATTCATCATTAGTAACAACTCTTCATCATCGTGTCCACATGAAAGAACAAATATTAGCAGAGCAATAAAATGATCAGCATCATAGTAATGATAACGTTAAAAAGATGAAGGTAAATACAAGTGTATAGTGACTCTGATCCACTGGCAGGACCACACACACTCACTATATTCAATGACGCATCCAGTTAGAACTTAACTGACATTTACAGGGAAGCAGAAGCTGTGTTTCCATTACAGTTATTCGCAAAACAATAGCGATGTTCCTAAAATTTAATTAAAGTATATTTGCGCTGTGAACATGTTTTCATTGACAGTTGTTTTTGGCAGGAGCGTTGTAACTCTCATGAAATATCATCCTTCGAGATTTCACTGCTGGAAGATGGACCTTTCCATGTCTTGATATCACGCTGCTGTTTGCCGTCTCTAAAATGGAACCTATATTTTCTCCTGAATTATTTCAAGAAAAGTCTCTGTCTCCTCCTCTGTCCATGTGAATAGCACCATTTTTACTCTGAGAGAAGTGATCATGTGACCATCTACATCACATGCTGTGACACATAATTCGGGAACAAATGTTTCTGTTGTGCCCCCATGACCCGGACCCAGATAAAGCGGAAGTCGAGTGAATTAATCACAAGTTTTTTCTAAAACTAATGGAAAAGAGGGACGCAATCCTCAAGTACCAGAAAAAGCCAAAGGTTCCATAATTTCTTCACTCGTATATTCCATCGTATGAGTTTAGGGAGAACAGGGTCCAGGTGAATGAAGGCCCGGTGCCACTGGACCTTTGTTAGGATTAGGATTAGACCTTCACTGTTGGAGTTGACTTGATGTTGTGTTGTTGACTGAAGCGTTTCAATGTTTGATGGAACTGGTGCCTTAGTTTGAATCACTGTTTATTTCTATTTCTGTTTATTTTATATAAGTTTCTAACTAACTTTCCAACAACATAAAAGAAAAGCAAAGTGCTTTACATTGAAAACAAAAGTCAAACACAGGATGAAATGACTCAAAAGTAAAAATGTTGAAGACAATAAAACAAAAAGATAAAAAAGACCAGTTTAGCCTAAAAAGGGTCACAGTGTTATTGTTTGAAATCTAGTGTAAAAATATGTTTTTGTGTCTTAGGGCGCTCTGTCCCTTCTGCCTAGTATGGACGCCTCTTCTATCAAAGCAGCCATGGTGAGTTCCCATCATGCAATGCACTTTCCCTCATTTTGGTTAATGAGTTCCCATTATGAATTCAGTAATTATTACGAATTATATACTAACTATATTCTACACATTATCAGTAATTATTATTAACATAGTAATAATAGTTAGTTATAGTACTAATGATAGTTATTAAACTAACTATCTTCTAAATGTTCTCACATCATAAAAGAACAGCTTTGGCTGCTAAAAAAACCCACACAAAGTAAAGAACAAATGAAAACAAATTCAACACATTAAGAAGGTTTACTCTTAAATCTTTGAAGGTCAATGAGTCCAAGGCTTTTGAGCTTTAACCAGTTGAGGGATTATAGAATATTTAAGGGTTTTCCATTTAAATATATGCTTTATGTGGAGCACCAACTCGAGGTTAGTGTAAAAACCACAGTTAAAAAAATGTCTTCAGTTGTGATGTTTGTTTTTCCGCACATGCTCCGTCCAGGTCAAAAGTGTCAAACTTGTCCCGTGGTTGTAAAGGTTCTATTCCAGTTCCTGGGATCAGTTTCCAAAGTGCAAAAATTCCACAGTTAAGGCTACAAAACTCATTTTAGTTCAGGTTCCACATACAGACCATAATGATCCACAGTTAAATAAAAGCAACATTTACAAAAGATAGTGACGGCCTATTTTCTTCTTGGCTGTATATGGACAAAAAAAATTAATTATAAATATGTAAATATAAAATAATGACAACTTCAACTTTTTGTCTTTGTTTTACTGCAAAAAATAACCTTACATTTCTAAAAGTTTTACATTTACAAACTGTTTTAATGACACAGTAACCCTAACAATAAAGACCTACAAATGTTTTTCACTTGTATTTATCTCAGTGTAAAATGATCGGATGATATTTATGATTATTCATCTCTTATCTAAAACTTTTACTGGCAATAAAACAACTGATTTCAATCTGTCCCCAAACGTTTGTCCATTTAATGCAGATTATGCAACAAAAAGAAGACAAAGTACGAACAGACATGAATAACATGAAAAACTAACAAGACAAATGGCATAAGAGACATAATAAAATGAAACAAATGCAAGAATAAAAAAAAAAAAGAAAATCAAAGAAATGTGATGAAAATATATTTTTAATGCAAAGAAACAACTGAAAGATTTTTTTTATAAATGTGTGAGAAATGTAAAACTTGTATAAAAGGTGGAGGAAGCACGACAGCCCAGAGGGTTACTGGGTTAATGTTAGGGGTCAAAGGTTGGGGGGTAAGGATCAGGGTTAAGAGTTAAGGTTAACTGTCAGTGTTTAGGGGTTAAGGGTCATGCTTAGGGTTAAACGGGTTAGGGATATTAATCTAGAAAGTATAAACTTTCTCTTAATAAAGGGGAAAACAAAGCTGACTGTTACTTATCTTTTGCTCTTCTCTGTTTCTACACAAACAGGTGCAGTTTGATCAGTACCTGTCATCACCTGACACGCTGCTGATGCCGCAGCTCAACTTCCTGCTCAGTGCAGCAATCAAGTAAGTTGCTGTCCATCATCGGGATTGGATTGGAAGAAAACATCCATGGGTTAGGCTTAACCCTAACTTAACCTAACCTCAATAAAACCTCACCTCACCTCATACATGCAGGCCATAAGTTGAATCCTTTTCAGCTAAAATGAACCAGGGCTGTCAAACAGGAGCCACATTAAGCCTGGGTTAGTGTTGGGGGTTAAGGGTTAGGGTTAGAGGTGGAATGGGATGGACCAGTCAGAGTACAATCCAGGGTTAGGGTTAGACTTCCATACATGTCCTGAAGGAAATGTAACCTGTATGTTTGTCTCTATTCGGATCGCTGTAGTTGTGGCTGGTGAAAGGAAGAAATGTCTGCTGTTCACTTCATATGTGGAATCTGTTTGTCAGTGTTTGTGGACTGAGTCAGTTCTATTAAAGCTCCTCCCATTTTCTGTGAGTAAGGGACTTTTCCTGTTGCCTAGGAAACCAGCCTGGAGTTACACACACAGACACACACAGAGAGCTGAGTTGGAGTGAATGTTAAACCATGCCTCTGGACTCTTGCGATTTTTGGGAAAGCTGTTAAAAAATTGGTGAAAACAATCATGAGTAACAGGAGGTTCTGAGGAACAAGTAGACATATATTTTTTTCCTGTACTGTGAAAAATAAATGAGATACAGTAGTTTTAAAACCACTGAACTCACCAAAGTGAAGCAGATCTGTTAGTCTGTCAGTCATGTTAAAGCCCCGCCCACAGTGTTTGTCATCATGTTAAAGCTCCTCCCACAGTCTTAATTGTCTGCAGGTGTTTCATAGTGCCAGGAGCACTGTTGCCATGGTGATGAGCAGTGGCAGGAACTTCAAAGGGCAGACTCATAGACAGCTCCACACTCTGTTACATGGAAAAAATAGGTGTGAACATACTGCTGAACTACTGTGATTTTTGGGAAAATAATTGTAAATAATTGGTGTAAACAAAGTTTATCATGAGTGACAGGAGGGTCTGAGGAACAAGTACATGTACTTTTTATGTCTGTACTGTCCAAACACATGCACTGATAGGTTAACAGGTTAATCTAAATTGTCCATAGGTGTGAATGTGACAGTGATTGTTTGTCTATATATGTTCAGTCCTGAGATGAACTGGAGACTCATACAGGGTGTACCCCACCTTCACCCATTGGAGCTGTTCTGCACTTCTATAGTTCTTTTCCACCTTCATGGTGCTTTGAGCACCATGAAGCACCGCATTAGCTTCCCATTAGCCTTACATTCACTCATTAACACACACTCATACACCAATAAGTTTCTAAGGTTCTGTCAGTCCTACTGGGAGAACTCTGCTTTTTTATGTGTGTTTCATCTGGTTTAACAACTGGCACTTTTGTCACCTCAAAACTACTCATCCTCCCATACTGTATAGATTTTTTGGGGCCAATACCAATGTCTTTACATCCACCATAGCCGATGACTGATAAAGGCCACCAGTATTTGGAGCTGATACAGATTTTTTTTGTCTGTCAAATGAAAACAAATGTCAGAAAATCTTTTTTACTTATAATTAAAAATAAAAATTGTCGCAGTTAACCTAATAAATATTACTACACCGAAAAGTATTGTCACTATCTGTCAGAACATGAAGGTGTCGTAAACCTGTCAGCATATTGGCCAAAACAATAAAAAAGCTAAACATCATCCCAGTCATCGTAAATAAAAAACGTCAGGATAGTTTCTACTCTCACCCACCTGATGACACCGACTTCAATAGAAAAGGACACAACAATCAAACCACGTGGAGTCAAGTCCAGTCAAGCCGGTTCCATGGGTTATGGTTAGGAAATGATTCATTATCTTCCAAATGTAAAACAATCACCACTGTACACGAAACAAAACACTCCACTAATTGAGCTGGGAGTTTGGAGGCTAAATTGCCGGAGTCAACGACACATTCATTGATTGCCGCGGTCACCAGCGCGGCCTGTGTTTGCCTTTACTGATCAGAAAAGGCACATGCTTTTAGCTACTACATTGGCTAGCTTTTTGTGTGAGTCACGTTTCCTGGGAAGTGCAGCAGGCTTGAGGAGCACTCTGTACATCAGGTTAATGTTCTCTATTAATGGACACGGGAGGACTGATGTGCAGGACACCATTAATTAGCTTCTGGTCCATTTCTCAGACACACTCATTCCCTGAAATCATTCCTCCTCTTTATCTTCCTCTGTGTGGTTTTTCTCGCACGCACACGTACCATCCCTCATATATGCTCCTACGCCACTTGTACAAATGCACCAAAACACCCACCGCCGCTCGAAAAGCACACAAATAATGGGAATGTACTTTTGGACTGGCCTTTATTTCACATTTCATTGAGTACGCTTGGTGCAGAGTAGGGTGTGATGCACATATCTGTGGCTCCATTCTCTGTGGAACCAATTAAATATATGGATCTCAAGGGCCTGAGTGGATCCAAGCCAGGCGATCCCTCACTGGGATCTTCAGTCTGACTGTTGCATCTTCCAACATGTTCTCACTACATGAAATTCCCACCTTAATGTTATACACACTAATGAGCGGTTGAATGTACATTATGCTGAACAAAACCTCGACTGCATGCATTTTGTTTTTCTTTTCGTTTTGCATGAAAAGATGATTAAGAAACATGTTATGGAAGTGTAATATTGAGTTAGCCCTTCCATTATAAGGCTTATATGTGACATTCAGTCCAGGTTTACTTAAAATTGTCGGTATTTAATGTTGGCGAGGGAAGTTATTATGTGTAAGTACATTAGAGATGAAGCTCATGTGACATGTGTAGTGTAGGATAATATAAACACAGGTTATTTTCTGCAGGAATGAAAGAAACCATCGTAACCACAAGGAGTCAACTGTCAAATGTGTGTAAATATACACTGGGACTTTAGTCCAAAATTCATCAGATTTTCTTGGAAGAGGACCCTAAAGCCCATGGTCACATGACCTCCTGGTGCCTATCAAAACCAGAGGCAGGACCTGGAATCCCCCTGTAGCTTTAGTGGTGTCTTCTGTATCCATAGGTGGCAGTGTGCACCACATACTGCCACTCAGAGTTTTCACACAGTGATTTAAAAAAAAAAAGTAATTAGGACAAATTCTTACTCATGGATGAATTACTTCAGCTTGTGTGACGCATGACTGCAGAGTTTTGATTTCAACCACAGCTGCTCTCACTTGGCATTTTTTGTTTATTTACTTTTCATTATCTCTGGATTATTTCGTAAAATGTTCATGTTTTTGTGCAGGGAGCAGATTTTCCGACAGTCCACGGAGCTGGTCTGCCGAGCCTACAGGGAGGTGTACTCGGCGCTGAGTAGCCCGGCTAATGGCTACAAGGACCTGGAGAACCTGGTACCCAGATCACCTGAGCAAGTTCAGACTTTACTGTCCTGAAATCAACAAACACAGACATAGCACCAGGGCAGAGGCAGACATGGGCTTATTTAAAGAACAGCCTAATGACATAAATGTATATAAATGTGGAGCTCTTTGTGGAACATGTGGGATGTGGGTCCCTGACCTCAGAGAGTGCATGTCTGTAGAGACAGCACAAATCTATGAGCCAGGAGGAAAGAACATTCTATGTATATGATCCATTTACTGCAGGCTTGTTTTTCACTCTGGACAGCACATAACAGTGTCTCCCTCTGTTTTCAACAACACCTTGCGGTCAATAATTGTACAAAACAATGTTTTTATTGAAAATACTGCACATAAGATGATACACTGACCTGAAAAGCTTGTCTTCTTTTTTCCTCTACGTTTAAAAAAAGCAGTCGGGAACATTCAATTTGTTCCCGAGGTGGGAGAGACCTGGAAAGCGTCAAAGAGCAAACATATTTAATTTCTCAACTGTTTGAGGGTAAAATGGAAAATCTGTCTGTTCAAACAGTGTCTACCAGGCCGGCTAAAAGATGTCAAAACACCACAATAAACTGGCCTTGTTTTTATTTCTGCTGTTATTTGGTAAATTCACAAAACCAGAACACATCTGTTGCAACCAAAACTGAAATCCCAGAGGAACTCAAACTCCAAATGCTATCAATAAAAACACAACTGCAAATGGAATAACTCTCTTTTGTTGTCATACTATCAGACTGTTGTGGACACACACTGTCATTTCCAATGTCATATAAGTACAAACCATTCCATCTGATATGATGACGTGTCTGTGGTAGAGGGGCTGGTTTATCCTCCATCTTCTTTTTCCTTCTTTGTCTTCTTCCTCGTCCTCTTCTCATTATTATTCTCCTTATAATAATTATTCCTATTCTTTTTCTTCCTCTACATACTTCTATTTACCACACTTCTTTGTCTTCTTCTCCATCCTTACTCTTTTTCGTCTTCCCCTTCATATCCTTGTCATTATTATTATCATTATTATTATTATTATTATTATTCCTGACCTTCCTAATTTTCTTCGTCTCCTCACTTAGCTCCAAACTCAAATAAAACCTACCTTCTTCTCTAGTTTTCAGCTCTTTGAAATGGAATGAGGAGCACTGTCAGAAAACACTCCCCCTGACCCTCACCCAGTCAGAAACCCCTCACCCTAAACCTCACCCTGTCATAAGGCTGCTGTTCATGCATCCTTCTCTTACCAGCTTGTGTAAATGTGTTGCCGTTTCCTGCTCTATTAATGAGCAGCAGATGTAGGTGGTGATGGAGTCTCCATGAACACACAGGAGCACTGAGCAGCCTTGCAAACATCCCATCATGCGCTCCAGATGACAGTGCTCCCCGGCCTTTTACCCGCTCAAGCGGAACAGGAATCTGGGTTAAAGGACAATACCAACCTTTTGTAAACGTTCCCTCTCCAGGGTTAGGGTTATCCCTCTACAGCCTGCTCATAAAAACTGACACTTTGTCCACCTCTAAAGCTAGAGGTGAAAACTACAAGACTTGAAATAACAGAGTAGGTGATTATTGTTAGAAACCTGACTCACTGATTCATTTTCATGGTTATTAATTTCTCTGCAGCTCAATAAAACCATATTTTTGAAAATAGCTTGTATAAACAGTCATATTTTGCTGAACCTACTACTTTTATTGGTCTTTAGTTCATTTACTGTTGTGTTTGGAACCTAATAGTTCATAAAGTTTAAATAAAAGTTTGAAAGTTTGAACCTTCCTGCTGCAAAACTACCTTTATATACATGTAGGCAAAAATACGACCTGTTTTCATTTCTAACTAGTTATGTCACAACATTTGCACAAATAAGGTCCAGACTTCAGACTGATCATTATTTAACAGTAGCAGCGAATGCAGTAAAAACTGAAAACAGGGTTTTTTCCAGAAAAAATGAGTATGAGGACGCACCACATGGCGATGAAATGAAGCAACCGGGGAGGAGCCTCAACACCCCCTTCGCGGTGCAAAATCTTTGAAAACATGGAGGTACATTGGGGCATTATGAGGCTGCCTGAGGGTACTTTTTACACTGTCTGACCATGGATTTATTTCATCTCCTTGATCTTCCCGACCACATCCATCAGAGAAGCCCCGGAGGTCCTGGTGATATGGACCAAGCCCTCAATCATTGCGATCCCACCATTAGAATCTGCATATTTATCCACTTTACGGTAGAAAAAGGCTGTTCCGGGCACTCTTTAGCTTTTTTCGTTTCGTGATGCGGCATGACATTTTTAAATGGCCTGAAATCAACTCGCAAACATTCTGTCAAAGCTTCCCGTGCCGGTGGGTGAAAGGTAATTTCATCGTAAATGGTCTGCATTTATATAGTTTTTTTCCACCTTTCCACCTTCATGGTGCTCAAAGCGCTTTACATTAGCTTCACATTCACCCATTCACTCCTACACTTTCTTTCTGAGGTCTAAGGTCTTTGACAGCCAGAGCTGAGACGCCAACTGCCAACCTCTTGGTCAATGGGCGACCCACTCTACCAACTGAGCCACAGCCTCTGTAAGAAATCTTGCTGTACATGTCAGCTGACCTTGTATGTAAGCTATATCGGATCTCGTGAGAGCAGCTGTGTCATGTAAACAACTAAACAACATGGCAGCTTGGTTTGAAAAACTGCAATTCGGCTGTTTTTTCCCACTGTCTGACGGTGTATTTACAATGATTAGAATCTGCATTTTTGATGATGTGACTTGAGGTTTAATCAGCAAATTAATAGAAGCAACTCAATTTCCTCAGAATACTCAGGAGGAACAACTTGGACGCTAAGCTGCTGCTGACCTTCTACAGGGTCACTGTGGACCGCATCCTGGCGAACTGAATTACGGTGTGGAACGCTAGAAGCACTGTAGCGGACAGAAAAGCTTTGCAGAGAGTGATCAACAACACCCAGAAGATGACTGGCTGCTCTGTGCCCTTTCTAAATGACATTGCCAACTCCTGTTACCTGTTACATTGTTCAGGACTTTTATCACCCTGGTTACTACTTATTTAACCTGCTATCCTCTGGCAGGCACCACAGAATGGACTCGGAAACAGCTTCGTCCCCAGAGCCATCAGGGCTCTGAACTCATGTTAGCACTATAAATAAATCCCTCTGTGCAATAACTGAAATAAGTGCAATATATGACTTCCTTCTGAAGTAATGTGCAATATTTTAGGTAGAAATGCAATTTTATATTTTAATGTGAATATTTAAATCATTTTTATAATTTTAAATATAATTTTTTTTTATCTATCTTGCAACAATCACCTTGTGGGGCACCAGTCCTAATTTCATTATATGAAAGTGTTGCATAATGACAATAAAAAAATTTGACTTGGGGATACTCGCTGATAGCATGAGGGTGCTGCGCCTTTATTATTTGGTTCAGAAAAAACCCTGGAAAATATGTCCTACATTTGAGCTGATGTCTTCAAATGTTCAAATATTAGTTTTATTACCAAACATAAGTGGTTGAACAGGACAGAGCAGCACAGCCAATAACCTGGAGGGGGTGGGGCCTGAACTGTCACATGTGCATTTAAAGGGCCAGAGCTCCAAATGACCTTTGTAGTGCCATTAGTCAGGAATGGAGTTGAATTAATGAAGAATTCAGACTCAAAGAGAGCAATTACACTTCATGTAGAACACAGGGAAATGCTTGAAAATAAATAATTCTATTAAATAAATAAAAAAGCACGTATTTAAAATACATATGTAGCATCTTGGCAAAGCATATGAAAATTGTAATTCATGTACAGCTTCTTTGCAGATCTTTTAGGGAAAATGCAGTTCAGGTCATAGTGGAACGAGGCAACATTAAGTGCTTTACACTGACTAACATGGAGCCAATATGCTGATATCGGTATGCTGACGCACATGGCATATGACATCATCTGCCATTTTCCACTCAGATGGAAGTCGTGCTTTCCAGTTTAATCTTTCCTCAAAGATAAGACACCATCCCGTCAGAAATGCTTAGGATATCAGTGACAAAATAAGGGACTTTGCCCCAGTAAATGACAAAATAAAAAGACTTACTTGTGCGGTGTTTACATGTTATCTGTTCAGATGTTTCATTTCACACTGGTCTATCCTTGCAGATTGTGGAGTTACATCAGCGGCTGGACCCTGGTGACCCTGGCTCAAACATCCATTTACCTCCAGAAATATCGTTTATTAGTCTTTAACGTGGTCTTAGTGACTGGGTTGTAGCTTGTTTTGTTCCTGGAGTTCTTCCTCTGGGCTCAATTCTTGGTCTGAATTGAAGCACTTCTCCGTCCTCTCCATTAAAATCTACTATTAAAGCCAGTGGAATAAAGACATTAGTTATGTAAGACACTCACCACGCTTTTCCAAACTAGCGCAGAGCACCATCTCTTATTGTCAAGCTACAGTATTTCTTTCCGTGCACCAATGCAACTCGTCATTATTTCTCCGCATCAGCTTTGTTATTGGGCAGAGGTTACTTTAGGTCAAGCCTTTCTCTCTCCCGAGGTGATTATGTAATTTGTCTATTAGCGCATGAAGGAGGAAGCTGAAGTACTGACCTGAAACACAAATGCGCTGTAATTAATTTTCTTTTCTGATTCTCTACTGTCCCGTCACCTCATCAGCATTACACTGCCTCTGCAGCCCTTTTTCAAAGAGACTTCAAACCTGCCTGAAGACTCAGCAGCATTTGGTGGTTTTGACACATAACAGGCAGTTATTAATGCAGCTCCATCTGGCGCCGCTATTGCCAAGCAGAGCCGTGGCTGACCAGATGCGTGTCCAGGTGGTCTGAGGCTGACCAGATGCGTGTCCAGGTGGTCTGATAAACAAAGCAGATCAGTGTTTGGTTAATAGTGGGACGAGGAGACGAGCACGGACATGACTGATTCTGTGCGTCCCAACATGAGCCAATGGTGAAGCGGCTCTGCCCCAGCGCTGTTGGAAAAGGGTGGACCCCCTGATGGTGCCCCCCATGGTGCCCCCCTGATGGTGTCCCAGAATGCTTATAGAGTATTGCATGTGTGTGTGTGTGCAGGTTTTTGTCGCAGCAGAAACATGTTTGCTTTTGCTGATGAACACTTTGTTCAGAGCTGCAAACAAGTGTTCTGGCAGAATCCTGTCTCTAAGGTCCAGATCTGGGGCCTGATTGGATTTTAGTCACCCGTCTTCCTGTGGTTTCTTTCAAAATCTGTTCCAAAGCTGCACACCTCTAATACAAGTAAAGCTGTTGTTTAGTTGAAAGGTATTAAATTAGATACAGTGGGTGTGGAGTAAATGTCTTTTGTGTTTAAATTAGTTTTGTCTACATTCAGATTAATCCATCATCATGATGAATCTGATTCAAATGTTAATGGAACAGTTATTGACAGTTGTTTTGTTCAAATAAAGGTATTGAATAAATGTATTAATTGCATATTCATATTTTTTTCAATACGTTTTGGATTTTTCATCACTTTTTTGTGTTGGTTTATTGTATTTTTTTTAATTTTAGTGGATTTTGGCATGTTTAATGTCGGTGCTAACATCAAGATATCTTTCCTCGTATTCTCCCTTCCCTGTTCCCATCCCAAATGGTGCCCCCCCCCTCAATCCTCCCAAAGGATCTTCATTGAAAGTACATATTCACAACATTTGTTAAATCACCGCTGTACAACACATTAGTGCCCTGCACGGGCCTATTATCTGGGCCCGAGCCCGGCCCTGGCCCGAGGGAGTGGAGGCCCGGCCCGGTCCGACAAGTTTTAAGAATTCTCAGGCCCGAACCCGGCCCGGCCCGACTTTTTTTGTTTGTTTGTTTTAACCTCCCATAAGAATGTTTTAGCGTGATAGAACGCTTTATCCATTCAGTGCGTTCGTAAATTAAATCTGCCGCTCTGAAAATGGGATAACGCTCTGCAGTTAGAAAAAACAGCATTCTATTTTTTCTGTGAATAACGGTTTCTGACAGATCAATGTGGACATAAAAGAGCAGGTTAAAATAGGGGCTCATGTTTTGACCAGCAGCTTGAGAACTCGGTCTGTGACCGCTGCTGGATCCGCCACATACCCGTTCAAAATGTCTGGAGATGTGATGAACCTGTTTTTTTGCTGTCATATGACAGAACAGCTTTGCATACAACACACTGAACAAACCCGTTTGGCTCATCTTGAAGGGTTGGAATAAGTTGAAACTTAGTCCAGAACAGAGATTTTCCCTTAGTGTTGTTCACTGTCTTCAATTCACCATTTTCAACTTTGTTTTTATGTCGTTCTCCATGTCGGGAAGTCGCGCGACCGTATAATTACCTCGGACACGGGCCGGGCTCGGGCACTTTTATTTTTCAATTTAATTATTTAAAAAAAAACCTGTATTGTGTTTAAATGGAAACAATTGAACGCAGCAGCTGCTGCTCTCCCCGGCACCGGCACCTCCCTTATATGGGCATACGGAAGCCTCCCTCACTATCCGATTCGTCGGCCCGAAGCCCTAGGGCTCCAGTGTAGGACTCTACAACACATATCATATGAATCTACATAGTCCAAACAACATCACCATACATTCAGTTCAGTAGGTCCTTCACCAGAGTTATTGTTGACATCCATGAATCGATTGTCTTTTGGCTAGCTCCATGCATCCTCGCTACTGATATTTCCATGTAGAGAATGCTTAAAAAGGTTTGTAACCACTGCGTGCGGGAGAGCATTTGTGGGGGCATCCAACGTAGACCTAGTATCCTTTTAGCTGCCGTCAGGCCCGCAAGCAGAGTGTAGATTTGAGAGGCGGTCAAAATTAGGGGTGATGTATCATTTAGGAGTAATAACTTAAGACAACATGGTATGGCTACCCCTAATATAATCACTAAAATGATTTACATTAGGACACTCCCAAAACATATGTGAGAAGGAACCTACTTGTCCAAGCGGACAAAGGTCACAAATCGGTGATGGTATGAGCTTCATAAGATGCCATCTCCTTGGTGTTAAGTACATTCTATGTAATATCTTAAAATGAATAAGTTTATGGTTCAAGTTTTTTGAGGTTCTATCTAGGTTGGCCCAGACAGACACCATCACCCTATGAGCAGAGATCCCTAACCCACACTTGATGGACAGGAAGAAGTGTAGAGGAGGATTCTAACATGAAGGCATAAAGCTTAGAAACAAGTCCTCTCATTCTACCTCTCACATCCAGAAGTGTATACAGTTTATGTGTGGGAAGGGGGGTACCTCAGGGCACACTATAAGCTCGCATGGTGTGCCCTGGGGCAAGTAAAACAAAAAAGAAGTGCCTGGCAGGCCGTAAGTTTCTTGTAAGTCTCTGAACGTTCTTAGACCATTGTCATCGCAGATATCAGATAGAACATTAACCTTTCTATTGGACCATGCATTGAAGGAAAAAGGTACACCCCCTGTGAGCAAAGAATAGTTATTAAAGTTTGGACTGTGTCTATGCCATTTTACCGTAGAATTTGTCGCCCTCTTCACTGAGTGCCATACGTTCAAAAGGCTGGACACAATAGGGCCCAGCTTGAGCTTAGAGCATTTAAGAGGGATACCTGAATATAGCAAATCCTGTAACCGATAGGGGGAAGCCAAGTTTTCTTCTATGGGTCTCCAAGATACCTGTGCCTGAGGATCAAGCCAAATGGACAGAGGGCCCATTGCATAAGACCAGAAATAAAGTTTAAAGTTAGGTACAGCCAGGCCACCCTTCTGTTTATTGCGCTACAAGGTAGTGAGTTTAACCCGTGGAGGTTTCCCATTCCAAATAAATGTAGAAATTAATCTATGGACTTCATCCCAATAACCTTTAGGTGGCAATATAAGTAACATATTTGAGTAAAAGTTTATCCTTTGAGTAATATCCATTTTAATTATTGATACCCGTGCCTGCAGGGAATTTGGTATATGACCCCCATCTGTCTAAGTCAGCTTCCACTCTCTTCAAAATATTTTGGAAGTTCTTATTGACAGTGGAGGAGAGGGAAGATTTCCACACCCAGGTACTTGAAGCCCCTTACCACTGGTATATGTGAAAATAATGCAGATACCTCAAAAGATGAATTGAGGGGCATTAGAGACAATTTCAGCTAATTTATTTTGTAACCGGACAGGGTGCTAAACTCTTCAAAAACTTTTAGTATGGCTGGGATTGATGTTGATGTATTATTTATGTATAATAAAACATCATCAGCAAAAAGAGATATGTGATGTGAAGTATTGCAGAAAGATATAGGAGAAATGGACGGATGCTGTCTAATTGTTTGGGCGAGGGGCTCGAGAGAAAGGGTAAACAAAAGAGGCGATAGAGGACAGCCGTGACGGGAGCCTCTACAGATGGGAAATGAGGGAGAGAACATATTGCCTGAGATTACCCTGGCGGAAGAGTTGGAGTACAACACCTTGACCATATTTATGTAGTTGGTGCCTAATCCAAAGATTTCTAGAACAGACTCGAGGTATGCCCACTCGAGCCTGTCAAAGGTCTTCTCAGCGTCTAATGATAGAACTGTGCACTGTGTGAGTCTGTAGACTCTGAGAAGTCTATCACATGAAGTAGTCTGCAGATATTATCTGCAGCTTGGCGTGTTTTTATACATTTATTTATTTTACATGTAGTCATGTGGGGCTCAATCCGTGAGGCCAGCACCTTTGCGTATATCTTAATTTCCGAGTTCAACAGTGATAAAGGCCTGTAATTGCTGCAAAGAAGTGAGGTCCTTGTTTGGCTTAGGGAGAACAGTTAGAATGGCATAGTTAGCATCCCGCTGAAATGCACCTTTTTCCACAGCTGTTAGAATCATATCTAACATGAATTGTCCCAATTCGTCCCAAAAACATAAATAAACCCCACCCAGGGGATTTGCCCTTTTTCATCTTCTGAATAGCTTCCTTTAATTCTGCTAATAAAATATGCAGCCCTATGTTATCTGCTTCTTCTCGGGTCAAGGTAGGAAAATTACTCTTATGCAAAAAATCTCTGCATCTGTTGTGATCTAGCTTGATTTCAGAGGTGTAAAGGTTAGCATAGAAGTTGCTGAACTCTGTATTAATAGCTATGGCTTCTGTTAAAATATTCTGGGATGTTGCAGACCAAATAGCTGTTATATGTTGGAGAGTTTCTCATTCTGTTTAAGTTTGAGTGCCAAAAGGTGACTGGGCCTTTGACCATCAAAATAGTATGTCCTTCTAGTTTTATGAATGATAAATTCAGCTCTTTGCCTGAGAAGAGAATTAAGTTAAATTTTTGTCATGGCAATATCTTGCTTCCTAGCTTCAGAAAAGGAGGATTGCTGTTGGTGCTCCATAGAGGTAAGCCTTGATTCAAGATGATCTATTTTGGCCAACTGGGATCTATTAAGATATGAGGCAAAAGATATTGTGGTGTTTCTAATAAATTCTTTCAATACGTACCAAAAAATCCGGGGAACATCAACAGAGCTATTATTGTCATTCACAAAGTGTGTTAATTCTCTTCTGAAATAAGTACAGTATTCTTCATTTTTAAGCAAGGTTGTGTTGAATCACCAGCATGTAGCTTTGCTGGGAGTATGTGTTAGTGTAATTTGAACTAATACCACACTATGGTCAGATAGAGAACTGGAAGACAACACTGCTTTGTGTATTTCCCATAATGAGGGAGAAGTTAGGACGTAATCTATACGCAAATAGGTCTTATGTCTATTTGAATAAAAACTGTATTGTTTGATTGTGGGGTTAATAGAACAGAATACATCAACCAAGCTAAAGTCAACTATAAGTTTGGACAGTAGTGCTGATACAGACTTCTGAGCGTGACCGTACTGGGGAACCAGTACGGTCCAGGATTGGATTTAATATTGCATTCATGTCTGTCCCATAATTATATCAAAGCCATACATTTCAGAAAGGATGCAAGACATATTGGTGAAAAAGGTAGGTTCAGGTTGGTTAGGTACATATACTGAAATTAGCACTATTTTACGGCCAGAAATAATGGATTTTATGTAAGAAATGCGGCCGTCTTCAGTGCCAAATTTATCAAGAATGGATATGGATAAAGAGCGCTTTAGGATAATTAGAGAGCCACGAGTTTTTGATTGAGTGGAAGCTGAAGCAGCTACATAGTACTGCCTATTAGCAAATAGATGGACAATAATATATTTTTTTCTCTGCATTTTTTTGTGTTTTCAATGTATTTTGTGTGAAATTTTAGTTTAAAAAATGGAGGCAAAACAGTCAACAAATATTAAGTGTTTTCATCATGATGATTAGTCGCCACACCATACGAGTTCTATTGAAATGAGAATAATCACTAACTTTCAGCCTCTGCAAAAATGACTGAAAATATCAAATAAATACATTTTCATAAATGCTAGGACTCACAGGTGTTTGCCAGTATGGATGTGAAGTAAGTATTACATATTCTGAAAACCTGGAAGAACCCTGTTAGAGATGTTTGCTTTAATTATTTTTAATTGTATTTTTATTTAAATATATATTCATATATTTTTTTATGCTTTTCTTTTCAGATCACATTTAAAATAAACCATGAGACACAAACCTATTTACACAGAACCAACAAGAACATGTAACACATTCACCATGACTAACGCCTGTGTGAGTAAGACAACAAGCTGTCAATCATTACTCACACACACACACAGTCTCTGCTCTCATTGGCGCAAGTGTCGCACTTGTGTGTGTGTGTGTGTGTGTGTGTGCATAAAGAAAGGCAGCCACTACAGGGTTAGTTATTGTCACTGGGGTCAAAGGTCAATGCCACTGCTCTTCTCCGCCCACTTCCATTTTCCTCTACTCATGGATGGTAAACACAGGACTGCTAGTTAGTTTTTAGTTAGCTAGTTGTATAAAATAAAAAACCTTATTTAAATGTTTTTTTTAATGACATCAAAATAGAAAAAGAATATTGTGTTCAGGAAAAAAAAACTATCATGATTACAAAACAATAATAATGACATAATAGTTATACAGCTAAGTATTGAATTTAGAATTGTAGGTATAGATTATTGGTATTAAGTCATTAATTATGATTAAATAGGTATTCAAAGGTTGTTGAGTATATTATGTTATAATTATTATTCAGTCATGTGATTCTATTTATATTGTAATTAGGAAACAAGAATCACAGCTCTTATCACAGAGCATTCATCCCAACATCAGCTGATTTTGGAAATGATAAGAAAATGGACAGGCTTTCATTCCTGCTCATCTAATACACCGATCAATACATGTCAATAAACCTATCAAATTCATGTGAATAAGTGGTCATCTTTTCATGGTCATCAAATATGATCATATTTGGACATTCAGAGGCTCAGTTAGTAGAGTGGGTCGCCCAGTGACTGAGAGGTTGGTGGTTCGCGTCCCAGCTCTGGGACTCTCCCGGCTCTGCACATGTTGAAGTGTCTTTGGGCAAAGACGCTAAAGCCTGAAACCCCAGGACTGACAGAACCTTAGAAATCTACTGGTGTATGAGTGTGTGTGAATGGGTGAATGTGAGGCTAATGTAAAGAGCTTTGAACCATGAAGGTGGAAAAGAACTAAAGAAGTGAAGAACATTAACCGTGGAAACACCAATGGAGCAGGTTGAGATACTATTGATCTTTGCTAAAAAAAAAAAAGTCCCTTTTTCTTCAATATTCTAACCTTTGAATTTACCCATAATACATGATTTACACTGGGGAAAAAACTCAAATTAAAAAGGATAATATTCTAATAAACTGTGATTAGAATATGTAAGATGGGTTGAATATAGAGGAAAAAAATCATTTGGGACCTAACACTAAACTGGGAGTTTTTATGTTAATATTGTATGTTTGGAGGAAAGAGTATTCTCAACCTGAAACATTAAGTTCTACTCTAAGTTGTCTTAAAAAGTTGTGAAAATGGTGTTAAAATGTTAAAATGTTCTGCACTTTACATTCACCCGTTTACACACACTCACACACCAGTAGGTGCTGCTGTCATGCAAGGTTCTGCCAGACCTACTGGGGACATTCAGGTTTCAGTGTCTTGCCCAAGGACATTTCAACATGTGGACAGCCAGAGCTGGGGTGTGAACTGCCACCCCTTCAGTCATAGGGTGACCCGCTGTACCAACTGAGTCACAGCTGCCCTTAGGTAGTGTTAAAAAGGCGGGGGGTTTTATTGTTGTATTAAAATCTTTTTAAACATTCAAGATTTAAAAAATCTTAGAATGGTGTTAAAAATGGTTAAAAAGGTGTTAAAGTTTTATAATGGTGTTAAAAAGTCTTACAAATGTGTTAACATCTTATAACACCGTTAGTCTTAGAAAGGTGTTAAAAATGTGTTAGTGTTAAAAGGTCGTATATAAAAGTGTTAAAAAGTCTTACAACGGTGTTAGTCTTATAAAAGTCCTAAAATGTTTAACACCTTTATAGTACTTTTTTAAAGTCTTATAAAGATGTTAAAGTCTTAGAAAGGTATTATAAAGGTGTTAAATTGTCTTGTAAAGGTGTTAAGTCTATTTCATGTTCTGCACTTCTATAGTTCTTTGCCACCTTCATGTGAGAGTGAATGAATAATGGAACACTAATGTGAAGCACTTTGGGTGCCTTGAAAAGCACTATATAAATCTAATCCATTATTAATATTATTCAAAACATTAGCCTCACATTAACCCATTCACACACACTCATACACCAGTAGGTTTATAAGGTTCTGTCAGTCCGACTGGGAGGCTAAGGCAGGGTTCAGTGTCTTATAAAGGTGTTAAAAAGGTCTACTCAAAACAATGTCTTATAATGTGTAACCCCTCCCCCTGTATGAGTGCTATATGTTGTGGTTCTTTGTACACTTTATGCTATTGTTTATGTTACTGGTTCATCCAGAAGTCTTTGTTGTGTTGCATTTATGGAACTATTTGTATATGTTTTTAGTTTGCCGCCCTCTACCCTGTCTGTTGACAGGCCGTCATTGTAAATAAGAATGTGTTCTTAACCTTAGCCTAGCTGGTCGACCAATCACAGTGAAGTATAGAGTCAGAGGGCGGGCCTAACAAAGTGAGTGAAGAATGTGAAAAACATCAGCAATCTTTAAATTGTTTTTACAGAAGTGACAGCAGGTGTTAAAGGTGTCATTCCACTGAAAACCACTTTTCAACGGCCTTTTGGAATCTGATGGGTCACCCCGAGTTACCAACACATGCTGCCTTTGAAAGTTCTTTGTCACCTGCACATTTTCAGAACAAGTAATGGCACGAAATCTAGCTGGATGATACTCTGGTAAAGGTAAACACATACAGAGAGTGAGAGGGGAGGGGGGAGTGTTCCTTCATGTATTCTGAGCCAATCAGAGGACATATACATGTATGAGGAAGTACCGGTAACCTCTTTGTTCCACCTCAAGTCATTTTTCTACCCTCCAAAAACAGCTTGAAACAAAGCAATCCAGAGAACACAGTAATATTAATGAAATAACCCTGGAATGACTCCTTGAAGTTCCATTATCCTCCATTTTATTTTGTGATTCCTAACTTTCTCCAGACTCCTCCGTGAACTTTCCGGTGCTCTCACTACATCATCCTAAAGATTACACTGATTGGTTGTAGTACCGTCCTATTGCATACAGAGGATTTGAAAGACAACCTTTTAGCCCCGCCTCCCCTGACTACGAAGTGTTCCTAGACCTATACAATATATGTATGTAATGAATAGGGATAGCACGACCAGGCTATTTGCCTGAATAAATAAAGGTTAAATAAAAATATAAAGATGTTGAAGTCTTATAATGGTGTTAAAATGTTAAAAAGTCTAAAGAGGCTTCCTACAGCTTTATATTTCATTTTCTTCAAGGCAAAGTTCTGCTTTTTCTGAGATGCTCTTATTGTTTTTTAACAATAATCTACTTCAACTACATACATTTGTGATTCCTTTTCATTTTCAGATCATCTGGATATAAATGAAGGCAAAGGGACTAATGGAACTTGAATTTGTACAACGTTTTAAATACATCATTTCTGTCTTTCAAAAAATGAATGAACTCAGATTCATCCATCATCATTAATCTGATTAAAAATGTTTAATGCAATGAAACAGAACAGTTGTTTACAGGTGTAACTGTACTCGTATTCGTGCATATGTTGTGGATTTTTTTTTTCTGTATAGTTTAGTTTTAGATATTTCAATGTTTTTTTGGTTGGTGAATTTTAGTGGATTTTAGCATGTTTTGTATGTAGTTTTTTCCTCTGCATTTTTGTGTTTCTTGGTGTATTTCGTGGAAAATGTGCTAAAAAAACAGATATAGAACAATCGACAGATGAAGTTTTTTTTCCACATTCTGCAAGATGGAGTTTTGTTTTCACTGAAGCACTTCCAGATTAAAAGAATAATTCATTTAAAGCATACGTCAGTCTGGGATTCTGTTTGCAGTGGGATAATGCTAGCACTAGGCTAATGCTAGCACTAGGTTAATGCATCACCTAGCTTAGACAAACACAATAAGTGCTCATATGTATGCATCAGCTCATCTGCTGTAAACACATTTATCCAAACCACAGCTCCTCCACCCTGGACCACCATAACACCTGACACAGTGGTGCAACTGGTGCAACACCAACCATCTCAACCTCAATGTCACCAAAACTAAAGAAGTAATGAGTAATGAGTATACTCTACGTTTATATAAATATCTGTAATTTATACTCTTTACATTTATATAAATATCTGTAATTTATACTCTTTACATTTATATAAATATCTGTACTTTATACTCTTTACATTTATATAAATATATGTACTTTATACTCTTTACATTTATATAAATATATGTACTTTATACTCTTTACATTTATATAAACATCTGTACTTTATACTCTTTACATTTATATAAATATCTGTACTTTATACTCTTTACATTTATATAAACATCTGTACTTTATACTCTTTACATTTATATAAATATATGTACTTTATACTCTTTACATTTATATAAATATATGTACTTTATACTCTTTACATTTATATAAATATATGTACTTTATACTCTTTACATTTATATAAATATATGTACTTTATACTCCTCTAGCCTCCTCATTGTCTATTCTAGAGAAGTCTTCTACTTCCTTGTGTGATTGTGGAATTTCGTGCTTAACTGTTGTTATTTCGTAGAACTACCCCCAGCAGCTTCCCCTGCTGGACACCTCCCTTACCACTATGTTCAGAGTTTCCTCTACCTCAGTTTACCACTGTGGAACAATCACTCCACTGGTCTGTATTTCATTCCTGTTATTTCCTGTTCACGTAGAGAGCGTGTCATTCCTAAACAGCATCGTATGCTACCCCTTAACCCACACACCTCAGTCAGTACTGCATCCTTCGCTGTAGGCCTATGGGACTGCCAGTCTGCAGTGCACAAAGCAGACTTCATTGGCACTTATACCCTTGTTTCCCAACCTTTTTTGAGTGACAGCACATATTTTACATTAGAAATATCACAAGGCACACCACTAAACAAAAAGTATATTTATTGAAATGTAATGTAAATCTTTTCTAAATGTATGTATTCAGTGTGACACCTAGGCCTGTTTAACAAAAAGCTGATATTCTTGCAGGAATTGAAGAAAGACACACAAACAAACAACAGCTCTAAGTGGATCAGTGGTGTGTGCCGTTGTATGTTTCTATTACGTCCTGCAGGTGGCATCTAGGGGTGTGTGCAGGAAATAACACAAAAACCAAGATGTAAAATGGAACTAAAATTGTAAATTTAATAATTGATAAAGTGAATTAACAAAAGGTGTCCCAAAAGGGGAAATACAATGTGTGGAAACAAAAAAAGGTACAATTTTTAAATACGGGTAACAAAGTATGGAATGACAAACTCAAATAACTAAATTTAGCTTCTTTAACTGAAGGCAAACAAAGCTAAAGAAAACTAAATTAACGAGTGTCTCATATAAATAAACAAGTTACACAAATAACGCTAGCCTAGTGACAGGACTAGAGACACAGACGAGTGGTGGTGGACTGGGACAGAGTGATCCCAGCCGACGAGCTTCTCCAAGGTGTTCAGTCTTATAGAAGGCGGCTCAATCGAGTGGCAGGAGTCTGATTGGTTGGAGCAGGAACAGGACGGAAAAGGCAGAGGCGGGAATCCAGGAGCCAATCAGAACGGGGAAGGGGCCAGAGGGACGGACTTTAGTTTTCCCTGCGACTTCCAAGGACCAACCACGTGCAGGACTCCGAGCAGCAGGTTTTACATATAGACATAACACGTCAGTACAACAGAGAATCACGAGGAGGCATGATCAACGAACCAGATAAGGGCGGGGCCCGTAACAGTTTCTATAATCACACTACTCACTTAAAGTACAAATAAGGTGAAATGTGATCATTTTCTATGGCACACCTGATGATTTCTCACGGCACACTTGTATGCCACGCCCAACCGCCTCGCACTGGACATCTTGGCCCTGAACATAATGCCACCCCAGCTGCACTTTCCACCATCCACACCTTCTCTCATACGTCTCGTCCATCTGGCCGAGGAGGTGGGTTGAGTCTGTTAATATTCATCAAATGTAAATATAATCAGTTGCTACCTTCAGTCAAATATGGTTCCTTTGAATATAACGTCATCCTAGTGAGAGCACCGGTCAAACTGCATAATTGTTATGTATCGTCCACCAGGGCTACGAGGCTACTACGCCTGATGAGCTCAATACTAATGCTGCTACTGCTCTCCTCCATCTCAGAGCACAACTGCTTCATGCTAGTCCTTAGTGATATAAACATTCACTTAGACAATCCCAGCTCTTTCGATCTACAGCCTGTTCACAGTCCCTCAATCTACAAAACTGGTATCGAGTTTGATCCAAAACTGCATCACTGATGCTCTCGCCATCACACCTTTACTCCAAAGTCTCATCACTATTTCATGCAATTCAGCGCATCTCTCCCAAAACACATTCTGCTCCCACCTCCCACCCATCCTTCCGCAACCTGGCCATGATTCACTTCTCCACCCTTATAGCCTCCTCTTCCCATTCTCCTCCCTGGATGTTAATGATGCCACTGAGACCTGCTCCATACTCCCAGTCCCTCCCATGACTCAATGACACCCTCTGGTCACTTCGTACCAACCTCAGAGCTACAGAGAGAAAATTGCACAAAACAAAAAAACTTTGATGACTTGAATACATTCCAGTCACTATTATCATCCTTCTCATCCAGTGTAACTGTTGTGAAGGAGGATTTCTACAATGACAATATTCACTCTGCCACTGACACTAAGACATTGTTCTCAACCTTTAAAATCCAGGGGTGTAACAATGATGTTGACATTGGTGGGGACCAGTGATGCGCAGTTCGATGTATAAACGACTCTCAACCAACGTTTTTTTTTTAAGTAGCCTGCCCACAACTTGGACTGCAAAGGACACACCCAACCCACTTCTCGACCCACATTTTCAAAAAGTAATCAATGGTCTTTGTGAACATCACATGACCTTACTCACATACCTGCATTTATTTCTGTGTTCAAATTCCATGGCATTGCTTGTAAGTTAAAATGTTGAGAAAATATTTTGGTCCTGCTTCAGCATTCAAAAGTTATCAACGCTAACGCAGCATCTAAACCAGGGATCAGCATCCTATAACCTGTAAGTTTGCGTAGTTTTCGGGAAAAACTACCACTACATAAATTGCTTCAGCTTGGACATACAAACACTGATTTGGCTGAAATTTGACACAGACGTCATCCATTTAGCTAAAGACATTCCAACTTCATACTATAGTGCCCCCTACAAATTTGCCTTTACTAAAATGGCTGCAGTTCTGACATATGAACACCGAATTGGCTCAAATTTGACTCAGTTGTCAGTCTCGCAGTTCTACACCCATTCAACAGAACATTTCAAATAAGTCAGTCTATAGCACCTCCTACATATTTATACAAACATGTACATTTCTGGCAGAATGTCACAGCCCGCCCATAGTAAGACATTGTCTCTCCATTGGCTCTCGTCGTTGATTGCGTAGGTAGGCGGTCGTGAGGGACGACGACGACCTTTGAGCCTGCCTACAGTTTTAATTACTATTAGGCCCTCGCCAAGGACTATGTCCAGCACAAGGCCAATTGAGTCCGCTGTGAATGCCAGGGGACGAAATATGCCAGGGACGCGATTGCCAGGGACGACTCGCACAATTCACACACACTCACACATTCATGGTAGTGAGCTGTGTGTTTGTACGAGTGTTTGTAAACCAGCAGTGTAGTGTTGTCCCAGAGAATAAAGGCATGATAACAGCAGCCATCTGTGTGGACCTCGCATGAATGTTAAACACAATGCAGTGCTTCTACAACTAACTTCTAGCTCACTCACTTGTTTGCCACTCGCACATGGAACATTCGTTTAACGTTCGCATGGGTTTAGAAAAAGAAGAGAAAGAACTACCACTTTGCCAAGTTAACTGTGACATGATGAACCTCTGGGTATCATACCGTGGAACCCAAAGACAAAGCATGTTTTAATACCCAGAAGAACCATAACATTTCTGTCGGTGCCATGAAGGAACCAAATTTTGGTGCCAAGCCCTACTCTAACAGACTTTCAGCATGATTAATCTGTTTTAGTACAATCTGTGTCAGACTGCAACACATTCCAACCCTCCAAAATGACAAGCATGGGAATGGGAAGCATAGAAGTTATTATTACTGCATGTTGATAATTATGCTGTGCTACAGGAAACCAATTGAAATTGAGTGCTTGGAAGAGAAAAGGCATCGCAGTCTCAACAGGTTTTTTTTATGGACAGGACATTGAGCCAATCACAGATAGCGAGCCAGTCCCCACCAATGACATGCTGTATTTCAGAGGCGGAATTGAGGAGGGGGACAGTCAACCTTTTGTTTCCCAAATGTTGTGTAATTTCCCATTCAAAATTGGTATGGACATTTTAGAAACATCCGAATATTGGTATGGACACATCCATAGTGTCCATACACAATTTTCTACTCATGTTAAAACCCTACTCAAGCCTCCACTACCCACTACCAACCTAACCACAAGCAATTTTGCCTCATTCTTCAATAACAAAGTGGCAGCTCTCAGCAGTCAGTGTACTGAACACTTCCTGACTCCATGCCTCCTCCTTTAAAGGGGCTCACAAATCCTCCAATATGTAGGAGTTTGACTGCACACACTCCTTGGTCTCTCTCTCATGTTTCTGGGCACCACTAACCCAACAGGTACAACCCCAACTGTGTATTTCCCTTCTTTTATCTCTCTCACATAGAACTAAATGTCTAAACTTGTGTATTCTAGCCCTCTTACTACATGCCTGCTGGACCCTATTTTTTTTAAGTGTTTTATTTGTCATTATACACTGTACAATGAAATTTCTCCTCAGCATTTAACCCATCCTTGATGCCATTGGGGCACCTGTAAGGACCCACCTCCTGCTGTAGAACCAGGCTAATGGTCAGAATCACCTGGCTGGAGGATTTTTACACATTTTTGGGTGAGGGGGGAAAACGGAGCAGTCAGCGCAAACCCATCCAGACACAGGGAGAGAAACATGCAATCTCCACACAGAAAGGCCTGCATGGTCTGGGAATCGAACCTGGTCTTCTTGCTGTGAGGCAAGAGTGCTAACCACTCAGCCACTGTGCAACGTATTCCATCAAACCTTCTACAATCTGTAGCCCCAACTGTCACAACATCAATCCCACATCTGGTTAATGCTTAACTGATATCAGTGGTATTTTCTACAGCATTCAAATAAGAGCTGTGGCACAATTGCTCAATTGGCTAGCCTCACTTCTCCCATAGAAGATCAATGAAAGGGTGGTGTTCAAACAGGTCATTGAATTCGTCACCCAGAATAACCACCTTGACACTAGCCAATCGGGATTCAAAATTGGTCACTCCACTAAAACATCGGTGCTGTCTGTGGCAGAAACCCTGAAAGAAGCCAGAGCAGCAGCCAAGTTGTCTGTACTCATTCTACTGGACTGGTCAGCAGCATTTGACACTGTCAATCACAACATCCTACTGTCCATACTGTGGGCATCACAGCCAATGCAGACTCCTGGTTTCAATCATACCTCACTGGGTGGTCCATCGAAGTATCCTGGTTAAGGGACACATCTGCAGTACACTGCATCACTACAGGGGTCCCCCATGGTTGTGTGCTGGGACCCCTCCTTTTTGCCATGTACACCACCTCACTGGGTCAGGTCATCTACTCATGTGCTTTTTCAAATCATTGCTATCCTGATGACACCCAGCTCTATCTGGCATAGGGTTAACCCCACAGTCTCAGCACCAACAGAGAAGAAGAGAAGAAGAAGAAGAAGGAAAGAAGAGGAAGAGGAACCCCTGATCTTTGGTTTTTGTGTTGCTTTGATTATGCACCACTACTTTTAACAGAATATTCTCTTATCAACAACACCTTAGTTGCTAATTCAAGTGGAATGAATCAGTGAAATCTTATGTCCATCACACATTAAAACATTACAATAAACATTTTGAATTTTACATAATTTTTAACAAAACAAAAACACTGGTCGACTAAAATTATTTGAGATTTTGTCATGATTACTTTTAGTCCACTAACTGATTTACATGACTATGAGAGAGAAAAAGGAAAGTAGAACCCCAGTTACTGAATAACCCAGAGCAGCAGTCACACACTCACCTTTCCCTTAATAACCCTTCACCTTCTGAACCACGTGAAGTGAGCCTGTATGCTCACTCCCCACAGAGTGATCCAAACACTCACTCCCACAGAGCAATCTGAAAGCTCACTCCCCACAGAGTGATCCAAACGCTCACTCCCCACAGAGTGATCCAAACACTCACTCCCCACAGAGTGATCCAAACACTCACTCTCCACAGAGTGATCTGAATGGTCACTCCTCACAGAGTGATCCAAACACTCATTTACACCAACAAAACTTAGCCACTGAAGAAGGATCACAACACAGCCAAATTTAACCACAGTAGCAGGAAAGGCTAAATAAAGTAGCAGCTCAGTGTGATTATTCTTGCAGTGTTGGTGAGGCAAGGAAAATGTTTGTGTATAGCACATTTCATGTACAAGACAATTCAGGGTGCTTTACATAAAATGTATATAAGTTATAATGAAAAATATTATTAAAATGCATTAAAAGACATTTAAATGAATTAAATTCACTATTTTTCACATGAATCTGTATAGAATCAGTGACAGTTACCCCGACAGTGTCCTGTGAGCCCACTTCTCGTCCAGTTTTGGTCAAAGTGAAAGTAGTCCCGGCAGGTTTCCCGGGGTCACGAAATTAAAACATGTTTCTTTTCAAAACAGCATGTGTTTGAATGAGCGATTTATTAGCATAACAAAACTGCTAACTTCCAAAAACTCACACCTCGTAATTTCTCTGAGCTACTTTCTCTCAATAGTGATCAATGCGCATTGTCACTGCTAACAGCTCTGCACCTTAGCAAACTACTTTCATCAGTTGTTCAGCAGTGCAAACATGCGACGCCAATGAACCAGTTCAATGTAGAGCAAGAAATTAATCAACTTCTACAAAAATATATACTTATTTATAAAAATGGTGCACACTTGTGATTATCCAGGCTGAAGCAACAAAGATGTGAGTAGTCTCCTCACACATTCCATTGCTTCCCTGTGACGGATGGAGCTCTGAGGAAACTTTGGCTACTTGGGCTTCCATTTGAAAACAACACTACCTGAAATTAAAAAGCTACGTGTTGTGGTGTGTACTTCAGCCAGGATGACAATATGTGTTCAGGACCAGGGCAGAGGAAGAAATGGTTCTGGAAGAGCTCTGCTGTCCCTACACCCCAGGTAAACAAAAGTGTACTAAATATTTTCTATAGGATCAGTGCACAGCCTTCTGGTGATGCAATAAGTGCTATGCATAAGCACCATGGATAAATAATAATGCATACAAAACATGAATCAGTGTCATATTATCAGTGAAGCTTATATACTGTTATTACAATAGTCAGAAACTATGTGGACGGGTGTGGATGGTTTCTATGAGAAGTCCATAACTCCAGTCACAGCATTAGCTAGTATAAGCCAGACAAACTTTGTTAACCTTCTCAGCTACTAGTACCAGGGATGACCACAGCACCAAGCTTACATATTTAATTTTTTTATCTTGCTTTCCACACACTAGCATCTTCCCGAAATAATTATAAGTTCCTTTAGAAAATGAGTGCTCCGGTTATGCCTGGGTCAGTTAGCTAAGAAGTAACTGACCCAGGCATTTAGGATGTTAACACTAGTTAACAGTAGTTAACACTAGTTAACAGTTGTTCTCAGACCTCAGGTATTAACACTAGTTAACACTAGTTAACAGTAGTTAACATTAGTTAACAGTTGTTGTCAGACCTCAGGTATCCAGGTAGTTTGTTCCACAGTTGAGGAGCAGAGTAACAGAATGATGCCTCACTTTGTTTCGTTCTTATCTTTGGAACACACAGTAAACCTGTTCCTGATGACCTATGACCTCAGGGCTCTAGATGCTTCATAGGGAACCAGTAGGTCTAGGATGTATTTGGGTCCAAGGCCGTTTAGTGCTTTATAGACCAGGAGTAAGATTTTGAATTCTAACCTTTGACCCACAGGAAGCCAATGTAAGGATTTGAGGACAGGTGTGATGTGGTCCAGTTTCCTGGTACTGGTCAGGACTCTGGCAGCAGCGTTTTGGATCAGCTGTAGCTGCCTGATTGATTTTTTGTTTAGACCAGAATGAATGAATGAATGAGTTTATTTGTGTCTGGTTTGGACAGAAGACCCTTGATTTTAGCGAATGTTCTTTAGGTGGTAATAGGCAGATTTGGTAATGGCTTTTAAATGTTTGTTAAATTTCAGGTCAAAGTCAATAATTACACCCAGATTTCTGGCTTGGTTTGTGGGGTTTAGTGACATGGACTCAAGGTGAGCACTGACCTTTGACCTTTCTTTTTTGGGGCCAAAAACAATCACTTCTGTTTTGTCCGCATTAAGCTGGAGGAAGTTCTGGAACATCCACTCAGTGATTTGATGAATGCATTTACTCAGTGTCAGTAAGGGACTGTAATCGAGTGATGACACGGAAATATAAAGTTGTGTGTCATCTGCGTATGTTTGGTAAGAAATGTTGAAATGCTCTATGATCTGAGCCAGGGGCAGCATATAGATGTTGAACAGAAGCGGTCCCAAAATTGACCCTTGGGGAACCCCACACAACATCTTTGTACTCACTGACGTGTGATTACCAACTGAGACAAAGTAGTTCCTATCTTGTAAATAAGATTTGAACCAGTTTAACACAGTGCCCGTAAGCCCCACCCACTTTTCCAGACTGTCAAGCAGTATGTCATGGTCAACTGAATCAAATGCGGCACTGAGGTCCAATAGTACTAGGACAGAGGTTCTGGATGAATCATTATTCAGATGAATGTCATTTAGCACTTTGATCAGTGCAGTCTCAGTGCTGTGGTTGTGCTCGGAATCCAGACTGAAAGTCACGATAAAGACTGTTTTGCACCAAGAAGGCATGAATTTGCTGAAAGACAACTCTTTCAATGATTTTTCCCAAAAATGGTGTGTTTGATATGGTCCTGTAGTTACCTATTACTGAAGCATCCAGATTAGGCTTTTTTAGAAGAGGTTTAATTACTGCAGTTTTCAAGGCCTGAGGAAACTGTCCTGACTGAAGAGAAGTGTTTACTATCAGCACTATATCTGAAGCTATACAGTTAAAAACATTTTTTTAAAATTTGGTAGGCAGATGGTCAAGGCAGCAGAAATATTAATACCTTTGGTAACAATTAGATCTAATATGTGCCCTTTGGAATATTCTGGATAATTTTGGGCTTTCTCAGCATGTAAAGGATCCAACACATAACAAAGTTCTTTAACACTTCCATCATTCCAGTTACCAACATGAATGTTAAAATCACCTGCTAAAACAATACAGTCAAAGTCAATGCATAACATAGACAGACATTTGTAAACTCATCAAAAAACTTTGCATTGTATTTCGGAGATCTGTAGATAGTTGCAAAGGTTGATCTACAGAAAGATTTTAGTTGGAGAGCTACATATTCAAAAGAGTCGAACTGTCCATATGTTACCTTCTTAACTTGGAAGGTATCCTTAAGTAGAATGGCAACGCCCCCTCCTTTCTTATGTAATCTAGATTCACTAATGAAAGTGAAGTTAGGGGGGGTTGATTCAATAAGAACTGCTGCACTATTATCTTGTCCCAGCCATGTTTCATTTAAAAACATAAAATCAAGGTTATGATTTTCAATAAAATCATTGATTAGGAAGGATTTACCTATCAAAGATCTAATATTTAACCTCTTCCACCCTGAGCCTATTTTCAGAGAAAAACGCCTAAAAAAATTTTACCAAAGTAAATGAAGAATTGCTCTACAATCCTAAGGTTTATATGGATGTTCTTTATATCTATGGACTAGGGTTGTCAAAAAAATAGATTTTAGATACTAAATCGATATTGACCCTTGGTATCTAATTAGATACTAAGTTGCTGGAAAATCGATCTTTGTTTTTATGGCGCGTCGCCGCTTTTTTGTAGCGGGTAACGTTAAGAATTCTAAACAGGCATCAACGCGGTCAGCTCTGGCACAGCCGTAATGCCGGCGTGTAAGTTAAAGTCTCTTTTTTTCTCCAGCTGCCTCTGACAGCACACGGGATGATGCCAGTGCGACCACAGACCTATACACTATTTCTATAGGTCTGTGATTGGACCATCCGATGCAACTTTGCTTTTAAAGGCCTCGATATAGTCGAACGTCTATGCGCGCGGGCGGCAGCCAGGCGGTAGCGCATAGTATCACGTTACCACCACGGAGGCCACCGTGAGCATGTCAGCCTATCATTTTTGACGTGCGCGCTGCAAGGGGTCCGCGGTGGTCACATGATGCAATACGCTGCCGCCCGCGCACATAATCGCTCGACCATAAAGAGGCTTGCAGTTAGCACTGCAGAAGAGCTTGAGCAAAAAGATAGGCCTACATTAACTTGCCATGCATTTATTCTGCACCTGCACTCACTACCTTTTTTTAGCAGTCCATGGAGGAAATTTTTAAAGGAATCCCTCACATCTCCAGTATCGAAATAGTATCGAGTATCGAGTATTATCCTTAGTATCGGTATCGAGTTGGAAATTTTAGTATCGTGACAACCCTACTATGGACATCTACAGGCTTCACAGAATCTATTCCCATTGTCTAAAATAGTGTAGCTACTACTATGACTGAATAAACTGGAATAAACTAAAAGATAAAATAAAATTTTTTGGTCTCGTCTGAATTTATTATTTTTTTGACAAAAGAAAACACCCTGCTAACAATGATTCCATGAATATAGACACTATTGATCACCTTCAGTAACTCGTTTACAACACAGGTACAAAAGTTGATAGAATTAGAGCAAAGGACAAAGCCTCCAGAAAGGTTTAAGTCAAGATAACACCAGGTGGACACTGCATTTGGAACAGTTTGGCACACTGTTGTGCCAAACTGTTCCAAATACATTATTTTAATTTTCCAGTAAAATCTGTCTGGAAAATATAACTCATATCCATTACAGAAGTCTATTACTGTCTACTGGAGCTTTTAGAAATTTACCTTGTGTTTCATCAACTTCTACCTTTGTGCACAACTAAAATGAATAAAACCATATAAACATGGATTATTTTGTCTCCAAATGGAGTAGTTTTATTAAGAACTTACTCCAAACAATATAATAATAATAATAATAATAATAATAATAATAATAATAATAATAATAATAATAATAATAATAATAATAATAATAATAATACACTTTAGTAAAAATCAAATATTAAGTTGAATAAATGTGCAAAAATATATGATAAATTCAATTAGAATAAATATAAATATCAAAATTAGTGCAAATTTACTAAACAAAATAACTAATACAAACATTCAAAACACAAACAATTGCAATAAAGTCCAAAAATGTCTGTGTTATCATCAGGTGGGGGCTGGTTTATCATTAGGTTGGGGGGGCTGGCAGCAGACTGAACTGGTCCATGTGTTTCTCCGAAAAGCAGTTTTATTCGACGGCTTTTATTGGGCGGCTGTGGTTCAGTTGGTAGAGTGGGTCGCCCAATGACCGAGAGGTTGGCGGTTCGCGTCCCAGCTCTGGCTGTCCACATGTCGAAGTGTCCTTGGGCAAGACACTGAACCCTGACTTAGGCCCCCAGTAGGACTTACTGTAAACCTTAGAAACCTACTGTGTGTGAATGGGTGAATGAGAGGCTAATGTAAAGCGCTTTGAGCACCATGAAGGTGGAAAAGCGCTATATAAATGCAGTCCATTTACCATTTACCATTTATTCGTGTCAAATAAGGCTGTCATCCTCCTACCTAGGAAAAATGAAGACAATCATGATTTGAGACTAAATACATAATAAAATATGTACATCTGGCCAAAATAAATAGATAAATGTACTTCATGTATGTAAAATACTTTTCAGTAGTGTTGAATATTATTACCAAGTAGGAATAACATTATTTTTCCTTCTCATGAAATGATAGAATGTTAGAATGTTATTTATTTTTGACAGAGAAAGTGAATAAATCCTCAAACAATCATTGATTAATTATAAACTTATCTACTTATGTGTAGAAATAACAATAAAATGAGAAATGAGACTGAAAAAATACTACTATAGTCAACAGTGTTTGCATGTGTATAGTATAAAATTTAGTATTATTGTTATTAGTATTACTATTAGTTTGTAAAACAGATATCAGTAAGATTCAACAACTTACTGGGTAGATGTTCATCCTGTTTTGTGTTCATATCCACAGTCAGATCTCAGCCAGATGTTGAAGTGATCAGCTGCTTCTCTGTAGTGTCTCTGCTGTTTACATGCTAGCACGGCTAACAGCTAACACTTCACAAAGCTTACCGCAGTCAGTAACATTCAGGAAAATACACTGTCACTCACTGTTACTCACTAAAACTCTCTAAAATGACTTAAAACTAAGACTAAAGTCGGTAAATATGACTATAACCAGCAGACAGATCTGCATCACTCCTCCTGCTCAGCTGTAACGTGTATCCCGGTCCCGTGCATGCGCTCGACATGCGCAACGATGCCAACCTTTCACGCATGCATTTCCTGTCCAGAAGGAAATGTAGTTCATGGAATGTGAGGTGTCAATGGATTCAGTAGAATCTCCTCTTTCAAACGCCTACAAACATGGCTGCCGTATCGCTCGCCAGAAAAAGATATACATAGATTAATAGCGCGTATCGGCGATTAAAAATATTTTATATTTCACCACACACACATTAAAGATCATGTTTAAAGGTGACTTTTATCACTAAAATACACTTTATATGTAGTTTTATTAACATTAGGGTCTTAACTTTGAGCAAAAGATTAAACAAATTTCCATTGTCCAGATTTATTATATGTTAATAATTAATGAAAAATTACACAATTTTCTCGGCCCACGGGTGCGCCGACCGGGCTTAAGTGGCAAGCTAAATTTAACATGCTAAAATCCATATTTTTCCCAGGTTGTGGTGTAGACTGTGGCTGACATGCAATGTAGATTAGGGCCAGGGCCTAACTCCCAGGAGTAAGTTAACAGTCAATGCCCAAACCATTTGAGCCATAGCCTTCATTGAGCTTTGGGTATAGGGTACCAGTTGTGGTGGGCTAACAAAACAATAGTGACACACACATGACATGTGTGGAAATACTTCACTTTAGATGAAAAAAAAACGTGACGGCATCTGAAGAGGCATCGGCTAATGTGAATGATACGAGTAGCATTAGCTAGCTAACTAGTGATAAGCAGCGCTGACAACCTGCATTAAGACACTCTTTTTTCCTCCAAAGACATGATATGGACAGTGTTGTGTTCATCTTGTTGGCCTTAAACTTATTATACATAATATAAAAAGTGAGGACGTGTGACAGACGTGTGGACAGTCCAGTTTTAGAACCGTGGGTCCAGACCAAATGCAGACATATGTTCACCTACTGATGTTCAGTTACATTTAACAGAAAACTCTTTGCTAACGTTAGCCTTTGTTTTGTTGCAGTTAAATGCTGTTTGTATCAGTGGACATTGTTACGTTGCAGTGAACTTTAATACAAGTTGCTCATTACTGGACAGACGTGTGCCTGTGTTTTTGTTTTGTTTTTTTAGCCATGTGTCTGTTGTTTGTCCACTAACAACGTGATGACGTCATCATGACCCAGTCGATGCGACGCCACTTTATTGACAGATAAGTCGACTTGAAAAAAACTGAAATCGTTAATGCCCTAATCAGAGCAATGACCAATGTGACGTATAGAGAGCAACAGAAACAAGTCTAAACTAGTATCTTAACTGGTTGTTTTAACATCCTATAGGCAAGGCTAATTAATGCTAACACACAACAGTGGAAGAAATATATCCATCTGTTTACATGCTGCTTATCTGACCATAGTCTGTATATAAGTTCCTACTTCTTCAACCCTGTCGTCATTGTGGTAAGCCCCGCCCTACAATGTCACTACACAAACGGAATGTTGTGATTAGACCGGTAAAATTTTACTGGCTCTATGGAGCGTCACTTGACCAACGATTCAGTGAAAAATATTTTTTGCCACTAGAGCAGTGGTCCCCAAACTCCGGCCCACATCCACATTATTTTTTTTCATATATGTGTATTTGTATTTGATAATAAATTGGACTTCTGCAATAAAATGTTCCTTAGTTTTGAACTATTTTCATTATTAACTATTAGTTAGTGACTAGTTTAACACAAGAACTTTGACAGACGCTCATATGAGTCATTTAAGTCAGAGATTCTGCTCTGACAACGAAGCTGAACTTGGACCTGTTAAGATGAAGAAGTTTATGTTCAATGGACTTTTTTTCTGTGAAGAACCCAGAGAGGGTTATTTGATTGTGGCTTTCTGGCAAACAATACATTTTCACATTTAGGCACTCCTTCAATCGTCACACTTTTTCTGTTACAAACTGACCCCAGCCCCTCATCAGAGAAGGGAAAAGTTATGTGGCCCTCACAGGAAAAACTTTGGGGACCCCTGCCCTAGAAGAAGGCTAGTTTACTATTCCAGATTAAGTGGTGGACAGGAAGGCACATGTGATAGAAGCATTTTTCCTGAGCTGGAGCTACAGACTGTCTTATCTTTAATATTTTATCTGTAAAGAAAGCAGCAAAGTCATTGCATGACTTTCTGTACACCAGTTCGGGTGTGACTGTCTACAACACAAAACAAAGTGCATGCTTTATTACTGTCTATTGATTATCTCATAGAAAAAGGACTGCCATTTCCTGGTTATAGATATGCAGTAGGGCAGTCACAATTAATAGAGTTAATTGCAAATAGCTATTTATTTTTTAATTGCAATTATTTTTTGTAATCGTGATTAGAGTTCCCAAACATTTTGCCATTTTACAAATACATATTATTTTACATCACAGTTGCACTTTATGTTAAAGAAAGCAAAAAATATTTTGTATTTTGTCATATCTGATTATGGACGATGTTACTGTTTGTAAAACTACTTGTTTGTTTTTAATTAAATATATATATATATATATATATATATATATGTGTGTGTATGTACACACACACAGTATATTTGTACAAACCAAGCCCATTAGTTTTTCTACATTATTAAGTGTATTACAATGACTTTCAATGATACAAAAATATGGGATTATTAATTGTGAGTTAACTATTGCATAATGTGCTGTTCTGTGTCATAGGGATTTGTCTGAATTGTTGATTTGATTGAACACTTGAACAGATCTTACTTTTAAAAACAGGCTTTTACCCCGTACATTATGTTTACTTAGTGCATTAGCCGTGTGTGTCCAGCTGCTGCATGTTTGTGTCTTGCATCCAGGGGCTTTCTTATCAGCCCTTAACATTTTCCTGAAATGTTAGAGAGAGTGTTAACAGTTAGCAGAGTTTGTGCTCGAGGCTAAAGTTAGATGTTTTTCATGCAGCTTGGATTTGGAGCAAAATTATGTATATTTGAAGTGTGTGGGAATGCATGCCAGTGTGTCAGCAGTAAGCCACTCCCTCCCATTGTAGCGGCTGAATGAGTAAGATGTAAATGGAAAGTATGAGTCACAAAACCTACAACTCACAACAATAATATTTAGCATGAGTTGGGAAGTGTCTGAAAAAGGTAGATGGGTGATTAGTGGCTTCATAGCAGACTGGGAGTGGCTGTGTGACAAGACTGCTGCACTGACATCAGTAATCTGTGCCCAGCCCACACACTCTACATCAGACTGGGATAGATGTTAGTGTTACATGTTAGTATTATATGTTAATGTTACATGTTAGTGTTAATGTTAGGTTTAGATGTTAAATGTTATGGTGGGGTTAAATCTTAAGGTTAGATGTTATGGTTGGATGTTAAATGTTAGAGATAGATATTAGGGTTAAATGTTAGGGATAGATATTTGTTTAGATGTTAGGGTTACATTTTAGATGTTTGGGTTAGATGTTAAGATTAGATGATAGGGTTAGATGTTTTTGTTTGGATGTTTTTGGTTAGATGGGTGTGTCTGGATAATGCCCCGTGTCAAAGAGAAAGAGAAAAAACAGGAGTGTTAGTTCTCACACTACAGCCTGCACTGTTACATTCTTTCTATTGAATTCACCCTGAACAATTACATGTGTTTTTATGAAACTGGCAAAAGGACATGGACCTAAAAATTCAATGTTGTTACAGACTAATGCTTTGAAGCAAATTTAGAAACCCTTTGAGTCAATTGTGAAAAGATACTTATTAATTTAACCCTTTCAGTTATAGGGTTAGGATTAACTGTCCACTGGTCACTCCAATGGTCAGTTATTCACACTGGTCACTCCAATGGTCAGTCATTCACACTGGTCACTCCAATGGTCAGTTATTCACACTGGTCACTCCAATGGTCAGTTATTCACACTGGTCACTCCAATGGTCAGTTATTCACACTGGTCACTCCACTGGTCAGTTATTCACACTGGTCACTCCAATGGTCAGTTATTCACACTGGTCACTCCAATGGTCAGTTATTCACACTGGTCACTCCAATGGTCAGTTATTCACACTGGTCACTCCAATGGATCCATCCAACCATGGGCTTGTGTGAGATAACTATGGAGTTTTTTTGAGCTGGAAATCATGCAAAGCTACTCTGTAGGTGCTGAAAACTCACATAATGATAGTTAAAACTGACTATAATAGGTCTCCTTTAATGTAGTATCTCAAGCTGGAAGAAAATTCAGTTCTACAGTGTGTTTAAAATGTTTTAGTGGTCAACTGTCCCATCATGTTTTTCTTTGTTTTTGTTCTCAAATATTGTGCTGTTTAGCATCTTCCATCTTTCCTTCTGTGCCTTTGTACAATGCTATAACTATTGAGTCATTCTGTGCTGCAGATAATGAGTTCATTGCATTAAAACTTTTAATCAGATTAAACATGATGATGGATTAGTTCATGTTAATGCATTAACTTCAGCAGCCCTAGTTTTTATGTTATGTTTAATTTAAAAAAAAAAATTCATTTCATACCAAAAAAAGGACAAAAAAATTCCACATTACAATTTTTTATTTTTTTTATTTTCTTAGAACTGCATTTAGGGAATTTAACTAATTATCTAAGGTAGAGTTTCACAAGTATGACTGCTGATGAAAATTCACTTTTTTGTGTTAAAATGCCCAGGTTCTGCATGCAACATGAGTGGACAGAGGAGTGAAGGAGTCGACAAGTTGCGTGTTATTCTATCTCTCCCTCTCTCAGATTTCAAAGATCACCATTTTTGTTGGACTTTCATTTTGAAAAGTTGTTGTCCTTCTGTCTTTCACATTCATGAAAGGTTTGATTTGAATGTTGAGTCATGTCTGATGAAACAGTCATGAAGGTTTGATGTGCAGTTTCTAACAACTGCTATGAATGTGTTATGAACTCACCCGTCAACTGAAGTCTTTCGGATTCTTTTCTCTTTATTTACTTCAGCAATTTAGAATAAAGTCTTGTGTGTGTTTTATTTGTTGTTTATGATAATCTCATTAGATAAGCACCTTCCAAACAGGGAGGAATTGTCCAAATGCATCACATGCCTGTGAATCACAGTCAAGTCCAAGCTCACGTTTGGGCTGTTGACTCAGAAAATGAATCATGGAACCTGTGGAGTTCAGATCATCTGAGCAGCTGTCCCAACAAGCCATGGGGGGGGGCAGAGCAGGCCCTGTTTTCACTGGGGGGGGAGCAGACCCGGCCCAGTTTTCACTGTGTGGGCGTGCAGCGGGAGGGGGGGGGGGCTGTTTTCACTGTTCACTGTGAGTGTGTGTGTGAGTGTCTTGGGGGGGTGGGGGAGTGGGGTTCACTGTGGGAGGGGGGCAGAGCAGGCCCTGTTTGCACTATGGGAGGGGGGTGACTAGGAGAAGAGGAAGGGACCTGAAAACTTTCCACAACTTTTTAAAATGGTCACTTTCAAATCACAGAGCCAGATCAACCTGAGAGGCCAAGACTGAGCTGTGCCATTTTTGAACTTGAGGCATGATGGGTAAACGTGCTGTGAGGAGAATATGGTTGGTTATGCAGATCACACCAGCGGTCTTTTTTTTTTTTAAATCTAAGCTACTGAAGCTGGCGGATCTGGTAAAACTCTAGCCACAATGTATTGCTAGGAAATGTTGAAAAGTGTTTTCATAACAATGAGGGTCATCACATTCTAAAGGGATTTGGCAAATTTAAAGTCCAACCAGTGTGAACAAGGAAAAGTTGGTGTGTGTCAATGTGTGGAGTCACACTGTGGAATGGATTGGATGATCAAATAAAACGGTGTGCAAACATTTACAAATTTAAAAGAATAATAACAGAAGGTATGTTGGCTCAATATAATGATTTGAATGATTTGAAAAGTAATTAAATACATCTCACCACAGCATTACTGTATCTGCCATATGACACTGGATGACACAAAAATGTACATTCAGTTAGTGATGATGGATGGATGGATGGATGAATGGATGGATGGATGGATGGATGGATGGATGGATGGATGGATGGATAGATAGATAGATAGATAGATAGATAGATAGATAGATAGATAGATAGATAGATAGATAGATAGATAGATAGATAGATAGATAGATAGATAGATAGATAGATAGATAGATAGATAGATAGATAGATAGATAGATAGATAGATTATAAACTTCAGGGCTGGCTTGTGAGGATATTTCCTTGCTCTTTATTTAATGTCTTATTTTTATTTACTTTGTTATCATTATTATTTTATTTTGCCTTGATGTTCTTTTGTTTTTTTTTGTTTTCTGTCTTTTTTGCCCAGGTTGCTCAGTTCTTGTTGTAGTTGTTGCTGTTGTGTTCTCACAAGTCTTTCTGGTTCTACCGTCTCTACTGTGTCCTTATTACTTGTGCTTCACTGTGATGTTGTTTGTTTGTATGATGTTCTGTGAATTTTCAATTAGAAACTTATTGCTGCTGCCACTTACTGAACCAGAGGCATGATGGGTAAACGCTGCAGAATCTGAGCCTGAACTTCTTAGACCCATGCAAATATATATATATATATATATATATATATATATATATATATATATATATAAAATGGATCGACTGATACAGGTTTTTTTAATGGCCGATGATGATAATGATGATAGGGCTCTAGTTTCGTAGGCCAGATGCAAGCGGGGCGCAGCTGGTCTGTGCTGCTCCAATGGGGTGTGTCCAGACAACTTTTGCAAGTTTGGCACGCAGCACAGACAGGTGTAAACCCACCTCCTACTGGAGCGTCCCTCCTCCATTCAATCTCCTTATACTTACACTTCCCACTCACATTGGTGTAGGTGGGAATGATGGAGGAGAAAGGGTGTGTGATAGATGTAACAGCTGATTAGATCTGCACCATTAGCTCCTCTCTCTTAACCCTTGTGCGGTCCTTCGGGTCAAAGAGACCCGGTGGTTCACAAATGTACCTTTTTATACGTACTGTAGGATGCCATTGCTTACTACTGAAAACAGTAATATATCCTTGGGGGGTGGGGTGATGAGTCTATGGAACTGAACTTTGGAATCTGGGTTTTTAAGACCCGATTGTAGGACACAGCCAGTGTGCCTTTTACGAAGGACCGCACAAGGGTTAATGCCCTAGTTTGTAGATGATCGGTGGATCTATTTTAGGTTACATTTCTCCTGCCCACACCCACAGATATAATATAATATATAATATTTGGTCGTGTTCCCACTGACACCCCAAGGGTGGCCGCAGATGGCTTTCCCACTCCACACTGTAAAACCAAATGTTCATAATAATTAAATATATTTAGTTGTGAATACTCAAAGTTACTAAAATCTAAAATTTGTTCTTCATTTTAAGTCACTACTTCCAACTATGAGTTACAACTGAGTGGAATTAAGTCATTAAATGCTGAGAATGATATTGTAGCTACTGTTATTTCTATTGTTTTAAATAAGGATGATTGAAAAATAACCCTAAATCTATACCTAATGAAATTAAACCCAAAAATAGGTATTGCATTGAAATGTTTCTGACACTCTGGAAACTTGTCTGTGAGGTCGTGGTAACGTGTGTGCCGGTCTGGAACTAGCACTATACCAGCTGTGCTGCGCTTAGACATGCCTTCAGCTGGCAAGCTTGGCGCACTGTCTGAAGTCAGCAAATCTGTCACTACGCCGTAGCTGGATCGGTGGTCACCTCCCATAAGTGTGCTGCCATGCCTACCTTGGTGCGCGGGCACTCCCAAACTGTTCTGCGCCGGCTGGAAACTAGTGTTGCTTGCACATGCTGCACCCAAAAACTAGAGCCTAAAATACTTAATTAAATTCAAAACAATTGCAAACCTGTAACATTGTGCATTACACTTTCATTATTTTAGGAGAGTTATTTTCACTTTGAATTTCAGTATTGTGCAGTGTGGACTATGTACAATATGTGACTTGTTTCCAATGTTAATTGTTTTTCATATTTATTTTATTATTATTATTATTGTTATTATTATTAATAAAAATTATTTTTTAAGGGTTGTTTAAAAGCACCAAGACTCTTTTTATTTTTGCAAAAAATACAATACATTACTTGATTAATAGAGTGGGTCAAAGGTCATGCAATGCACAATTCTTGATATATATATATTTATTATTTATTATTTATACTACACAGTAAATTTTGCAGTGTTAAATCAACACTTAGAGAGTTTATTTAACTTCTTCTAGAGTGTATTTGGTCCCATTGTCTCCAAATTAACTCTCTAAGTGTTGATTTAACACTGCAAAATTTACTGTGTATATATTTTTATATATATATATATATATGTTTTGTATTGCTGCTTACGCTTTCACTATTTTAGGAGAGACATTTTGACTTTGAAATTCAGTATTGTGCAACCTTAACCCTAACCCTACCCCTAAGAAGAATATTAACAAAACAAAAGTGGCAGATTTGAAGCAAATGTAGTAGGAGGACAACACCCAGAGAAGATATGGGTGACGATGCAGGAGCTCAGTATATTTCATGCACATGACATTCATGTTTCCAAATTAAATTTGGGTGGTTTCAAACTACATTTCAAAAGTGTTAAAGGCTCTGAAAGTTTAAAACTTACAGTGGCTGTAGCTTCATGTGCTGTTTACTCTATCAGTGAGGGAGGGCTGACGCGGCAGTCAATGCATGTCTTTCGGCGACACAGAGCTGATCTTGTGTGCCTGTCTGTAAATGATGCTGGACGGGGTGGGGGTTTGGTGAAACCACATGCGAATGAGCCGATGTTGTGGGCCGGGTTTGACTCATGTTTAGACAGTACTTTTTTACTGCTGGACGCATATATAAACGTCCTGGAACAAAGCGCGCAGAAGCAAGCTCCCAGGTCTCTCAACTTCTTACACCAACTGCTAAATCTTTTCCCATGTCGTTCGATCTCTTCAAGCCACGCCCAGCACAATTTATTGTTCAGGCCTTTATCTTTGGCCAGGGTATTTTACGCTGGCTTCAAATACTGCATCATGCTCACTCCATGAAATGCGGCTCTGCGCTCTCACTATCTCTCACCATCACTCCCTCTCAAACACCTTAGAGCAGACATGTCCAAACCATTCCCAAAGGGCCGGTGTGGCTGCAGGTCTTTGTTCCAACCAAGCAGCAGCACACCAGACTGGACTCAATTAATCAACTGATCTCAGTCTTCAGAGAGTTGATTGGTCAAACTGTTTACTCTTGGTTGGTTGGAACAAAAACCTGCAGCCACACCGGCCCTTTGTGGAATAGTTTGGACATGCCTGCCTTAGAGGACTGTTGTGTTAAGACCCGCCCCATTGCGCTTCTGATCAGTTTATGCAGTTAGGTTCAGAACCAGAGAGTTCCCCGTCTTCACCATCATTGGCAGAGAATGACCACACATGAAAGCCATGGGATAAACGCATTGGTTTAATCTTTTTTTTTTACATTTTTTAATTGCTGCATGCTGGAAATCCAGCATGGCGCCAGAGAACTTTAATCCTTGTGAACCAGAGGCATGATGGGTAAACGCTGCAGTCTTTTTCTCCCTTACTGAACCAAAGGCATGATGGGTAAACGATGCAGCCGTTTCCTCCCATTCATTGACCCAAAGGTCCTGACTTTCTCTTCAGTGAGATCTTGGCTCTGACACATGAATTGCTCGATGTTGGACGTAGGAAGCCGTGTTTGAGCCGATAAAGGAAATCACAGTAGGAAGTCAGATAAAGTGGAAGAATGGAGTAAAAACACTTTTCCACTTGTCTTGGAATTGGTTTGTTTTTGCCTTTGACTTGAACATGTGTAAAGGAGACTGAGCCTTTTACTAAAGCAGAAGAAAATATCCCAGTCCATCAGCTCTGCTCCATTTACAGGTTTTTTTTTTATGCCAGACATGAAAGAAAAAGTTGTTTGGAGGGTACAAATTATGGTTGTCGTGGAAACACTGTGTGATATTTTAGCTTGGTGCTCAGACGTGGGTGGCCTAAATATGTGAGTCAGCGAAACAGAGCGCGCTCAGATCACATCTGTTGTCACGATATGAGAGAGATGGTGAACTCCATCTATTTTTTTATTCCCTGAAGAGCGACCATATGGTCGAGCCTCTTCTCTGTTGGTGCAATCCCAAAACTCATTTGTATCCTTCCTTTTTTTGAACAACCCTAGAATACAGCTGAGCAATAGAGGGAAATATGGAGTGGAGGAGCAGGAGTGGCATTAAGCTGTGTTACACAATCACAGTAAATAACAATTGTTTATATCACTGTCATAAAACATAAAACTGTCATTTGCTCCAGAGGCAGAAAGGACATTTCAGTTGTAGGATGGTTACACCGATTAAAATCACTCTGATGGAAGGTTTGATCAGTTTGAGTGAAAGACCACCACTTGTGTTCTGTGTGTGTGTGTGTGTGTGTGTGTGTGTGTGTGTGGGGGGGGGGGGGGGTTACATCAGGAGCAAATGCAAAGATGAAGCAATCTACGGCGTATAAATCTGAGCTGTTATGTATTCTGTTGTTAGTGTCATTTTTAATTTTTTACTAAAGGTAGACAAAATATGAATAGACACAACAACTTACCCTGGGAACTTTGAGTTCAGGGTCCCAAGGTCTGTAAAAGTACAGTAGGAGCTAGAGCCTTTAGTTGCCATGGTTACTGTCTTATGGAATCAGCTTCCATTTTAATATTAAAGAGGTCAACACAGTCTCTACATTTAAAATTAGCTTGAAAACATTCTTGTTTGGGAAAGACTATGGTCAGGTTAGTTAAACACAGACTCAAGTCACAGTTCAGTCTAAGCTGCATTAGGAGCTAGAATGCTGGGGGAAATATAGACACTGAGTTCTTTCTTTCTCTCTCACACCTGTTTTTGTTATTTTTATAACCTATCTTTCATACCAAGTCTGTTCATGTCTAGTCACCCGGTGTCCCCTTTCCTCACTTCTTCCTCTGGGGGGAGTGGAAACTCTCTCAGCAGTATCCGTATAAGGAGCCATAGACAATAGGATCTGTGGTGAGTCATTTGTGTCCTGTGCTGACCTGTGACCCCCAGACCTCCTCCCTTACCCTCACCTGTCTGATGGATGGACCTGCCCCCCCCCCCCTTCATCAACAAATGGACGTTCATCTATAGTCTTTCCGTCCATGGTAGTGGATCTGTACTTCAGTGTGGTTTTCCCCAAGATTTCTTCTTTTTCTCCACTCAGTTTTGGAGTTTTTAAATTCAATTTAATTGAATTGAACAAACCCCACTCCTCACCAAAGTTTTGCCTGATTTCCTCTCTCTTGGTAATGTGAAAACACATTTTGGTGACCTTGACCTATACTCATTAAATTTTAATGGGATCTATTCTGGCCAACTCATACCTTTCATGGAAATTTCTTGGAAATTGGTCCAGTAGTTTTTGTGTAAAGTTGCCGAAAAAATAAACAGAGAGACAATTTTTTAAAAAAAAGAACCCAAAACAAAATATTAACAGTATCTATGAAGAAGTCTATAAAATAGTGCATTTATTTCTAATAAACATTGAATAAGTATTGTAATGCCGTAATGCTTGACATTCATTGGATATTTTCATTTGAAAGAGACTCGGTGAAAGGAAAAATCAGTTTTGCAGACTGTATGTTATGACTGCTCTGTTTCTGCCTTTTTTTTCGCACAAAATACACAAAAAAAGAGAAACTCAAAAAAGGCAGAGAAAAATTATATACAAAACTTCATAAAATCCACTAAATCTATACACCCCCCCTCCAAAAAATTATGAAAAATCAAAAATGTATTCAAAACACTATTTACAGACACTATAGTACCCGTTTCCATTACAGAGACTATATTACGTGGTTGTCATAGCGATATGGTGTGTTAGTTCTGTGTCGTCTGTTCAGTGAATTGTTGATAAATTTGCTCTTTTTTGCTCTTGTCTTAAGTATTACATCGTCACCAATGACTGAATCTCTTGGAGTAACCATGGTGTAGTATTATGGGCTGTCACCATGGTGTAGTATTATGGGCTGTCACCATGGTGTAGTATTATGGGCTGTCACCATGGTGTAGTATTATGGGCTGTCACCATGGTATAGTATTATGGGCTGTCACCATGGTGTAGTATTATGGGCTGTCACCATGGTGTAGTATTATGGGCTGTCACCATGGTGTAGTATTGTGGGCTGTCACCATGGTGTAGTATTATGGGCTGTCACCATGGTGTAGTATTATGGGCTGTCACCATGGTGTAGTATTATGGGCTGTCACCATGGTGTAGTATTATGGGCTGTCACCATGGTATAGTATTATGGGCTGTCACCATGGTGTAGTATTATGGGCTGTCACCATGGTGTAGTATTATGGGCTGTCACCATGGTGTAGTATTATGTAGCTGTCGTCATAGTGTAGTGTTATGGGCTGTCGCCATAGTGTAGTATTATGGGCTGTCACCATGGTGTAGTATTATGTAGCTGTCGTCATAGTGTAGTATTATGGGCTGTCACCATGGTGTAGTATTATGTAGCTGTCGCCATAGTGTAGTATTATGGGCTGTCACCATGGTGTAGTATTATGGGTTGTCACCATGGTGTAGTATTATGTAGCTGTCGTCATAGTGTAGTATTATGGGCTGTCGCCATAGTGTAGTATTGTGGGCTGTCACCATGGTGTAGTATTATGGGCTGTCACCATGGTGTAGTCATATGAGCTGTCACCATGGTGTAGTATTGTGGGCTGTCACCATGGTGTAGTATTATGGGCTGTCACCATGGTGTAGTATTATGGGCTGTCACCATGGTGTAGTATTGTGGGCTGTCGCCTTGGTGTAGTATTATGGGCTGTCGCCATGGTGTAGTATTATGGGCTGTCGCCATGGTGTAGTATTGTGAGCTGTCGCGTTGGTGTAGTATTATGGGCTGTCGCCATGGTGTAGTATTGTGGGCTGTCGCGTTGGTGTAGTATTATGGGCTGTCGCCTTGGTGTAGTATTATGGGCTGTCACCATGGCAATTGTGATGGACACAGCCGCGTCCACACCATAAGTCGGTAACCCTCTGCACCTACACTTTATATTTTTAGCATTTATTCAGTTACATTAGCTTTAAAGTACACAAATAAGTTCACACACAATTGTTTATACATTTTTATTTTTGATAGGTTATTTTACAGTACACATTAGTTCTATTTGGAGTGCACCCATATAGTTAACTTTTGGTACAGTTGGTTGTTTATGAGTCACCGGTGCAGAGGGGCAGCTGGTGAAGATGGTGTTGGCTCCTGGATTCTGTTGGTGTCTGGCTGAAGAAAGAAGCCATGCCCAGACACACAGCTTTTATATAGGAGGGGCAGCTAATTGGGGCAGCCCAACTGCTGCCACTTCAGGGGGGTGATTTGAAAGGATCTACTTTAGGTTGGATTAAGTATTTCAGTTTGAATTATTAATTTACTTAGCTTTTGAGTTTTAGCAGTGTGAAGTAAATATTTAGCATGTGTGTATTTAGGATTCCTGTAGTCACCTTCATCTAGTCATGCATTCATACATTCAGTTATTTTCCATTAGGGAACAAAGGAGTGTTAAGAATCTCTTTGTTCTAGGTTACAATTTTCCCGCCTGGGAATTAGCCACTCCTTAGAAGTGTTTAACCAATGAGATGTTCTTATGAAAATACGAATTTCTCTCTGTATCCAATAATATGTAACTATGTGTCTTTTTCTACCCAGTGATTGATGTCACTGGGCGGGGGGTGTGGTTCCAATAAATTCAACCTCCACGGGGCGGGAACGTCAGAAGCACACCCCGAAAGTGCACACCTAGGAGCCTAGTTGCTCATTTGTCTTTTCGTGGCCTTCTCCTCCCGCGGGGGTAAAAAAGTAACATCACGGTTTTCCCTGTGTTTGTTCTTAACCTGTTTTTGTTAAATTAGACTTATCAAGTAGATTATGTTTATTTTGACTAATTAAGTATTTTTGGTGTTTGTAATATTAGTTGTTGTTTTTGTCATTGTGTCACTGTTTGTATTCCCCTCATGTGTTCAGTTGGTCTGATCAGCCAGTATATATTCCTTTGTGTGTTTGGTGATGGTGGCTCAGTTGTGTTACTTGTTCTTTTGATTTAAGTCTGGTTGTTTTCTGTTCAGTTATTTTTGGGCCCAGCCTATGTTTGTTTAAATTTATGTCATTTTTTTGGGAAAATAAACCCAGTCTTCATTTTAATTCATCTGTGTCTCCTTGTCCTTGGTTTGGCCCCTCACAGCAATGTACCGATATATTTAGTGTCAACTTCCACATGTGTATTTTGTAAAGGGGCGGAGTTATAGAGATAACAGTCTGACCAATCAGTGTCTGACCAATCTAATACCGGGTACCAGATTTTATCTGCAATGCAAAAGAGCTGGATCGAGTGGTGTGGAGCCAGTACCAGAAAGAGCAGCACATTTTCCCTTTGAAGCCAAAGCTTTTAGTTCCATTTGTTTTCGTTGGTGTGAAAGCATCAATCACACTGACTCCACTTGACTCCGTACCAAATGGCAAACTGTTGTGCAGCCCCTTTGGTGAGAATGCAAACTCTGGTCCAAAGCAGAGGGAAGAGGTCCAAACTAACCCTCCCAAATACGTCATGAGTGGGGGTACTAATTATTTAATTTCCTGCATATCTTCTGGCGTATGCCTTCAGCCACTCCAGTGCCTCAGTTGATTGTTTTACCAGACGCGGCCGTGATTCATTCTCCTATTGGACAGTCAAGTGTTTCAGTTGTAGGCAACTGGATTTGTTTTTTGGAGTTGAAGACGTTTCACCTTCTATCCAGAAGGCTTCTTCAGTTCTGGTCTGGATATGGGAATGTCTAGATTTAATTTCTTTGCGGACTGTGGGTGGAACTGTGAACTGTAGACCACACCCCTCATCATGTGACAAAGGATCACATGATTGACCCATTACTATTACATATCAAGACCAGAACTGAAGAAGCCTTCTGGATAGAAGTTGAAACTCCAAAAACAAATCCAGTTGTCTACAACTGAAACACTTGACTAACATGACCTGGATGAATGAGTATATTCACAGACTTCTATTGGATAAAAATGTCCAAAACAGAGAATGTAATAAACAAAGTTCCAATGTGCGAACATGTGGCTTCATAGTAACTCACTATTTTTATCTGAGTCGTCAAAGACAAACTGACAATCAGAGCAGTTTTGGTTTGTTTGCAGATGTACAAGCCGACCACACTGGAGTCTATAGGATACATAATAACTCTTATATTGGCTGTTGTGGCCCAAAGAATGGAAGTAATGGTGTGTTAAAAAAAGGTTTCTGAACAGGTAAAAATGTTCTTTTACCTCCACATCTGTTAAATGATTGAATTCAAGCCACTAACAGAGATCTCTGTTTACTGATGTTATGTATTTTTGAATATGTATTGTGTCTTTGTGTTGATTCTCCATTTTCCTCCAGATGGTGAAAAAGCTGCTGCTGCTGCTGCTGCTAGTGAACAGGTACTATAGTACCCAGCAAACAGGCAGTCGGCCTTCCACCTGCTCACCGGCTTGAGTACTCATGAGACCAGGTCTGGATCACACCTGGCCCAACTTATTCCCTCAGGAGACGCCAGGCTACAGAGAACCGTGTCCAGACTTGCCCGTTTTCAGTGGAAGTGACTCCTCCCTCTTTCAGGTCAGGCCTGTTTTCTTCCGTCTTGCCCCAGGGCGTTGTATGGAATAATTAGTCAACTTTCAATGATGGGTATAACATTGGATTAACTGTAGCACCTGAGTCTCCACGTTCGCCACGTAATCCAGCATGATTATTAAGTGGTGGCGTTGAAATCTTTCCGACATCTATTCCCTTAACTACAGTGAAAATCATTAATATCTAATCACATGTCTTCACCACTTCAGGCTTCTTGATCAAAACAGAAATAAAAGTTGAATTATGTAGATTTCTATTGTCGCCACTGACGACTCAAACAAGGGTCATGTTTGCAAATGAGGAAATAGTGTAAAGTTTCACACTGTAAAAAATAAAAAAAATTATATTTTTGCTTGAAATTTGCAAAAACAATTTAAATGAAGTAAGATTTTCCAGATCTACAGCCTATTGCCTTTTTTTTTTGTTTTACTTCCAGATGAAGGCTTGGAGCTGAATGGCATATTAGTGTTTTTGTGCACCACATATTGACCCTGTTAATGTTTAAAGATAGTGCCTTGGTTTTATTTATTTTTTTCTATATTTACCCTTTCCTAAGTAGTTTATCACCATTTCTTACAATATTGTCCTAGGTTATTTAGCATTTTTCTAGTGAAAATCTGGTACATTTAGATCACAGATTATATAGATACATTTTACAGAAATATACTTAAAATGGTTAAATATACTGAAAATGTCATTTGGGACCTGGCACAAAAGCAGGAGCAGGTCTTCACACTGGAAGAAATCTGAATCTGGCCAAGTGTCTCATCTCTAGTCAAAATAATTAATTATAATTAAAATAACTCAATTCACCTTAAAAAATAACTTTTCAGTCAGATAGAACCACTGGTTTTTAGACAATAGATCTGGAAAACCTTTTTTCATCAAATCTGACCGAGATCATTTTCATTTGTTCCATCGGCAGATTTTTTTTTTTTTGCTTGATTACATTTTTATTTTATTTATTTTAAATTAAGCAACAAAAACATAGACATATGATGTAGAAGAACAGCCCGATAGTGGATCAGGTGTCAGGATCGGGGTGGGGTGAATAAGGACTCCAATGCACAGTGCTGAAGGGAAAAATAATTTAATAACAAACTAAGAAACATAAAGACAAGACAGAGACAAAACCAAACCAAAACCTGGGAACGAACGGCCAGAGTCCGTGGTGATGATGAATGTCCGAGTTATGGTGACTGAGGAGATGGGGAAAGTGTCCGGGTTACAGAGGTGACATTATAGAATGGTCCCGCACTGGCAACTGCAAGCCTCACTGCTTTTATAGCCACAGATGAGGAACGGCTTGCAGCTGCGCAGTGCGGGACCAGGTGAGTGTGGATGAGCACTGGGGGAAAGGTCACTGGAGCAGAGGTCATGACATCAGGAGTGGATTTTAGAGGTTTCTTGGAGTGAATTAAACAAAAAAAAATCTGCATAAGGGGGTACAAATCCAATGGATGCCAATGAAGCAGGTGAAAATAATCTGTTTCCCAGGTCTATTGTGTCTAAATCACTTCTTCTATCTAACTGAAAAGTTCCTCTGGAGGCAATTCTAAGCCTGATCAGATATTTGAACAAGAAATGACAAAAGTACACTTGTTCAGATTCTGATATATTTTCCAGTGAATGTAACACACTGCATATTCACATCATTTCATATTTATTAATGTATTTATCATTATTATTATTATTATTATCATTATTACTATTAAAGCTGGACTGTAGTACTCGAGTCTGGTCTCAGACTCCAGACTTGTCACTGTACTCGCTGGTATTTGACGTGGACTTGTCTCACTCTCAGCCACTGGTCTTGCCAAATATGGGTCTTGGTCTGGACCCAGTCCAGGTGTCTTTATTTTGTTCCAATATTCAAGGGAAAAGTCATCATTCATCTGGGTAAGTTAACTGCAGAGCTAGGCGCTGCTCAGCCTGATAAGCTAGGCTATGTGTTATGTTAATGTTAACATTAGCTAACATAGCAGAAGATAAGCCAAGGTAATGTGTTTTTGGACATAGTTATTATCACTTACTGTAGGTTTTAAGGTATTACTGGATTCATGACATAAAAAATTATCAAATGATTAGTTATGGTGAAATACTTTTGTGGTTTAGTGATATTGTACTAGTATTACAAAGGGTAGCAGCTACACATATGCTCCAGCGTTCATATTAATATACACTTTAGAGTAAAGTAAATGATTGTGTATATGTGCATGTGTGTGTGTGTGTGTGTGCATGCATGTGTGTGTGTGTGCATGCATGTGTGTGTGTGTGCATGCATGCGTGTGTGTGTGCATGCATGTGTGTGTGTGTGTGCATGCATGTGTGTGTGTGTGCATGCATGTGTGTGTCCTCCAAAAACAAATTCTGCACTTTGTTCAGAAATAAAAAGAACATATTTTAAATTTCACTCTGTTTATTTTTATTTAACCAAACCTTAATGTTTTCTGAAAATAGATGTTTCTCTTTAACACACATCTAAATATCAAAATGATGCAATATAATTTTTACAGTGAAGGAATGAACCAACCATAGGAGTAAACTGGTAATACTGGTTATACTGGTCTTTGTCTGGACTGAAGCTATATTGTAATTTAGTTGTTCAAATGCTCAGTACTAGTACCTATCAGCTGTAATAGTTCAGTACTAGTACCTATCAGCGGTAATAGTTCAGTACTAGTACCTATCAGCTGTAATAGTTCAGTACTAGTACCTACCAGTGGTAATAGTTCAGTACTAGTACCTATCAGCTGTAATAGTTCAGTACTAGTACCTATCAGCTGTAATAGTTCAGTACTAGTACCTATCAGCTGTAATAGTTCAGTACTAGTACCTATCAGCTGTAATAGTTCAGTACTAGTACCTATCAGCGGTAATAGTTCAGTACTAATACCTATCAGCTGTAATAGTTCAGTACTAGTACCTATCAGCTGTAATAGTTCAGTACTAGTACCTATCAGTGGTAATAGTTCAGTACTAGTACCTATCAGTGGTAATAGTTCAGTACTAGTACCTATCAGCGGTAATAGTTCAGTACTAGTACCTATCAGTGGTAATAGTTCAGTACTAGTACCTATCAGTGGTAAAAGTTCAGTACTAGTACCTATCAGCGGTAATAGTTCAGTACTAGTACCTATCAGCTGTAATAGTTCAGTACTAGTACCTACCAGTGGTAATAGTTCAGTACTAGTACCTATCAGCTGTAATAGTTCAGTACTAGTACCTATCAGCTGTAATAGTTCAGTACTAGTACCTATCAGCTGTAATAGTTCAGTACTAGTACCTATCAGCTGTAATAGTTCAGTACTAGTACCTATCAGCGGTAATAGTTCAGTACTAATACCTATCAGCTGTAATAGTTCAGTACTAGTACCTATCAGCTGTAATAGTTCAGTACTAGTACCTATCAGTGGTAATAGTTCAGTACTAGTACCTATCAGCGGTAATAGTTCAGTACTAGTACCTATCAGCGGTAATAGTTCAGTACTAGTACCTATCAGTGGTAATAGTTCAGTACTAGTACCTATCAGTGGTAAAAGTTCAGTACTAGTACCTATCAGTGGTAAAAGTTCAGTACTAGTACCTATCAGCTGTAATAGTTCAGTACTAGTACCTATCAGCTGTAATAGTTCAGTACTAGTACCTATCAGTGGTAAAAGTTCAGTACTAGTACCTATCAGTGGTAAAAGTTCAGTACTAGTACCTATCAGTGGTAATAGTTCAGTACTAGTACCTATCAGTGGTAATAGTTCAGTACTAGTACCTATCAGTGGTAATAGTTCAGTACTAGTACCTATCAGTGGTGACAGTAGTACATGGTGTTTGTATCAGTTGTACTTGTAACTATCGGTATAACTTCATATCGTTCTGTTTCCTTTACATTAGATGATGTCATATCCAGAGGAATGGTTCTACTTCATTATCCTGGGTGTTGTGACACTTTATGCTTTTAGATCAACTAATAATAACCCAAAATGATTGACTTTATACTGTCATGCATACAACTGTTTTTTTCTGTCCTGGACTCGGTCTTGACTTGGACTCGAGTCTTTTGAACCGGTCCTGGTCTTGCACCTGTCTTGGACTCCACAATGGTGGTCTTGACTACAGCCCTGCTATTAAGTGTCAGTTGAGTGGAAGAGTCGACTCATCATGGGAAACCAGCTTTTAACAGAACAAAGTCAATTTATGGGAATATAAAAATAAATAACCTCTGTCATCTGCTGGTTTGCATAGTGTGACTTCTGTGAATGTATAAGTGTCAAGTGTTGGAAATACCTGATATAATGCATATATCTAGGCCAGTCAGACAAAATCTGTAACATAGGCCCAGATGGTTTGACATGTGTAAATGTTTGTGTAACTAAAGCTCAGTGAATTAATGTGAAATCTCTAGAAATCACACACACACACACACACACACACACACATATTTCTCAAGCTAATGACATAACTTGGTGTTATCTGGGGTATAATATGAGGAATACATTTTCCTAGAACACAAGAAATTGATTTCTTATCTTACAATGACATATAATAAAAAGACCCAAGATCTTAAAAAAAAAAAAAAGCTAAATGAAAAGAAGTGATGCCAGGAATGTACTGGTACACCATGTCACTATATATATATATATGATATATATATGATGATATCTAGAAGAGGAAAGGTGATCACAACTGAAGGGGTTGACCTACCTGAAGGGAATATCACAGATGTGCAGGAAAGTTACAAATACCTAGGGATCCCACAGACAAATGGTAATCATGAGGAGGCAGCTCGGAAGTCAGCCACAGCCAAATACCTACAGAGGGTAAGACAGGTCCTGAAAAGTCAGCTGAACGGCAAAAATAAGATCCAGGCCATTAACGCCTATGCCCTGCCAGTAATCAGATACCCAGCTGGGATAATATCCTGGCCACTGGAAGATATACAAGCCACTGATATCAAGACAAGGAAACTCCTTACCATGCATGGAGGGTTCCACCCCAAGTCCAGTGTCCTGAGGCTGTACACTAAGCGAAAGGAAGGGGGCCGAGGACTAGTAAGTGTCAGAACTACTGTCCAGGAGGAAACGGCGAACCTCCAGGAATACATCAAGAAAATGGCCCCCAATGACCAACTGCTAAGTGAATGCCTCAGGCAACAAAAGCCCAGTAAGGTCGAGGAACCAGAGGGACTATCATGGAGGGACAAACCCTTGCATGGCGTGTACCATCGACAAATTGAGGAAGTGGCTGATATGGAAAAGACATACCAGTGGCTGGAAAAGGCTGGACTAAAGGACAGCACAGAGGCGCTACTCATGGCTGCACAAGAACAAGCCCTGAACACCAGAGCAATAGAGGCCGGGGTCTACCACATCAGACAGGACCCCAGGTGTAGGCTGTGTAGAGAAGCCCCTGAAACAGTCCAGCACATCACAGCAGGGTGTAAGATGCTGGCAGGCAAGGCATACATGGAGAGGCATAACCAGGTAGCGGGCATACTGTACAGGAACATCTGTAAAGAGTATGGACTGGAGGTCCCAGGGTCAAGATGGGAGAACCCCCCAAAGGTGACAGAGAACAAACAGGCCAAGATCCTGTGGGACTTCCAGATCCAGACTGACAAGATGGTGATGGCCAATCAGCCTGACATAGTGGTGGTGGATAAACATGAGAAGACAGTGGTGGTGATAGATGTAGCAGTCCCCAGTGATAGCAACATGAGAAAGAAATAACATGAGAAGCTTGAGAAATACCAAGGGCTGAAAGAAGAGTTAGAGAAAATGTGGAGTGTGAAGGCAACAGTGGTACCAGTAGTGATCGGAGCATTAGGGGCAGTGACCCCCAAGCTGGAAGAATGGCTCCAGCAGATACCAGGAACAACATCAGAGATCTCTGTACAAAAGAGTGCATTGCTAGGAACAGCTAAGATCCTGCGCAGAACCCTCAGGCTCCCAGGCCTCTGGTAGAGGACCCGAGCCTGAAGGAGACACCGCCCACGTGGGGCGAGAGGAAAATTTTTATATATATATATATATATATATAAAGGATATTTCATTTTCCACAAAAATTGTGTTTTAGCTCCATTTGTAAAGAAAACTATCTCTGATCATTAAAAAAAATAGTGCCAATGTCCCTGTGCTCAGCTGTGATGTCTTGCTATCAACCAAAGGGAGTCATTCAATAGATCATAAAATCAGAAATGAAATCTGATGACAATTGATGGAGGTGAAGTGGTTTTAGTGAATTGTGGACAAGGTTGACGGTGGCCGGACAACGGACAAAGTGCGATGGCAATAGCTCATCGTGACTTCGTCTGGATGAGCTAAATATGTGTTTCACTTCAGTTCACACACAAAAAGTAAAAAGCATTGTGTAAGAATTCCAACTGAAAAAAAGCCCAAAAATGTAAAGCATCTTTAACTTTTACTTTGTGATCTATGCACCATGTTTGAAGCAAAATTGATGTCTTATTATTATCACTATTAAAGCAGGGCTGTCGAACTCGAGTCTGGTCTTGGACTCGAGTCCAGACTCAAGGTTTTTCATGGTCTTGGACTTGTCTCGGACTCACTGGTACTTGACTTGGAATTGTCTGGTCTTACCAAATATGGTTCTTGGTCTCGATCGAGTCCAGGCGTCTTTATATAATTAGAGAAAGACTTTCAATTTAAATTTTATTCATGAAGCCCCAAAGCACAACAATGTCATCTAACAGGACTTCACAGAGACACAATCAACTACAAGAATATATGAAAACTCCCAAGCATCCCCTGTCCTTATACCTTAAAACTTCAAAACCCAGGGGGAAAAAGAAGAAATCTTGAGAACCACAACTGAAGGACCGATCCACTCCCATGGACGGACAGATACTAGATGAACGTCCATTTGAAAAGGAGGGGGGGGGGCAGGACCATCCACCAGACAGGTGAGAGAGGAGGTTCGTGGTCACAGGTCAGCACAGGGCACAAGCGACGGATGGAAGAAGACACCCAAATCTTTAATGGGAAAAAAAAAACAAAGAAACTTTGTGCTACTTTCCACAAATGTAACCAGGTGTATTGTGGGTCACTGGTGCTCTGTAAACCCAGTTTAACCAATAGCTTTGGTGCTTAAGTGTAAACAATCAAGCAAAGAAACAAACAAACAGAACCAAAATATAACATTAACTAACATTTTCAGTTTCCACAAAATTTAAACAAGCCACTAATGGCTGTAATTAAGCACATCTATAATTAACCACAGAACATTTTGACAGTACAAGGGACAACTTGACTTCAAATATGTTGAAAGATCATCCTTCACAATTTGTGCCATCAAATGATTCCATTTTTAATCTGATTAATCACAGGGTTGCTTTAAATTAAATATTAATTTTTAATGTATATTAATCACATTTTCTTTCTTGAGAAAACAGACTCAAGAAAGAAGGGAATATATCTGCACAGAACCTATTTGTCCAAGCTAGGCAACACCTTAGCTCAGGGGTGTCCAAACTTTTTGCAAAGAGGGCCAGATCTAGTGTGTTAAAAATGTAGGGGGGCCAACCTTGGCGGACGTTCTTTAGATATAACCGCAATTAATTTAAATACATTTCAGCGAGCCGTTCTGTGTTTCACATTTGCTTTTTTATTTTAATTTCAGCTATCTTAAGCATATGTTTTGGTTCATTTGAAACATGCATGTCAAAATTCAATTGACATTGAAAATTGAAATTAAATATTCACTTAACTTCACTTTTTTTTAACGCTTTAATTAACTTTTTTGTAACAGTTGAAGAGAAGTAATTGTACTCTTGGGTGCAAATTACATTTAAAACATAAAAAAAATATCTCACCATAGCAGTTTAATATTTACAGAATTTTTAAACACAATAACAGAGAAATTGTCATATCAACAAGTGCAGGGCTCATTTAAAATATGACAGTAACCAAAAATCTTGATTGGCACACCTCTCTCTCTCGCTTGGCGACCCGGGGACAGGACCCGCGGTGGTGATGTGTGCACTAGCGGCGCACTCTGATTCAGACTTAAGTCAATGAAAAATGATGACTTGTCCACATTAGTGAAACTGAGATCTGGAGTGCAGAACAAAGGCCAGGTCTGGCTCAATAGCAGTAGTATTGATGCACAAGATGTCTTGTAAGTGAGAGTCCGATAGGCGTGTCCTCACATGGCTCTTATTTATTGCTGCTGTGAGATTAAGCTAGCAACTTTCCTCCTTTTGTTAATTGCTGCCATTTTAGAAAATTGGGGGGCCTCACCTATTAATTTGCTGTTCCTATTTGAGCCTCTAGATGGCAGCACTTAGAACACGCAGGTAACAGCACTGCTGCCCAATGTATTACGTAATTCTACGCGCGGGCCAGGCGTTATTGATTTTCTGACGGAGGCTGGGGGCCGGATGAAAATTGACCACGGGCCGCATTTGGCCCCCGGGCCGGACTTTGGACATGTCTGCCTTAGCTGAAGAATTAGCGTTAGCCTAGTGCAAATATTAGCCTTGTGTTAACATTAGCTTAATGTCAGCATTATCCCAGAGTTTGCAGAATCCCCAGCTAACATATGTTTTGTGCTGATGCCCTCTTGGCGGCGCGATTACACTCCTCTGAGGAAAAGAATTCATTTCTGGAATTCATTCTCCTCTTCAGTGGTGAATCAGCGCAAGTCGCTCCAATGATGAACGTAATGTATTTGTGTGTGTGTGTCTATCCTTTATGGGGACATTAATATGTTTTACACAGTGACATTATGAGGACCTATGACACTATGGGGACCAAAATTCAGGTCACATTATTATTATTTTATTTTAAAGAAAAAAGTAAAGAAGATGTATTTACACTCATTCCGCTGAAAACTACTTTTCTCCTTTTGGAATCTGATGGCTCACCCAGATTTACCAACACATGCTCCTTTGACAGTGGTTCATCACCTCCACTGGCTGCATACTGCATTCACAAAAAACAACAAGACCCAGAAAATGCCGGTCCATCTGACGTCAGATGGACTTTAGCATCACCCACGTGGGGTTAAACCTGTCCCCCTTTGCAACAAATCTAAAGTAGCATTAGCATTAGCATCTAAGAGAAAAGACGATGCCACAGTAGCTGCTGCACAAACTGGAAAAAATGTTGGAAACTGGTTCATGTGCTCTCTGTGGAAATAAAGCTTCATTTTTCCTGCAGGTTTTCAGAACAAGCGACGGTATGAAACCTAGCTGGATGTTACTCTGGTAAAGGAAAACACATACAGGGAGCGAGAGGGGAGGGGAAGTGTTCCATCACACATTCTGAGCCAATCAGAGACACCTCATCACCGCATCATGGACATGTATGAGGAAGTAGAAGTAAACACTGTTGTTCCACCTCCAGTCATTTTTCTACCGTGAAAAAACAACTGGAAACAAAACAATCTGGACGTGTTTTTAAAATAGAACCAAAGCACAATGTATTCAATAACAATGAAGAATATAGCAATATTAATGAAATAATCATGGAAGAACTCTTTTAATAAACTTTAACCCATAAAGACCCAGTTTATGTTGTGTCAGTCAGTAAATCAATTTTAATTTATGAGAAATTATTACAAGAATTGAAAATTAATTTACAGATAGTTTTGTAACACGACAGAAACAGTGTTTTTATCACATGTTACAGGCAGCAGTTTAGGACTATTTACATGATAATCATGAATCAATTCAGATGTTCTGAGTAACTACAAATATTATCTGAATATCTAGCCATGTGTCAATTCCTTTTCCTGAATTCTGCTGCCATCAGCATATCCAATATTCTCAGATAGGTCAGACATGGAGTGTTCCAGTTTACATGATTAGTAGGTCATCTGTGTAGGGTTTTGGCTCAGGCATGTCTGTTTGTTTGTCTATTTCTTTTTTGTCTTTAGTTCACATATAAAAAGTCTAGGGCAAATGTGACATATGCCCTTTTCCACAACATTCAGATGTATAAAGAGTGGAGTGACCGTGGAAATGTGTGCTGCTCCACAACTGTAACCACAGCAACTCCACAGCTGGAGTACGCACGTTTGACGAACACTAACCCTAACCTTGACTCCGCCCACTGTTCTTACCATGTCCTCTGGTGTCTTGGGTTGGGGACACAGCCGAGGACTGTCAGTGAGCAGCATCAGCTGACACTGCCAGGCTGTTTCACTTCCATAGTGTGTGTTCATTTTCCACAGGCCAGTCTAAAACACCTGCGGTTACAAAGAGGGCAGAGTTTGCTTCTCCAACAAATGTACTTAATTCTGCACTGATTGGGGCAAAACAAAGAAAAGTGCTTGCATTCAAACACACACACAGTTTTCATCTACAGTTTGAGTTCATACAGACCTTGAGATTTGGTCGAACACCAGGTTTCTGTATGAAATCCACACAAATCTTTGTACATGAGGCCCCTGGTCTCAATATGGAGCCCTGTTGAACATTTGATGGTTTTACATTGGGATTTATTGTTTTGTTTTTGCGGTATTACATTTGTGGCATTTTCCATTTTGTTTTTCTGAATTTGAACTTTTTAAAGTGATTTAACGACATTTATTGCAATTTTATCTTCTTTATTTTACATTTTTGTCTGTATAAATCAAGGTTCGAATAATGCGGGAGCCAGTGGGAGCTGAGCTCCCATAGGGTGAGAATGAAAGCAGCAAATTCTTTTATCTGTGGGGGTCTCTCAAATACTAAGCATGAATACTAAGCATGAATAAAATTAATTTCTAGCCACCCTATGCCCACAATGAACATGTTAAGAGAATTGTCTGACCTGTATTTAACTGTTTAAAGTGGCGTAAAGTGTTTCCACGCATGCGTAGTGCCAATACATTTCCCACTACGTAATTATGTGCATGTGCAGAACACACTGCGTACTCACCATGCCTCAGAAAAAACAGCCAGCAGTGGAGAATTACATCTTATTTTATTTCATGGTAAGTTGAAATGAAATGGCAGCTATGCAAATGTAAAAGCAATAGCCTAATTTCAATGAGAGCCGTTTGTTCCATTTTGTCTCCTCAATGGACTAGACTCAGGTTCCATCTGCCTGTTCCAATTATGTATCATTTTAATGTATCACTAGTAGGAGGGTGCATATGCTTTTTAGGTTATACTTGCACATTTTAGTGTAAGCCTATTTATTTTTATATATATATATATATATATATATATTTTTCAGATAGAGACACCCTTAGGGTTAAAATTATCATTTGGACCCTGGTGTAAATCACATATTTTCCTATATTTAATTTACTGACCATGTTGATTTTCATTAAAGCACAGATTAAAAGTGTCATTCCGCTGAAAACCACTTTTCCACGCTCCTTTTGGAATCTGATGGCTCACCAAAACTTACCAACACATGCTGCCTTTGACAGTGGTTTGTCACCTCCACTGGCTGCATACTGCATTCACACAAAACAAGAGGAACCAGGGACCCAGAAAAAGCTGGTCCGTCTAATGTCAGTCGGACTTTAGCGTCAACCACATGGGGTTAAAACCGCCCCCATTGCAGCGAATCTGAACAAGCAGAAGAAGACGGTGCCACAGTAGCTGCTGCACAAACTTGAAAGATCAAAGGGGTTCATGTGCTCTCTGTGGAAATGAAGCCTAGTTTTTTTTCCTGCACTTTTTCAGAACGGCACTGAACCTAGCTGGATGTTACTCTGGTAAACACACACATAGAGAGCGAGAGGGGAGGGGGGAGTCCTCCTTCACACATTCTGAGCCAATCAGAGACGCCTCATCACTGCGTCATGGACATGTATGAGGAAGTAGAAGTAAACTCTGTTATTCCACCTCAAGTCATTTTTCTACGGTGAAAAAACAGCTGGAAACAAAGTTATCCGGCAGTGTTGGGAAAGTTCACCTTTATTAGGAACTAGTTCAAAGTTCAGTTCAAGTTACTCAATATGAATTAGTTCAGTTCATCGTTCATTCTTCCAAGTTATTCTTCCAAGCTAGAAGTTCATGGATCCCAAAATGAACTTTTTCGTTCTTTTTTTGTGTTATTATTGTAAACTTATTATTAATCGTTCCTAATGTTATCCTGACCGTCGTCAGGAAATCAGGGGAAAATGTCGTCCTCCTCTCAGGGTTAACTTCCCTCTGCAGGTTCTTAGAACACAAGGAGCGGTTTCAGTGAGCTTTGTTTTCAATGTTTATTTCCAAGAACGGGACAACACCTGCTCTGGTCGCCGGTCACACTCTGTACATTTAACTCTTTTTCTCCGCTCCCAAAAACTCTCTGCACCCTCTCTCTCTCTCTCTGCTCCTCCCAAAACGCTTCTAATTGGCTATTCCACAACATTATGTTGCCAAAATTTGTTCAGAATAATAAAAAAATGACCTCGATGATAATGCTGTGTTTTGATCCCATTTTATGCCTTATAGGACTCAATAATTACAACGTGATAAGAACGAAATGTGAACTACATAAGAGCTTAAACATACATAAATGCCAGAATAACCGCGTTCACAACTTCCCGTTCATTTGGCAAAAGTGAACGAGTCGTTCACGTTCGTCAAAATTATGATATTGTTCATGAACAATCGTTCAATGAACTCATTCAGGTACAACACTGTTATCCAGACATTTTTTTAAATAGAACCAACACACAATGTATTCAATAACAATGGAGAATATCGCAATATTAATGAAATAACAATGGAATGAGAGTTTTAACATTAAGGGTTCTTCAAACTCAGCCCTAGTATCAATTTCTTCACATGTATAGGCCATACAAAATTACACCAACAATGCACAGGCACAAGGAAGCTTCTTGGTGCGGCTGTGGCTCAGTTGGTAGAGTGGGTCACCCACTCTACCAAAGGTTTGCTTCCTGGCTCTTGCTGTCCAGATGTCGAAGTATCCTTGACACTGAACCCTGACTTAGTCTCCCAGTAGGACTGACAGAACCTTACAAACCTACTGGTGTATGTGTGTGTGTGAATGGGTGAATGTGAAGTGCTTTGAGCACCATGACGGTGGAAAAGTGCTTTATAAGTGCAGACCATTTACCATTCTTCCACAGAGAAAACTAATGAGAAAGGGACTTTTTTCAGTCATGATATCATTAACTGAAAATATAAACAAATGTCTCCATTTACTGTCATTGATCCAACTCCATGGACTTCACCAGTGACTCAATCAATTTGTAGAAGATGACAGAGTTTCTATGGTAATTACAGAGCCTCTGAATGTCCAAATGGATCATATCTGAGGACCACAAAAAGATGAAGAACTGCACTTTACACCAATTATTTATTGGTTGAATTAATGGTGGGTCTTTATGGGTTAATATAATAATAATAAATAACACTTTTCATTCAGCAGAACCAGGAAGTGCTACAGAGAAAGAAAATTAAAAAAAAATACTGTGTCAGGGATAAAAGACTGAGCTAATAATACAAGACATGACGGTGGCCATAGTATGAACTGAATGAACAAACCTTTATTCCACCACTGTGTATTGTCTCTACACACAAAAGACAGACGTGAGTGATTTTTTCAACAGGGACATACATACAACACCCTTTCCGATCCTAATACTTAGTAATTACCAGCCCCATCAGCACATATAGAGTCAGCTGTTCCAACCAGCTAGTCATGAAACCACCTCTGTGCACTGGTCTTGTCATATGCTTACTCTTCACTCTGTCTCCCTGGGAGGTTCATGCCTACGGGGACTATTAACATCAGTCATGCTACTGTAATAGCCCCACAAATCCAAAGTTGAGAGGCATTAGTTAACAGTGGTGGCAGCGTTATACCAGGTCTGAGGGCAAAATAAACCAGGACTGACAACAGATCAGGCTGTGATCCTGTTCTGAACCCAGTGAAAAGTAAAGCAGTCAAAGTAGAAGTTAGGATTAGTCAATCTCACACACTGCTGAGAAACAGCCATCATAGTGTGGGAGTAAGAGTGAGACTGCAGAGTAAGAGTGAGACTGCAGAGTAAGGGTGAGGTCTGCAGAGTGTGATGAAGGGCTCTTCACTGCTGAATAGTGGCACATGGTAGACTTCACTCATATACTCTTAGACATCTCTGAATAATATTGCATCTAATTCCCCACTGGTTCTGTGGTGAGTGCACGCACCACATTGGTATATTTGTCAACATACACACATCCCGTACAGAAAACAGTCATACCAATACACATATTAATAGTTCTGCTCATTCATGGTCTACCTGTGCTGCTGTCAGCTTGGCCCCTCCTCTTCTGAGCGTGGGGGTTGAACCAGAGCAGGTGAAGCAGCTGCCCTTTTATGGTAAAGAAAATCCTAGCCATACCATGTGTACTCTGGGTGAAGGGGGGTTTTTAACTGTGTGGATTAATTGAGGTAAAGATGAAGTCTAAAATAAAAGTTTCATCATTGTTAATGATTTATGTATGCCACTGTGGGAATGGGTTTAATGTGGAACCTATGGTATAGCTTGGAAACGTCAAAAATGTATTTTGTTTGGTTAATTGAATAATGGTTGGGCCAGGGGAGGGGCTTAGCCTTTATAATACTCTGGCCAACAGGGCCAAAGGGTGAGTCTTTTTGGATGCCATACAGTGTGGCTGTGCTTGAACAATGTGTCTTCCTGCTTTAACAGAAAATAAAAGCAAGCTATTGAGTATTTGTAACTCTAGCCATCCTTTTTCAACTTTGAATGGAACAGTGAACCCACGTTTTTGTGACACAGAGTAAGAGTGAGACTTCAGAGTAAGAGTGAATCTCATTTCACCTCTTATCTTAGCTCCTACCCCTTACCCCTTCAAACAGAGTTATAAGGTGCAGGGCTTGAAAAGCAACCCCCTATGAATTGGGACACCCCTTCAACACTCGCCTTCGTCATCAGTTCACTCCACCAGTTGTTACGTAACCAAAAACAATAGCTTTAACCAGAAGTAATCAAACATGTCTGCTGCTGTAGGTGTTGCATTCTCTTTGGACACACAGTAGGTAGGACTGAGGGCAACAAAGCAGGGGAGGGGATACCCTGTGCCTTCTTAAAATCCAGCCACTATAGTGTTGTTTCTGTAGCTAATAGATTTTTACATTACATGCCCAGTAATAAAGTTGTAAATTGGGTAGCCCCATGCCTCCTGCTCGGAAATTATTATTATTATAATTCTATAATTTTTGAAAGAACTGCTTTTAATCATTATTTGAAAACATTGGTATAAGAAAACTAATTTTAGGGAGAGTAGACATTTTTATTATATTAATTCAACCAGCTAATGAATTGGCCCATCTCTGTACATTCTGTGTTGTGTGTTCAACTAGTTTGGTGAAATTAGCTCCAAAAAGATCCATGAATGTGTTTGTGACATTCATACTTAAATATTTGAACTGTGTTGAGTTTGACTCTCAGAATATTAATTGGAAATAATATACTTTTAATTATATTGATCTTATGTACTGAATTTTCACCAAATGTGTTTAATATTGATATTATCACTGGGATGGATTTTGACAGGTTGGCGACATATATTAATAAATGATCTGCATATAATGAAACCTTATCTACTTCTGTTCCCCTAATACTCCCACTGTACCCAATTGATTCTCTTCGATAGTTTGCAAGAGGCTCAATTTCAATTGCAAAGAGTAGTGGAGATAGTGGACACCCCTGTCTGGTAGATCAAGATAAAATGAAGTACTCAGATTTCAGTTGATTTGTCTGCACTGAGGCCATTGGCGATGCCCGACAAAACGTAGTATGGAGAAGGCCTTTTTATTGATTAATATCGAGGAGGAGAGGGGCAACTTCTGTTGTAAATGTCTTATAAAATTAAGATGTATATCCATCTGGGCCAGGTACCTTTGAGGTTTGTAGACTGAATATCGCCTGGATGGTCTCTTGTAAGGTTTATCTAGGAGAATTTACCTTCGTCAGTAATGGATGGAATATTCAAGTTATCATAAAAATATTTCAGATCCACATCTTTTGTTTATTATGATATATCCCCAGAACTTGTATGTATCTCGTTGATTAAGCCTTGCTGACTTAGAAATTCATATCTGATGAGCTAGATACCTTCCTATTTTTTTCACCAGATTCACAATATTTGTATCTCGAGTTGTTTAGATATCTGCAATATCATTAGTTTGCATATAAAAAGTTATTTGTGAGCTCATAAATTCAATATGTGTTTCTTTGTTTAGTAAATTATTATCCATTTGCCAGGTTCTGAGAGTGTCTCTGTTTAGAAATGTCAATTGTAATTTTATTGGACAGTGATCGGATAAGATGATGGCCTCATAATCAGTGTATTTGACTGCTAATAATAATTTGGCGTCTATAAAGAAGTAGTCAATTCTGGAGAATGAGTTATGTGGTTGAGAAACAAATTAATACTTACCGTAATTTCCGGACTATAGAGCGCACCTGATTATTAGCCGCACCCACCTCATTCTAAGAGGAAAACTGATTTTGTACATACACAAGCCGCACTTGTATATACTGTACGCCGCATGTGCCCACATTAAAACATGTAACACAAACACAAAATTAACCCAAACCCGACTTCAAGTCCCGCGAATGAAACTAAATGTCCTTCATTAACCCTTGTGTGGTCCTTTGTAAAAGGCACACTGGCTGTGTCCTACAATCGGGTCTTAAAAACCCAGATTCCAAAGTTCAGTTCCATAGACTCATCACCCCACCCCCCAAGGATATATTACTGTTTTCAGTGGTAAGCAATGGCATCCTACAGTACGTATAAAAAGGTACATTTGTGAGCCACCGGCTCTCTTTGACCCGAAGGACCGCACAAGGGTTAAAGTCCACAGTCCAAAAATCACAGCCGGCAAAATGAACGGAAAATGATACTTAAGGTTTGATGCAGACCTGCAGAGTCCGGGTCCCGTTGAAAGTAATCCAAGGGAAAAAAAGTGTATATTTCCAAAGGTAAGGGAGGGAAAAATATATATCCACTATTGTCCGCCGCATCCACAAACAGGTGGCTGGTCGCCGCCTCGCCTCATCTATCGCAGAGTCAGCGATAACTTTAATCTTTGGCAGAGAGTTCAGGTCAAACTCCTCCGTGCCAACGTGCAAAAATAATCCACAGGGTCTGGTCGAGCCTCTGTCTTCTCTCACACACCGCCGCGGGTTTTTCTTTAAGCAACTTTTTACCCCCTCTTCACCTGTCCGTCAACTTTACCGCTCCCACTTAAACCCGTCACCCCGTGTTTGTTCCGCCCCTCCTTTTTCATTCAGTCTTCCTCGATGCATATATTCCACCGGTCTAAATCTTACCTTTTCTGTTAGAAAAATTTTCCGTTAGAAAAATTACATAAATTGGCCGCATCACTGAAAAAGCCGCAAGGTTGAAAGTTTGGGAAAAAAGTAGCGGCTTATAGTCCGGAATTTACGTTACTTTGCGTTGGATTTGCAGATCTCCAGGAGTCTACCATATTAGCTGTGTCCATAAAAGTATGCATTATGCTAGCTAATTTAGATAAAGATTGTTATTTACTTGATGATCTGTCCAATACTGGATCCATGACAAAGTTGAAGTCCCTAGCCAGAATCAAATTGTGGGTGTGGAGGTTCAGTAGAGAAGCTAAGACCGAGCTCATGAACTACTCATCAACATAGTTGGGGGCATAGACGTTTGCCAAAATGACCAGAGTATCATATTTTTTCCCACTTACTATAATGTATTGACCGTTTGAGTCTGAAATGCAAAAGGGATATTTTTTTTTTAATTATGATATTCGCCTCCCTTGATGTGGAATTAAACTGGGAGTGGAAAACATGCCAAACCCAACTCTCATGAAGGTGTTTGAGCTTGGTTTTTAAGGTGTGTTTCCTGCAAGAGGGCAACATCTGCCCCTATTTTATTTAAATGAGTCAAAATATTGCCCCGTTTTACTGCCCCATTCAAACCTCTGCTGTTCCAGGTGACAAAGTGGACTGTACTCTCATCTCCCCCTTTAAAAGATTTCTCCTTATTTTTTCCTATTATTTAATTTGTGTACTTTAAAATAAAAGATGTATACACACACATACATTCATACATGCCCCCCCTATGTACCCCCAAAACAGAAAAAGAAAGAAAAGGAAAAATGGGAAAAAATGTAATGAAAAAATGCCAGTACTCATGACTATCAAAATGCTACTATTACTGTACTGTCAGAATACTGTGAATGTCACCCCTCCCTCTCCACCCCCAGCCTGTCCCCGAACAAGTGGAAGGGGGAGAAAAAGAAACGTAGTTTACCATTTCATCTAATGTAAAGCGCTTTGAGCACCATGAAGGTGGAAAAGCGCTATATAAATGCAGTCCATTTACCATTTACCATTCATCATTAAATCAGATCTGTCTTCTGCATGACTCTTGTTATCTTATTATGATGCTTTATCTTGCTTTTAGGCTCGGGCATAGTTTCAACTTTAAAACAAAATTAAGTAAATGAAAAAAACAAATTCCCAACTTTGCAGAAACCATGTCCAATTAACTTAACAAACCATCAATCCAATATTTGTGAAGATGCTGCAGCAAACCTGTGTATCAGAATTAGACACTTCTTAAATGTAATTTTCTGTGACATTTTAATTTCTAATTGTTACCGTCTATCACACTACTCGGCAATATGTGATTCCAGTGGGAGATTCCTAGACATCAGCACCTGTTACAGAGTGAGATGGTACCCTCCACCAGGCTACATTCTCCCTGGAGATGGTGGCTACCCATGTCTACACACACGGATCTGCCTCATGACACCATACAAGCAGCCAGTCAATGTAGCAATCTAGGGGTGCTGCAATTATCATCATGTAGCATAATTGAAAGAGCTTTTGGGGTAATGAAAACCAGGTGGAGGTGTGCCCTTTTCAGGGTACTGGAGGGTTACGCCAATATTTTCTCCTCAGGTCATTGTATCCGGTCCCTTTCTTCACAATGTGTGTCTGGAGAATGGGGACCTGCTGGAGCCAGACAAAGATGTTGCACAGGACCTCCTGGATCCCCAACCTCCCCGGGAGCCCCTAGCACTTAATGAGGGGCCTGGACATGCAACAAGGGACAGATTGGCAGCCCTGGTGTGACTGTAGAGATGTGGAATGTATATAGTTTTTTTAGGTTTATTTTTTCTTATGTTGAAACATTGACACCTTGTTTAAAATGATTGTTAAGATTTTTTGTATGAGAATGTTTGTTATCCTAGTAAACCTCTTCATATCATTATTCAATTTCAATTCAATTAAATTTTCTTTATAAAGCCCTAAATCACAACAAAGTCGTCTCAGAGGGCTTTACAAAAACACAATCAACTACAGAGATATATGAAAAGTCCCAAGCATCCCCTGTCCTTAGACCCTCCTTCTCGGCAAGAAAAAACTTCAAAACCCAGTGGGAAAAAGAAGAAATCTTGAGGAGAACCACAGTGAAGGAGAGATCCACTCCCATGGACGGACAGGCTATAGATGAACGTCCATGTATAAGTGAAGGAGGGGGGGCTCGTCCAGACAGGCAGGGGCAGTGGTCCGGGGTCACAGGTTGGCACAGGCGAGACACTGCAGATCCTGTCGTCCATGGCTCCCGTGCAGACACTGTCAGGAGAGCCACCACTCGCCACAGGGACACACACACACACAACACACACCAGGTGACTAGTCATGAACAGACTTGGTATGAAGGATAGGTTATAAAAATAACAGAAACAGGTGTGAGGGAGAGAAAGAGAGGAACTTCCCCCAGCATTCTAACTCCTAGGGCAGCCTAGACTGAACTGTGACTCATACATCATGTACACATGATGTATGAGTCACATAATTTTTAACTAACCTGACCATAGGCTTTCTCACCCTGCAGCACCACCGAAACTCCACCCACCCCACTACTCCCCAGGACAGCCCCAGGCCCGGACAGAAGCCCCCAGCCAGCAGAAGCTAATCTCCAGTGGCGGCACACAGGCAAGCGCAAAGGCCTGTGCCCGGATTAGCCAGAGCCACCCCCCAGAGAGACCACCCGGCCCCCATGCCAGATTTCCTAAAGATGGTACCAGGTAAAACACGTATTTTGATCAAGAAACAGGCTTTTGTTTAATTAAAATACAGTGTTTTAATGTCTGTTTATGGGCGATAATGAGGTAAAAACACAGCCCCTACAATGAGAAAAATGCCTGCATCCCACACCATCAGATTCACTTTCATTTCATAAACAAAACCTGACAAAACTTCGTAATTTAAAATAACCAATCTAATTATCAATCTGACACACACAATAAGATGTTTACATTGAGAAATATCACATTTTTGCAATTATGAAACAGAAGATGCAATTCGTATAGACATTTAATTACACTTGTTGTGGATTTTCATCATGGATCAAAGATGTCGACACCGGAAGTTGAGTAGAAAAAGGCTCCGTTTATTCTGACATATACAGTCCTTTATAGTCCATTTTCAGATACTCGTTCCTCACCCTAAACCTGCTCTAACCAGTCCCCTGACGTCCTTTGACGTCATGGATTAGTGCTGTCTCCTCATATAGTCATAACAACATAACATTCACTCTTCACTTATCTTACAACCCTGATAGCTTTGACACACAGAAGGGCAATGTGACCTTTCTTCTCACAAATGATATGTCATACATATGGATATATATATATTAATTCCCAACATTCCCCCCTTTGATAATTATCAATTATCAACTTCATTTACCAGTTCAATGCAAGTAAGGGTGAAAAACCTGTCAGATGTTTATTAACAGGAAAAGTCCCTTACGACCCCCAATCAGAGTTTGAGCCTTCTGCACATCTTTATATTTGGAGCGATCACCAGTGGCTTGCATTGAAGGGATGTCAACCGAGATGGACTAAAACTGAGCTGTGAATAATTTATCTAACTGTTGATTTCATGTTGATTAAATATTGAGTAATATAGGATCTTATGTAATTTATAGACACTATTGATTCCAATTAATATAATATAGTAAATAGTAAGTAAATAACAAATAGTAAAATACAACACTTAATTTGAAATTTGTGTATAAACCACCTCATTTAAATTAATTTCAGATATTGATTAGGAATTATCATATTGCAAAGTGAATACATGAAATGTGGATTACTATGATTATTGATTGAATATGGATTAATATGATTACTGATTACCTATTCTATAAAAGAAAATCACAACATTGTCATTTAGGATGGAGAACAATCATAACAACAGAGACAGTATACCCATTGATTAGCGGATGAACAATAAAATAATGAACAATCCTGTTGTGAATAGACATGAATATGTATGAATAACTTTGAATCATACCCAAAATAAATATTGAAGAATATAAACAGTCCAGTCCAGTAGTCCATGTCCGTGTTGAGCTAAAGTTAACGTCCTTATGTTTGTCAACATCAGTTTCACCTGTCTACAGTTATCAGTTTTGGCTTAAACTATAAAATAAATAATCACTCACTGCTACACTCCTCATTTTGGTTAAACTATCGCCTGTTCTGGGTGGCTGTGGTTCCGTTGGTAGAGTGCTACGTCCAAAGAGCAAAGGGTCAGCAGTTCACATGTTAAAGTGTCATTGGGCAAGACACTGAACACTAAGTTAGTCCTCATAGGGTCAGTAAGCGCCTGTGTACGGCTACAGCTGTCTACTGGTGTATGAATGGGTGAATGTATAAACTGTGCTATATACGTACAGTCCATGTACCGTTCTAGTTTCAACATCAACTATTTACCATTGGTTAGTGTTCTAAGGTTTACCTCAGAGATGATAACATTATTACATTATTATTTCCTTCTTTAGCAGATCCTTCTAACCTTAGGGCATTAATGTCTTCATGGGTTAGGGTTAGAGAGTTAACAACATTTGATTGACCTTGTTTTTTGCCTCTCAAAACACACAAATCAGAACTCCTTATCATTGGCAGTGTTACCAGTTTGGGCCGGTATAGAAACATTTGAGCTGTTTTTGCTAACATTTCAGCATTATGAAAACAGCACTACAAACTATTATTTTATGATTTAAACAAAACAAATTCAGTATATTTCACTTCCTCATATTATGCTCATGTAACCTTCCCTTTCCCTTTAATTTTAATTGCATTAAATTATTCAATTGTTATAGCAACATGACATTGTAATGTCACATCAACAAATGTGTAATAATGATCTTATGTGCAAGAGTGATTCTTATGTGTGTAATGGTGATGTGTGTGTCTGTGTCTGTGTGTGTGTGTGTGTGTTGTCCAGGTATTGGGAGTCTCCTTCCTGCTTCTTTCTCTTATTATAAACTATGTATCTTGTTTATGTGTAAACAAACCTCATGGTCAGTTTTAACCTCTTATTCATCCATGTCTTTTAATTTGTTCCATATAATGTCTAGGTGGTTTCAACACTTAAACCTGAGACGAAGTGACCTTTATTTTAACATTTCCCCTGGCACTGTCTAAGATAAAGTAGAATATTCCATTAGGTCTTATACGTTCGATAGTCTACTGTCATTTCATTTGAATGCATGTTTATTCAATTTTAAAAGTTTTCATTTGAAGATGTTGTTGAGCGCATTTTCTGAAGTGGGTGAGTTTCAGGAACGCGCTGGGGTGGAAATGACGGATATATATATATTAATTCCCAACACACTCCATCAGTGTTTAAATATGTCTTTGATTAGTTTGGATCCATGTTTATTTTGTGATTATGATGTGTCATGTGACTGATGGTGTATGAACAAAAATTGTCAAAGTTTTTAATGACAATGTTAATTCTGCTCATTGTCCATTCTTTTTTATGTTATATTACTGTGTGATTGTTATTACTTTCATGATTTATTAATAAAGAACAATAAAAAAACTCATTGTGTTCTTTCTTTTAATATTCTGGAAAAAATTACATCATATATTAAATTCCAAACATTACCATCTGATAAGGATGTGCTATATCTGATAAATTCTTTATAAACAATTCTTTTAATAATTGTCAACTTTTGATGATCATCAATCTCAATCAATGTATCATAAGTCGATTTTATTACTCTAATTGAAACAGCTAAATTGACACTTTTCAAATCAAGTAGTGTGATCGTTTGATGTGAGTAATAAGGAGTCGACCAACTGGATAGAAACAAAAGAACAAGCCGTGATTAATTGGCTCTCCTGACATGTTCATTTGAAAAACTTGAAAACAAGTAAGGCCAATGAGTTCTTTTATTATTTGCAATCTTATTTGTCAATCAATCGATGAATTAATAATGGATTTGACTTTTTTATGATTGTGCAATCATGCTATTCAAAGGCTGGTGGCAGACACTTGCTGGCACTGGTTTCCACACTTGATAGAGGGCGCTGCGGCCACGGCATTGTCACAGAAAACAGGGCTGTGCGGAGCGAAGTTAGGCACTCTTTGATGCCACCAAGAGTGAAGGGCCCATTGATGGCCTTGCCCCCAGCACCTTGTGCATATGCTCTCAATAATGCCGTGTTGAGGCAGTCAATTGATCTTTATCTGTACCACCCCTATGACTTGGGAGTTTTCAGCTCCTGCAATAAGCAAAAATTTATTAAATTTAATTAAACTCCATGACAATTTTTCAATGCTTTGCATTACTCACATGATATTCATCTACTTATAGGACATACATTTCTTCCTGCTTACCTTATATTTCTTATTTAGATTTTTTTTTTTTTTGAGACCTGCTGGGAGGGCACCACCAGCCCTTGCTCCTTGATGAGGGTCCTGTGTCATAAATATGAGGGATAAGGTATGAGGACAGTTGACACTTTAAAAGCACTATTAATAAAACAAACCATTGGAAGAGACCTAAAACAAATGACTCACTCCCACTGTTGTTTGGCTGAAGCTTTTGACCTAAAAAAAACATGTTTGTGTTCGGCATGAAACTTGAGGCACCTTGTTTGTGCTTGAGTCCCTGTGAAACACATGGGCATACTTGTGATAATGATAAGCTGAATGACACACACAACACTCAAAAGCCGTAGCAAAAAATGACAACTGTGTTGCTCTGTTGTCGCAATTCCTTCACTACTTCCATGCAACAAGCGATTAGTACACATTTACGTGAATAGCGATTACCATTACATATTGCAACAATGTGAAACTTTATACAACAGTTATCATATCTTACAAACAGTTAATTACGGTAAAAAGACTTCATTTGTGTACTTACTTACTTTAAAATTATTCACATTGTATTCTGGGAAATTTCCCCTTACCTCTCCATTTGGCTCTGGAAAATCTGCATTTGTATAAAGCCCCTCCCCCTCCCCCTCCCCCTTTACCTGAATTGTTACACCCTCACCCCTAAATGGGGATTTACAAAACAGAAGGGAAGGGGTGGAATGAGATTCAACCTAAGGGTGAGACTGCAGAGTAAGGGTGAGGTCTGCAAAATAAGAGTGAGGCTAGTGTAGACACACATATATAGTTCTTTTCCACCTTCATGGTGTTCAAAGCTCTTTACATTACCCTCACATTCACCCATTCACACCCACTCATACACCAGTAGGTTTCTAAGGTTCTGTCAGTCCTACTGGGAGACTAAGGGTTCAGTGTCTTGCCCAAGTACACTTTGACATGTGGACAGCGCAAACCGCCAACCTTTCAGTCATTAGCTCTACCAACTGAGCCACAGTTAGTGCACACTTGTGCACTAAGTGTAGTTGTTCACTACACTTAGTGTAGGCTAGCGATCTGACTATGATGGTATATTTAGGATCACAAGACAGTTCGTCGACTGGAGCCCAGGGTGTGAACAACAACAAACAAAACAAACAAAATTTAAATTTTAATATATTATAATATATTATTATTTTAATATTTTCATTCAAAATATAGATGTTATTATGGTGCAGAGAGAAATACATGGCTAGACATGTTATGAAGTTTACCCATTTACTGAACTGATATTCAAGGTAACATACTATGCACTCGCAGGTGCATAACTGAAGACCAGGCCCACACTTACACACAGGAGAACCACGACTTTTCCCAGTGGCCTGCCTGCCCCCCCTTTGTTAGTGTGCCTATAAACCATGATAACGTGCTCGGAGCTCTGCGGAGTCGGAGCGGTAGGGATTGGTTAGTGGCTTCATTATATATATATATATATATATATATATATATATATATTTTTTTTTTTTAAGCCTACATCCTGGGTCAGTAAATGAATGTGGAATGGTTCTCACAGAGCGGGTTGAACACATGCTAAGATGTGGCAGGTGGTGAGCGCTGAAGTGACAGTAATTAAATGTAGAAACCTTAGCTGAAGCTGGTGGGAAGGCAGTCGTTAGCAACAGTGAATCCACTAAAACACACATGCATCACACACACATTTCACATATTGACTAATGCTGGCAGTAATGAGTGGGTGTGGAAATGACAGGTACACTCTATGAGCTGATGACTGCTGTCTATTGTCACAGACCCGTCATCAGGGTTTTCATGCACTGGGAAAAAATCCTCTAATACAAGCAAATAAATTAATGTAAGACATTTTTGCTTGATTTAAGTGAAAAAATCTTGAATTAAGAAAAACAAGTCTTCAATTGAGCAAAAGAAATACTCTTGAATGAAGCAAAACAAGTAAAAATTTCTTGAAATAAAATTTTCCAGATCTATTGTCCATAAATCAGTTGTTATATCTGACTAAAAGGTTTGTCTGTAGATGATTGTGTTTGACTTGATCTATCAGAGTCTATCAATGGTCTTTGACCTCCTCCATCAGTGACTTTTGACCTTCTCCATCAGACTCCATCGGTGACCTTTGGCTTCCTCTAATCAGAGTCCATTAGTGTCCTTTGATGTCCTTGAAGATGACACCAGCTGTGCCGCTGAGCTTTTACAGTCCAGTAAAAGTCTTCGAGAGTCGCTGCCATCCAAGCCTCAGCATTTGCTCGTTAAGTTCAAGTGTTTGCTCCAATCTCTGGATAATTTTTCAGAAATAGTGAAACTAGGAATTGCTTATGTGACGTGCTTCACGGTCAAAAGAGACAGTGAGGAAGATAGCAGATGACACGGAGGAAGTGAAAGAGCCATTCAACTTCCTGACAAGAGAGTTTATGCTGTTGTTAAACAAAAAGACCCGTTTCAGTTCAATGGGGAAGTGCGACAATTGAGAGAAGTTTTCCAGGAAAAGGGTGAGAAGATTGAAGACTTCCAAAAAAGACTGAGTGATCTGGAGCAACATACAGGAATGGAGGAGTTAGTAGTGACTATTAGGTCTGACTGGACTCAATAAGGTTGTAGCTTTATGTCTTAGCTTTTTTCAAAACACGTGCATCCCACTTCACATCCAGTACCGTATACCTATGTCTCAGAACATTACTTTAACTTAACTTAAAGAATCAGAGTATAGCTATAACAACTCAGATATCACCCCCCCATCCCTTAGAAGCAGAAACATAACATTAGTCTATATTCCCCAGAGTCACTCATCTCCCAGTAACATAACTGCAATGCTAAACAGGTGGAGCCCTCACTCTCTGAGGCCATGTAGACTGGGGACCTGCAACCTATGGTGGCAATGGGTTGCCTCCCACCTGGCTCCCTTGGTCTGGGATGGCAGTTAAGGGCTGGTGTTGTGGACAGTGAGGAAGTAGATGTTGTTGGGCATACAACTCTGTGCATGCAGTCTGAGTGCCATTGGGTTCCATTCTCCGGTCGATAGTTGACTGGGCCCAGCTGCTAGGTAAACAGAGAGGCTCAGACCTATATGACCGGAGCATGTTTTGCTGATGGGTGTGTTTAATCCTGACCCACTCCCCGGTGGAGAATGAGAAGATCTGTACTTGGTAAGAGGCATCAAACCTTCCCTGTATTTGGGCCTGTGCACTTTGGACCTGACTTCTGGCTTTCTGGAGCCCTGGGCTGTGATGTGCAGGAGCTGGTTTGGCTCTCAAACAGCCCAGAGTTCCCACCCAATCATGAGCAGCGCCAGTCGTAGTGAGGTACTTAGGTGCTCTGACATTGAGGAAAGTTCGGTTGAGTGTGGCGCTGAATGTTTTCCCTTCTTCCAAACAATACCAGATTCTGTCTTTGAGAGTTTTGTTTAATCATTCCAAACCCTTTTACTCTCTTGGTGGAAGGACTGCAGGGCCAGAACTCTGTTGATGTGAATTGGGCCCCATTGTCTGTCGTAACAACACAAAGCAGGCTCCAGCGCCTAAACAAGTTGTCATGGCGGTCAGTGATGGTGTGTGTAGTAATGAGCTCAGCTCAAAAGCCTCTGGCCACTTTAAATGAAGATCATGTACAATTAGCACGTAGTGTACATGTGCAGATGCTCCAAGCAGCTCACAGCAGAGGTCAATCTGGATATGTTCCCATGGTGTGGATGGTCATGGTGTTGGGTTAAGAGGCACTGTAGGAGGCTGACCCATCTTGTCACACAGAAGACAGCAGGCATAGTTACGTATCAACTCCTCCACATCTCCCAGGCATACTAACATGATGGCCCCAACTTTACCCTTTACTCACAGGTAAAGTTGTACTGTTTAGTCTATCAACCCACCCCAACAGTCTAATAGGCTTGTACCCTGAGCCTTGCATCGCCAAAATGCAGAATGAAAGGACACCTCTTGCCCCTTCAAACATACATTGCCCTCCAGTTTAAGCCACGCCCACTTCCAGCTGTATTTAATGCTGGAATCCAGCTGTTTAACAGTTGCAACATCCTCCTCCCCTAGCACACTCATTCTGCAAGAATAATATTCATATTATGCATCAGTATTAACTATAAACAGAGCTCTAAATTAACTTTGTCATCACCAGCCAAAACGACCAGTATATGTTAATATTACTTGCCAAAGACACATTCACTGATGAGTCAAAATAGCTAGTAAGTTTTCTTGTCTACCAGCCACACTTCATTTGGCAGATGTTAATGAAGAACTGGTTTCTCTAATGTGGTTACGCAGATGTCAGAATCAACAGTGATTGGTGGCCAGTAAATGTCACTCTTAATTTAGATTTGTTTTGTGTATTTCTTACATCTGGGTAACAACTTATTGGGGACACCAGATATCATTTCAACTGGTGTTAATTTAGAGTCCTAACCACTCTCATTGTTCATGTCAGAAGAAACTAAAGCTGTAAAACAGTAATTGACATTGAATGGCGACGAGCGACAAAAGCTACAAGCAGCGACTTGAAAACAACAGCAACAACACACACAGCAAGACTTTCCTTGAGGGTTTTCACCCCAGTCGTCTCCTCTGACACTGAAAACCCTGTCAGTCAATGGATGAAGACAGAACAGTGTACAAGTGTTGGCTATTTGTAGATGGCTCAAAATCATTAATTTTCAATGAATCAATAAATAAGACTTGTGACGAGCAGTGTTTCTGTTATTTAGGGCTGTAACTATCAAACATTTTTGTAATTGAGTATTGTGTAAATTTGTTCATCAATTAATCAAGTAATTAGAAGAATTCAATTTTTTTAAACCCTTTAGCTTCTGACGCATCATTGGTGAGTGTTCTATATGTATCTTCAGCCTATGTTATGCTTCATATGCACACAGAAATAGACTTTGACTGATGTCCATGTACTGTATCTTTTGATACAGGTCATGGCTGTACATTTTTGGAATACACATTACAATTTACTTTGCTTAAAGCCTGAGTAACAACTCATCATGACCGGGAAAGGGGTCTACACCACTGTTGTTATGGCAACCAACGATGCCCGGTGTATGCTGAGAGAAATGACCAGCTGTCCGTTGAATCGACCTTCTCGGTTGAAATTAAATGAGCTCATTTGATGAGACACAGGCTGCTTTTATGGTTTTGAACCTCAAAGTATGTCTAGAAATGGTGTAAACCCTGTGCTACTCTGAACTACTTCTGTTGCATTTCTGGAACTTGTATTCCAGAAATGCAATGTGTGTTTCACCGGATGTCGTTGGTTGCCATAACAATGGCAGCGGAGACTTCTTTCCTGAGTCAAAATCCTTGAAGCAAACTGGTCATGATGAGTTGTATATTTTAACTGCAACACTACTCAGGCTTTAGGCAAAGTAAACTGTAATGTTACCTCAATTTAACTGACAGTAAAGGTGTATTCTGGTAAAGGTGACCAAGTTCACTGACGGACAGCCACCACCAATGGAAACTATAAACTCATTATTTTGACCCAGACATCTTTATATGAAGGTTGATTGATAGTAAATGGTCTGCACTTATATAGCGCTTTTCCACCTTCATGGTGCTCAAAGCGCTTTACATTAGCTTCACATCCCCCCATTCACACACACACTCATACATACACCAGTAGGTTTCTAAGGTTCTTTCAGTCCTACTAAGTCAGTGTTCAGTGTCTTGCCCAAGGACACTTCAACAAGTGGACAGCCAGAGCTGGGACGCGAACCACCAACCTCTCGGTCATTGGGCTCAGTTGTACTGATTCAAAGAAAATGTAGTAGAACCTCTAGTCTAGTCAAAACTAGACTAGAGGTCTAGTATTGGCAACTAAAACTAAACTCTCAAAAGGTACACGGACCCTGCAGCTATGGAACGGTTGATCTGTCGATGAAATGACAACGTTAAAGTCCACATTTGATTTCAACTTTATTCTTGACATTTCGAGATTAAAATCAAAATTTTAAAGTCCAAATTTCAACATTAATCTCACCATATCATAACTATTTTTCTTCACATTTGGCCCTAATACTCTGTCGTAGAGCACACATGTGGAAGCTGTAGTGCTGCTCTCTCTCTCTTCCAACTTGCTGACTCTCTCTTTGAAAATTTTCCTCTTTCTTCATAATTTTTCCAACCGGAATTATGTAATGAGTCAAAGACTCGACAAGACAATTGCCAATTGAAATTTCTCAAGCGGTGCATGTTCACTACACTCTCCATTCACCATCTGTCTTCTTGAAAACCTGGTTGACGTCAGATCGCTGTCATGAAGCCGGGAGAAAGAGTACATTTAAGACATTCTTGTGACATATGAACTGTGTGTGCTCCAGTTGTAATGCTCAAGTTTTAAAGTAAAGATATATTATATCAGTACTAAAGTAAGTTATAGGCGTACATCCAAAAGTAATTATGTTACTAGCTATGCTAGTAATAACAAACAGCTAGCAAATGTCATCAAGCAGCTAGCATGATTTTTCAGTTATTTGGTAGCATTGTATAACACATTTTAAATACTGGATTTGGAGAAGACGAAATAACCTTGGATGGTGAAAACAATGAGCCTCAAAGGTCAGATTTATAATAAACAAGTGTGAATATATTCAATTTAATCTAGCTATTTATATACATGCTTATACTTTTTTCAGTCTCGATGACATTTTGCAAAAACTAGCTGGACAGGTGGACCACTTTCAGACAGTGTCCTTGGTAAAGTTTTCCTGTTAGACATGGAATGACCCAGTATTTTCTTTTAGATGCTGAGCCTGAAGATTCTGTGGGGGACACAGTCATTGAAAACACAAAACCCCTTACAGTTCCGGTAGTTCTACAATGGTTAACAGGGCAAGTGCACAAACCACTACTGCCAAGTGAAAAGAATAATTTTGGTTTTATTGTTTTAGTTCATATTACTGTCATTTGTCTGTTCTTAATACCTGATCTGCACCAACATGTTTACGTGCAAATGAATTACTTGCTGTTATTAGACTGTAATTAACAGTATTCTTAAAACATTTTAATGCTGTTTGTTTATTTCATAGTTGACTGTTTAATTTTACATTTTAATTTACACAGTTTACATGTTATTCCTCTCTTAAAAAATTAAGAGTACCACAGTTTGTCAGCCATGGTGCTGTGTCATTTGTTCAGCTGACAAGAAATTTATGTAGGCTACATACTGTTCCATGTTCAAATAAATGTCTCTGCGAAAGCAGTGTGACGGTCCTCTTGGGTTATTGGACTTAATGGATTGGGAATGTTTGGTACTTCGATACCACAGCCAGAATTGTATGGGATCCCTACATTTTCCCAGTCAATGGTGTTGACCTCTGGATGCTGAAAACAACACACATGCAGGTACTGATGGCAAACTGTTCTGAACTTGTGCAACATTTTCAGTTTCAAAACAATAAGAAACAAAGAGTATTGCTGGCGTAGCTCGTTATTAAAGTTTAAAATTAAGGAATAGTAATGAGTTAATTTTAACACATTCAAACTATCTTGTTGATGCTCTAATGTACCAGCTCATAGTCATGATTGAACTTTAATTTAAAAATTGTTCTTTTCACAACGCTACCAAATAAAAAATCATGCTAGGTGCTTGATAACATTTGCTAGCTGTTATTGCTTGCATAGCTAGTAGTGTAACTACTTTTAGATGTACACGTTTAACTGACTTTAGAACTGGTATAATATAACTTTACTTTAAAATTGTAATACTTGAGCATTACAACTGGAGCACACACATTTCATATGTCACAGGAATGTTTTAAACTTACATTTTCTTCGGCTCCATGATAGCGATCTGATGTCAACCAGCTTTTAAAGAAGACAGATGGTGAATTGGGATTGTAGTCTGCGTGCACCGCTTGCAAATTTAAAAATAATAGAGAAAAATAATAAATACATTTTTTTGTGTTTATTTCAAACAAAATATGCTGTTTCAATTTGTTGTTGACTTGTTTTTCCTACTGTATACAAATGAACTACTATATTTTGAGTACAAATTTGAAGACTGCATTTGCTAAGATTTTGATTCTTTCCCAGTGCACATGGTCATTCCATTCTCCAAAAGTTTTCTTGTCTTTCTTTCAGATTTTGTCAGACGTTCAGACCTCAGGAGCAGTTTTCTTCCAGTGCTCATCACTAGGAAAAGAAATGCATCCATGATTACGATTCTCAGATGAGAGTAAGGTGTCACCTTAACGTACAGTGTATCACACACCTAACAAGTCCCAGTGAGCGGCTGCTGTCTTCCTGTGGGATTAACAAATGCTAATTGCCATCCTCACTAATGAGGCCCAACTCTTTCCTACATCCTTGGGTTTGGACATATTTCAGTCTATATCCCTAAGCATTCCTCCATTTCCCAGACAATGATCCCATCTTCACTTTGACATTCAGAGCACTGGGCAGAAATCACATCGCGTCAACACCCACCGTGGGCCTTCAGTTTCCTCACAGGATTAAACAAATTGAGGCTTTCAACCATCTTTGTTTGGCTGGGAATAACATTTAGATATTTAAAAATACAGGAATGCATGAATATTCTCCTCTAGAAAAAAAGTCAATTAAAGTTTATAGCTCAGCAATTCAGTGTGAATTAAAGCTCCCAGTGCTGCAGAAGTTGCACATTGTTATTTTTTCATCATCTTCTACATCCCACATTCTTCTTCTTCTGTGTGTGCAGCTTTGCTCCCTTCATGGGAATCTGTCACCATGGAGACGCTCAGATGTTCCCCTGTGGCCAGAGCCAGCAGAGGTTCCAGCAGATCCCACCGGAGCAGATCCATCCTCACAATGATACCAGTTGACTTTTCATGATGAGATCATCATAGACATTATTATTTGATGAGTGCCTCCACGAGAGTAAAGACGTAAAGTAAATGATGATTTACTTTACGTCGCACACGTACAGTTCAAGGTAAGACATCGGCATTAGACACTGAATTTAAAAAAAAAATCTGGCCAAGTGTATTAGTGTCATTTCTACAGTTTAAATCTGTGATCAGATTAAAATTGGACAGAATCCCTTACAAAGAAACTTTAGAAGAACTAGTGTACAGAAAACAGATCTGGAATTAATCTGATGTCAAGAAGTCTTAAAAAGATTTTAGAGAGGCATTTTTTCCAATGTCGCAGTACACATACCTTTCACAGAATTGGGTCATTTTCTGATACTATTCATATCAGTGAAAACCCCAGGAGTTCAATAATGATGGGTTTACCCTCAACTTCAGTTTCAGGATCAATGCTTTCCTGCAGAGGAGTGTTTATGATTTTAACAGCAACAAGTGGTTGAAAAAATATTATTGCGGTCATTATTTTCTTTTTCTGGGATAATAGACGTGAGGTTACTGCATGAGCAACGACCACAATCTTCAACAAAATATCACCTGGGAAACATGTAGTCCAAATGACAATGGCATTTGTTTTCAGTGTTATTTGACTTGTCTAAGGTTTGTCCATGAATATCCCTGTCATCTTTTTCTTTGATCATCTGCACACACTGTCTCGATGGCTCTGCAGTTCTTACCTCCAACTTTTTGCATTTGCACAAGTTCCTGTAGTAGTGAAAGCAACTGTACAAAAAATGAGCTCAAAGCGTGACGGTAGGTCAGGGGTCAGCAACCTGGGGCTCCGGAAGATGAAAGAGCAGCATACGGCTCTATTCATCCTTATCCTGTGGGTCGAGGGGCTTGGGAAAATAAATTACTAAAAAATATATATATAATTGAAGTGTATCTTCTTTGTGTTAGTTCTATTTTTATTTTAGTCCTAAACTGGAAGATTAATGTGATCTTGAAATATTAAAGTATTAATAAAATAAGTATATTTTATTGTTTTTCATCACTCAAAATAATTGTCATACTCGTGCAACTCAGCATACTGCATACTCGCCAAAAGACAGTCCATTTGTCACAACTTTCAACCCCAGTAAGACCAAGTATGGAGAAATGTAAGAAAAGAAAAATATCTGAAGACCTGGTGACAGAACTGGACCTGAACGCACCGTGGACCTGAATACACCGGGGACTGAAATGTAATATGCATGGGCTCATAGTGTGGAAAAAGAAATAAAAAAGCATATGACAAAGCCCCCCCCCCCTACTTTGACATCTAAAACTTCATTTTAGATGTCAAAGTATTTGCAGCTCAAACCACCAAAATCTAATAATTTGTTGGTTTCCACATTACCACCATACCCTAAAAATTTCATCAAAATCCATCCATTAGTTTCCAAGTTATGTTGTACACAAACAAACCAATACCCGCAAAAACATAACCTCCTTGGTGGAGGTAAAAATAAACACTTTTCATACTGCTGTATTTAGGGCAGTTTGAGTTTTCGTGTGTGTTCAGGGCATGAAATTTGAGCTCAAATCAAAGGCAGGAGAAAGAAGTCATAACGTCATGCACAACACGCTGACCCCCAGAAAACGTGCACATGGCTAATTTAATTATGCTAAAGGACAGTATTGCATCTGAAGCACAGTGTGAGAGTGTTGCAGAGTGACAAAGGATGGGAGGGTGAGATAACCGCCTCAGCAGTGATGATTGGCTAAGGTTTAGTAAGATTGTGTCTTCAGCCAATCAGAGAAATTAGGGGCCGATGCTTAGAGCACATGCAAAGTGGCAGGTATTTAGATATTTACAGCTCACAGCAAGAGATGGGGGTGGGGGTTAGCAGGGGTGACTAACCCAATAGTTACTTTTAAGTAAGGCTGAATCCCATTTCACCCCCCCCCCTTTAAATGGAGCTATAAGGGGTAGGGCTTGAAAAGCAACTCCTATGAATTGGGACAACTCTTCAACACTCACCTATGTCATCAGTTCACTCCACCAGTTGTTACATAACCAAAAACAATAGCTTTAACCAGAAGTAAACAAACATGTCTGCTGCTGTAGTTGTGTCGTTCTCCTGGATATTAACAAATTTTCACTAATAACTCTGTCCAATGGGAGAAGTGCTACGCATCGACAGATTACTCCATGTTTACGTATATAGCAATTTTTTTTTCTCGTGTGTTTTATGGAGAAAATGACCATTACTCATTGTGACAATGTCAAACTTTATACAATACAACAGTTATCACAACTTAAAAACAGTTAATTAGAGAAAATACTGCATTTGTGCACTTCTTTGGTAGCCTCCGCCATTTTAAAAATAATTTGCATTGTATTCTGGGAAATTTCTCGTACCCCGACGTTTGGCGTCTGCCTCTAGAAAATATCTGTTTGAAGGAGTATAAAGCCCTTACCCTTCCCCCTACCTCTGTGCCTTAGCCTGAAGTGACACACTCCTACCCCTACACGTGGATGCACAAAACAGAGGGGTTTTTAGTTTTTATGAAAATGCATTTATAGAAGAAAAACGAAGGAACCAAGGTAAATGTCTGCGTTTTCAAAAATACCTGGGTTTGTATAAACAGGCCCTTACTCACAAAATTTTTTCCAGTGTTTTTATTCCTCTTTAGATTAAATAAATAAATAAATAAAATACTAGAACTGCAACCAGTTATCAGCAGGTGCCGACACCCTTGCCGTCAAAACCTGAGCAAGTTGGAACCCAGGGAAATCGTCTCCCGCAGTCCTGTGGGATGCGAAATGCATGCAGTCACATTCCACAGTTCCAGCGGTGCTCTGGAACCCTATTGTAATCGCTTTTATTTTTTTTCTCCGTGAAAACTGTTACTAAACCATACATCATGTAATATAGGCATTTGGGGTCTGGTCCAGACCCCAGCACATAACTCAGATGCAAAAACACAGAAGGTGGCACTACACCAGAAAAAACAGCATTTGGGGATATAATTAGCAAACCATACATTGCACATTCAAAATGTGCAATGTACGGTTGCCCATGTGATACTAGCCCATTTGCCCCACAACGTTTTTCCCTGTAATAAGCCACGCCCACATTGGCCAACCACACCCACTTCTAAATATAGTCTCATGAATGACCCTTGATCACACCCACCACGTTTCAAGCTGTTTAAGAGATATACATTTTCAGTGTTTATTCTACGGCCCTCTAGAACGTTGCGGCAGCTCCCCTTCACTTTGAATGATGTCAGCGGGCAGATTTTTTTTATAACCGCCCCCTGCGCCGTTAACGCCCGCTGCCCATGGCAACAGGTTTTGTCACTTGAGATTCACTGTACCATATCACTCCGCAGGTAGTTTGGACACTTTTAAAGTAAATATTCGCTTCGTTGTAACTGCTAGCTCATCCAGTGTTAACCTATCCTGATGTTATCCTGACCGTAGTCAGGAAATCAGGGGAAATTGCTGTCCTCCTCTCGTACAGATTCTGCAGGGCTGAGGTAAGTATTTTACCCCGGGGTTAACTCCTCTATGCTGGTTTTTAGAAAACAAGGAGCGGTTTCAGTGAGCTTTATTTTCAGTATTTATTTGCAAGAATGGGACAACACCTGCTCCGGTCACCAACCTGACAGTGTACATCCGTCTCTCTTTTTCCTCCGCCTAAAACTCTTTTCACCCCACTTCTGTCTGTCAAAATTTACCAAACTCAAGACATACCTTCAAAATCATATGTCAACCTTCTGTTGATAGCATTTACTTTGACTGAGATATTGCCATATATACCATTTTGTTTAGCTTGGTATGATTCATTTTTTGTTCAAAAATGTTGAATTTTTAAGAATTTTTTATTTAAACTGAATATTTTTTTTCAACTTGAAACGTTGAGTGTGTGTACCAAATTACATGCAGTTTGGATGAAAACCCGAGGAGGAGTGAAAAGAAGGTTTTAAATTTATCGCGATTTTACAAAAAAAAGTTGGGATGCAAATGGACGTGGCTTACCCCATGTGATTCAGTACTCTTCAGAGAATCTGTGGATATGTGTCTTTTGAATGTGCGATGTACGGTTTGAGAGTTATGACCCCAAATATGTTTTTTTTTTGGTATCTGGTACCTTCTGGGGTACGGGAATATTTGCGTCTGAGTTACGTGCCGGGGTCTGGACCAGACCCCAAATGCCTATATTACATGATGTACGGTTTAGGCTGCAGGAACAGTTTTTGCAGAGGAAAAATTTTAAAAATTGAGCGATTACAATAGGGTTCCACAGCACCGCTCTAACTGAGGAATGTGGATGCTTGCATTTTGCACCCCACAGTCCCATCAGCTCTCTGCACCCTAAAAACAATCTAATATCAGAAAGTGATTTGGACAAATGTAATAAGAAAATTTTTTATACTGTTTACAATTGAACAAACTCAAATCCTAGTTATTTACTTAATGGAGATACTATGGAAAAACAACTTTTGTTTGTTTTAGACAAAAACATGTGACTACAGATCAGGTTTATCTAGAACAATATAGTTAAAGTAACATTATGAATGACAGTGTATTATGGGATGATTCATAAGTGTTGACAAACCCATGAACATAAAGAGAACAGTTGTAGAATAACTGTACATGAAAGGGTTAATCAAACATATATTTCAGCTGAGAAAATAGCATCTACTTTTCTCTAAAAGGTAAAGTCAAGATGTTGCTCCATGTCTTGTCATTATATTAGGACGGTCCATGTAATTTAATCAGAGCTATTTCTTAAGTTTTGATGCTCCTCCTCTCTTCTAAGAATATGCCTTGTGGCCTAATCACAGGAACGGACCCAGGCTGGAGGTGCATGCCTTTGCACATGGCAGCACAAATTAAAATGTCTCCTGCCGCCCGCCTCTCTAATTCCCTGGCACTATGCCCCAGTCCGTCCCACCAATTACAAGCAGACCTCTCCATATGGTGCAGCCAGCATGGGGCAGGCCAGCTTATTGACACCAGCTCCTCCCTGAACCGGCTAAGTCAATAAATGTGTAGTTCAGAACACATGCAGCTAGCCACAGACTGCCAACTGCAGAACACTAATGGGATCAATAGGAAAGGGACGTGGAGAGTATCAGCAGGACTCTGTCCTGTATCTGATGCACTCATTACCACAATGCATGCATTATACACAGAAAAAATCAAGAGTTAAGCCATTAATCCCCTCAGAGCTACATTGTGTGATTCTTAGATGGGGGTCTCTGGGTCATTCACAAGTCTAGACTAAAAACAACAACCAGCCCAGATCATTTTCACTCGGGACGATCATGATCATCATTAAAAACTGATCATAATCTGTCTACAGTCACATCTAGGTCCACTTATGTCCAATAATCCATCGGACTGAACTACAGTTGATCCAAAATCTTAGTTTACATGCGCAACACCAGAATTCAATTATTCTTGGACTCCCATACACTAGGTGGTGCTAGCTACACACTCTTTAGCATTAGCATGCTTCTGGTTGGCACCAAAGAAGAAAAACAATCAAGCAATGGCTCAGTCAGATTTGAAGCATATATAGTAGGACAACAACACCCAGAGACCACAACCATGAAGATATGGACCACAACCATGAAGATATGGACCACAACCATGAAGATATGGATCACAACCATGAAGATATGGACCACAACCATGAAGATATGGATCACAACCATGAAGATATGGACCAGAACCATGTAGATATGGACCACAACCATGGAGATACGGACCACAACCATGCAGATATGGACCAGAACCATGTATATATGGACCACAACCATGCAGCAGCTCAGTATATTTGGTAAAAACGGTTTCATACTCTGATTAATTACAGTAATGTACATGTTGTCATGGTTACTGGTAACTTCCTGAAGGGGGTGTGTCATTAGTCGAGCTAAGCTTTGCCAACCAAAGTTTACATTTGTGGAGGAGCTCCATTAGAAGCACATTATCTGACCTGGTTAGTCCCAATTCTAAAACTGCAGTTCCATTCCATTCCAGTCCCACTTAAGGTGTAAACAGGACTGAGTAAACTAAAGAGATTAGACAAACTAAGGCAATAATTACAATTTCTTTGTGCATGGAAACATACTGAATGTTGGTCAAACTTAAAGTGTTACCATCAGTGGTGGAGTTTCCCTGGAGAAGTGGGGACATTCTTAATGTTTGCCCTTTTCCCCCCTTTATTCTACAGCCCTCTTGAATGTAGCAATAGCTCTCATTCACTTTGAATTGATGTTCCCAGCCTTCAGCGGGCGGATTTTTTTCGATAACCGCCTGCTGCGCCATTAACACCCGCTGTCAATGGCAACGAGTTTTGTCACTTCAGATTCATGGTACCATATCACTCTGCAGGAAGTTCGGCCACTTTGAATGTAAATATTTGCTACGTTGTAAAGGCTATTTTATCTAATCTGTTAGAGTAGTAGCAGTAATAAGCTGTAATAACCCGTAGAATAAGTGGGTTAATGTATTGCCTACGCATGACTATCGAAAAATATTTGTCTTCGGGGCGAAACATAGCACTTCTCTGATTCAATGCAGATATTAGGGAAAATATCGGCATATCCCAGAAGAACGCAACGACTACAGCAGCAGACATGTTTGTTTACTTCTGGTTAAAGCTATGGTGTTTGGTTACGTAACAACTGGTGGGGTGAACTGATGACGTAGGTGAGTGTTGAAGGGGTGTCCCAATTCATAGGGATTGATTTTCAAGACCTACCCCTTATATCTCTGTCTGAAGAGGTAAGGGGTAGGATAGGGGTAGGGCTAAGAGCCTAAATAGACTAGTTTAACATGGCACTGTTTATACAACTGTGTTTTTCTAGGTGACTTAACCCTTTCAATCCTGTGAACAGTTATTCTACAGCTGTTCTCTGTATATTCAGGGGTTTAGTAGATCATGTATCATCCAATACATTGACATTTAGACCTTTACTGGAACTTTACTGTTCTTCATAATCAAAATAACTAATAATATCAGATTAGCTGCATGAACAAAACTTTACTCATAGTGTTCACTCAGTATGTCACTTTGGGATGATGGTTTTAAATCCATGTTTCTTTGCTTCATAAATGCCGAAGGGGCTAAATCAGGAGCTAACCCTAACCATTTAAAATAAATATGTAGGTGTACTCCATATATCACCGTATACCAGGGGTCCCCAAACTATTTCCTGTGAGGGCCACATGACTTTTCCCTTCTCTGATAAGGGGCGGGGGTCAGTTTGTAACAGAAAAAGTGTGACGATTGCAGGAGTGCCTAAATGTAAAAATGTATTGTTTGCCAGAAAGCCACAATCAAATAACCCTCTCTGGGTTCTTCACAGACAAAAAGTCCATTGTACACAAACTTCTTCATCTTAACAGGTCCAAGTTCAGCTTCGTTGTCAGAGCAGAATCTCTGACTTAAATGACTCATATGAGCGTCTGTCAAAGTTCTTGTGTTAAAGTAGTCACTAACTAATAGTTAATAATGAAAATTGGTCAAAACTCCGGAACATTTTATTGCAAAAGTCAAACTTTATTATCAAATAGAAATACACATATATGAAAAAAATAATCAACATGCTCTCTGGTATTGTTCAGGGGGCCGGACCAAATGTGGAGGCGGGCCGCAGTTTGAGGACCACTGCCATATACCCTGGACTACACCACTGGTTACCATGGTAATAAAATGTGCTCCCAACACAAGAGTATGCCAATTGGTAAGCTCTAACAGAAAAGTTTAAAATGTCTAAAATTATTGACATTTTGCTGATAATCAGGCTCCAAACTCCATTTTTAATGGAATTTTAGAAATCATAGATCCTATATATTTTGGTTTCAAGTATTTTAAAACTGGCATGTTTCACAGACATTAAACCTTCAGAACCAGAAATCTGGACAGAGTGAAGTTAACTAGGTTACGGTCTGAACCTTTCAGCTGAAATGGATCATTTGAAAATACTTCATAGTTTAAACCACAACAAAGCTGAGACAAAAAAACAACCTTGTGGATGCTTAAAAAGATGAAAAACAGATCTTTGCTATAAATTTGTAGAAAGAGGGTTTTGGTGCCATTTCCTGTGTTTGCTTTGTTCTCAGTAGGGAGTGTCAATGGGTTTTTTCCCCCACTAACATGTCTGTTATATCCGCATTTTAGCTTTTGTGGAGATGAAGAAATGCCCCGACACACATCCACTGTCTTTTGTAACAGAAAACCTGAAATATGCAAATGTTACAACAATGGCTAAAAAAAAACAAAACAGAGAATACAGTTAAGTGGAGTAAGTGTAGTAAAAGATGCCCTCGAGTCTTAAAGTCACATCCTCCAAACCCAAACCCAGACAATGATGGTTTTGTTGAACCTTTTTATCAGAAGACAAATCTCCAACCGCAGCAGAGATGAGACCAGTCCTGTGGTTGGTTAGCGTTAGCAGAGCCTCCACCTGAAACACATGCTGCTTTGTTCAGATCAGGGATCAGTGTTTATCTGCTGCACTGAGTGTTTTTGATGGTGTTGTTTTCAAATGTCCTGCTGATACTCGATTCTCGCTCACATGTACCCGGGATGCAGATTATTAGTCCAAGGCTCAGGTAACCAATATGTACCTGGAGAGGAGAAAAAAAAGGTAAACAAGTGTAAAACAGCTTATGACACACATGAGTAAAGGGGACACAGAGTCGAATACGCTCATGAATAATTTCATCTTAGGGTGAATGACCCTCTGCTGCCTTTTCCCGTCTCCGCCCATTGATGAGTAATACTTCCAAACAAATGGCCTGTGGGAGGGTTACCATGTGCCCGTGTGTTGGAGAAGAAAAGCAGCCCTTTTTGCAAAAAATAAAACTCACAACAAACAAAGAAGTCTGAGAGAATGAAGTGGCCAGTTCAGACTAAACGCCCTGTGGAAAACCAGAGAACCACAACTAGTATTCCCAAAGTGTGGTAGACGGACTGGGTGTGTGTGTGTGTGTGTGTGTGTGTGTGTGTGTGTGTGTGTGTGTGTGTGGAGGACTTTCAGATTTATAGATCTGGAGGCTGTTGTTACCACTGTGTCGTCTCAAAACAGAAAATGAACAGAACCCTCTGTCATTGGGTCACCCAATGACAGAGAGGTTGGCGGTTCGTGTCCTGGCTCTGGCTGTCCACATGTCGAAGTGTCCTTGGGCAAGACACTGAACCCTGACTTAGGCCCCCAGTAGGACTGACCTTAGACCTTAGAAACCTACTGGTGTATGAGTGTGTGTGTGAATGGGTGAATGTGAAGCTAATGTGAAGCGCTTTGAGCACCATGAAGGTGGAACAGCGCTATATCAATGCAGACCATTTACCTTAACCCTAAACTTAACCCACAACAGCGCAGTAACAGTGATACATTGGAAAATGTCTCCTGTCTGTGGAAATACGATGGATGGATGGATCTGTAGCAGTTCTGGTTTTATTCTTACCATTGTATGGATTGGATGTAATTATTAGAATGTAAGTTAACTGTTACCATGGTAACAGCATGAACTTTGATTTGATTTATTTGAACATTAACACAAATTGAAAAGAAAACATACAGTAAAAAACAACAAGCATGTTCAAATTGAATGGGTGGAAGTTAACACTTATAAAATCCCACCCCTTCTTTCTGTATCAACTTTTCTAACAAAAATCCCCTTCCTCCAAAAGAAAAGGAACACTACATTTATTAAGTATGTAATTTTTCATAAATAAAATAGAAAATTTTAATTAAGTATATCTGATACATATATACATATAAAATGAAAACCATGAACAAAAATAAATACAGACATAACAATAGTTATTATTATTAATAATAATAATAATAATAATAATAATAATAATAATAATAATAATAATAATAATAATAATAATAATAATAATAATAATAATAATAATAATATTTGTGGAAAAATAAATGAAATGCACAAATAAACCAAAATGAAGAAGACCCAACACTAATAACGTAACATGGAGCCATTTGTTCAGGACAGGAGTGAATATTTACAGCGTCCAGTAATTGATGATGAAAGTGGAATAAAAATACCTTTTTCTTCTTTCCCACTCCTAGTATAAATGCATGATTTTAGAATTTCTTTTTCTTACTAACTTGTGTGTATTCTGTGAATCCTTGAAATAAGAATCAATCTCTCATTTCTTTTATTGGTTTATTTCAGGCATACATATGAATCAGGTTGATTTTATTTTAAAATGTGTTCCATCTGTGTGTGACTGTTGGGTTATAAGTCTATAACTTGCAGTGTTTTTTGGGGGGGTTTTTTGTTTGTTTTTTTAAACAAAACCCTACATTTATGCACCTTTAAATTGCCCCTTTGGCATGAATAAAGTGTTTTGAATTTAATTAAATTGAAGATGGTGAACAAAAGATAAAAAAATAAACATAACAACAGAACACAATATATTGCAGAAATAAGTTGATCAAAAACCAATACATCACTCAAGCCTTTTTTCTCACAACGCAGTTCTGTTTGTGTTGTATTTAATGAACATGCATCTGAAACTTGATATATAGGTCACGCAGGTGTAGAAGTCAGTGTATGACCTGCAGCAGATTCAGGTCAATACTTTTGTTCTGGAAAAACCTTTCAAATGTAAAGAATCCACTTCAACACTTGAATTGATTCGTTCATCTGATCTTCTTGTTCAAGCCTCTGTCTTTTGTAGCCAGTTTTATCCACAGCTGAAAGTGGGTTTTTTCACTGGCATGTGTCCACTGACAATTTACAGAATAAAAATGGAGGGAAAACTACAGATTTAGAAAAATATCCATATTAGTGTGGACATGTCATTAATGTAGTGTGTGTGTAATAAGACTAATATTCTAATTTTGTGGAGTTAAATGACAGTAAGCATCTTATAAATATGTATTGCCTATTAATAACTGATTATTACCAGGAATTTGCATAAAGCAACACCAATTAATGAAAGCTTTTTCAAATGTCTAAAAACTTATCATAATTATCACTAATCTGTTAGTGTTTCTGCACTTATGCACCACTGTCACTTCCCTCCCCCTCAACAACTTCAGTGTGTGATAACAAAGCCATATATCACTCAGGTCTTTTTGGAAATGTTGACACAAAGTGCATTATTTATCTGTACAGATGTAGAATGTCAGCCAATAAGAGCACAGGGAGGCAGAACAACAGCCAATGAGAGCGCAGGGAGGCAAAATAACAGCCAATGAGAGTGCAGGGAGGCAGAACAACAGCCAATGAGAGTGCAGGGAGGCAGAACAACAGCCAATGAGAGTGCAGGGAGGCAGAACAACAGCCAATGAAAGTGCAGGGATGCAGAACAACAGTAAATGAGTCTCTTGTGTTTTTACTGTTTCTGTTACTATTCTATATTCAGAGCAGTTCCCTCACTGTCTGAAATGTGCAACACAAATAAATGGGCCTGACTCTATTTCTTCTGTGCTGCTTTGTCGAAGCCTTCTTCTTTTTCTTCTTCGTCTTCTTATTTGTACTTCTACCATCCAAACTTCACTGTTTACATCCTGTGTTCCTTTCAAGAGGACCGTGTTTATTCTCCAGAGTGCCAGTGTGTGACTCTTACTATCATTCTAGAGGAAATGGTATGAGTGGCATGCCAGTGGCAGCTAACCACAGACCCATGCTGGGTGGAAAGGGGCATTTTTCATATCACAGAATATGGCTGTGGGCATGCTCAGTGCACATCCAGAATTAGCCTCCCATTGCATGTAGTAACAGCTTTGAGCTACACAAAGGCAGACTGTAGTAATCATGGCCTGTGGTGGAGCTGCAAAAAAAGGCTCTTATTGTTTTTGAGCCTTCAGTTAGTCATAAGATATTAGCAGGCTGTCAAGTTCAGCAGTGGGGGAATCTTTGGAGTCTATTTAAAACCTTTGAAATGACTTTTCTTTGACTTTTTTTTAGCCATCTACTCCCACCTTAACAGTTGGCTGAAAAGCTTGTTAATGAATGAAATGTTAAGGATTAGAAGGTGAAGGTTGAGGGTTAGTGGGTTAGAGCAGTGACGGGGAACTCCAGGCCTTGGGGGCAAGGGATCCTGTAAGTTTTAAATGTTTCCCTCTCCCATCACACCTGGAAGCCATTCCTAGCACAGCTGCGCTATCCCCATTCATTTCATCTATGGGTCTATTCGTGCTTCATAGGCGGGCTAAAAGGTTGTCTCTTCAAATCCCTCTAGGGATTTGAAGAGACAACTCCAGGGGTGAAAGTGAGCCAGAACAGGCTGGAACACAGTTCCGTATTCACAGTAGGAACAGAGTTCCATTAAAAATGAAGAGATGGTAGCTGTCAAAATCCCATATTAAGGACCCGTGTCCAAAGGTTTTGGCACTGTCTGCACCACCTTTCAATAGAAATCCTAGTTAAGCGTCAAGAGGGCTAAACGCCTTCAGGCTAAAAAAAAAACAACCTAGAGAGAGTTCAACTTTTAGAACAGGGCTTTGCTCGTCAATAGGCATGTTTCCACTATCAGAACTTCTGGACTTTTTTGGGGGAACTACCTTTGACCACAGCACAAGTTAGCCCAGTCCTCTCAGGCATGTGTCTCCATACAGAAATGGCCGTATAGGAACCTTTCGATGATCCTGTCAGTTGCTATGGTAACATCACTAAGAAAAAGGGTCAAAACAAAGCAGCACCAGAGGAGGAAATCACAAGACTACATGGGGACTAGGGATGACGAAATGTATTAAAAAATCTTGACGAATCACTGAGCCTCTTTACCTGGTTGGAGTCGGTTAGGGAGAAAAGAAATCAGTCGTTTTGCCAGCTCACACCCACACACACACACACACACACAGTGCTTCAGTCACTTTTGAAACATGAGTCACACTGCGAGGTCAAGTGATGTTATGTTAAAACCTCATTTTAAACCATCACACATAGAGAAAATATTTGATATTCCAGTGAATTCTGCTGCTAAATATGGTGTAAAAAAACCTTACAGATTGCCACCAGCCTCCGCTAGTTCTGCATAAGCTCATTTTGCTGTAGCCCACCCGTCCTGCTATTTTAAGTAGACTTGTCAGATGGATAACACAACTAATCCACCGCGCGTTTGGGTGGTGGATGAGGGTGATGGACTTTACAAATGGACGTTCATCTATAGTCTGTCCATCCATGGAAGTAGATCTGTCCTTCAGTGTGGTTCTCCTCAAGATTTATTCTTTTTCCAACTGGGTTTGGAAGTTTTTTCTTGCCAACAAGGAGGGTCTAAGGACAGGGAATGCTTGGGACTTTTTATTTATTTCTGTAGTTGATTGTGTTTCTGTAAAGCCCTGTGAGATGACTTTGTTGTGATTTGGAGCTTTATAAATAAAATTGAATTGAATTGAATTGGTGGCAACTTGCTATCCGAGTCTAGCCGCTATAGAAGTTCTAGCTTTGTGTTTTGTTTATGCTTTGAGTAAACGTTCTAAGCTGGCGTGAGGCAGACCATAGTGAGTTCCCTGCCTCCTTTACTGAGAATAGAAGCAGCTGTCGGAACTGTAGTTCAGTGTCAGCATTGGAGGCCAGGGTTTCAGATATAGAAGCTTGGAGGCTAATACTAGGCCTAGTTAGGGACCACAGGCCATGCTAATAGCCATAGGAATGCTAGCGTGGCTTGTCCCCCAGCCAGTCCCGTGCAGCCAGGGGAGAGTCCAGGGATCGGTTTCTGACAGTACAGGGGAAGTGTGGTGCTAAACACAAAAACCTAGTGCACTCACAGCTTCACGTCTGTAATAGATTTGACCTCCTCAGCACTGTAGCCACTGAACCAGAGACTCTTATCAATGGCAGTTCTATTGTCAGAGACGTGAAGCACCCAGCGGTGTCTGTCAGGTGTTACCCAGGGGCCAGGGTCGGTAACATTGAAGGAAATCTTAGGCTTTTACAGCAGAGCAGGGCTAGCTTCCGCCTTATTGTGATCCACGCTGGTGGTAATGATGTCCGACGGAAACAATCAGAGGTTCTTAAACTGAACGTAGCATCGGTGTGTAAAGTTGCTAAATCGATGTGTGACACCATAGCATTCTCTGGACCCCTGCCTAATTTGGCCAGTGATGAGATGTACTCTAGGTTCTCATCATTTAACTGCTGGTTGTCTCAATGGTGCTCTGAAAACTATGTTGTTTTCATAGCTAATTGACGTGCGTTCTGGGGAAAGCCTGGGCTCATTCGCAGAGATAGCATACATCCCACTTGGGAAGGTGCCTCTCTCTTCGCACAAAATGTGGCTGCTAAATTTAGCATGTCAATATGACAATTCAGAGTGTGGGCCCAGGTGCAGAGTCGTAGTGTAAAACACTTCTGTGTGCATCATCAACTTCATTCTTAGCTGTCACAAACCCAGCATGTAGTAAGTAATAGAAAGACTGTGTCTATCCCCTGTGTAGTTAATAATAAACCCTGTATAGTTAATAATAAACCTAATATTATAAAACCTATAGGAGTGAGATAAAATTATTTAATAAAAATAGTTCTTGGTAATAATCACATTAAAAGAACACCTAACAATTAATGTGGACCGCTGAACATTAGGACAATCTCTTCCAAATCTCTATTAATAAATGATTAGTGATCAATAGATTGATATTTAAGCTCTGACTCAAACCTGGCTTCAGCAGGATGAATATGTCCCATTAAATGAATCCAGGTGAACTATCACACAGCCAGAACCAGTGGTCGTGGTGGAGGACTGGCAGTAATATCTCTCTCAGCCCTAAAATTAATCATATTTACCACTCCTTTGAAAGTCGAATTTTATCCATTACAATCCGTGTATCATTCATTCATTCATTTTTCAAAATAAGAATGAAAAAACAAGTCATTTCTTCATTATTTGTTTCCAAAATGAAAATGATAAAAAGGATAACGATCCACTTTTTGGTTTTACCTTTTTGTGTTTAAATGAATAATGGAAAAAATGGATAACGGCCGCTTCCTGTTTTATCTAATTTTGACCTGAAGCCAGTTGAGTAAACCAGAAATGACAGAAACATGTTACGGTCTGATTAAACAGCTGTTTGGCGATGATAAAAACACATGCTAAGATTTCTAACACACTAACACAGTTATGTCAGTGAGAATTCTGTGCTCAACACCAACTCAGGTGTAAAAGACAAATGTCAGATGCAGAACTGGAAACTGTTATCCTGTCATCAATACATAAGGTAAGTACAAGCTGTACGCAAATGCATGATATACATATACACTTATCATATAAATATTTGTTCGTGTGTTACCTGGAATATGACACTAATTTTGTCCATGGTCATATCTTCAGGTCTTAGGGTGACCCTCTTAGTTTCCCCAAATAGGACATAGGTTTCTGTCTTTTGTCACTGCGGGTCACGGTCATTTCTGGTTTACTCAACTTGCTTCAGGTCAAAATTGGATAAAACAGGAAACGGCCATTATCCGTTTTCTCCGTTATTCATTTCAACGAAAAAACGAAAAAAGAAAACAGATTGTTCTCAGTTTTTTCATTTTGGTTTTGGAAACAAATAATGAAGAAACAAGTTGTTTTTTCGCTGTCTTATTTTTGGTTTCCTTTTGAAAAACGAATAAACGAATGATACACGGATTTGTTACTTTCCCAAACTGCAGAAACCAAAAACCAGTCCTTTTTGTCATAGTTTATGGCCCTCCTGGTCCTTATTCACAGTTTGGATCTCATCAGTCTCTGACTTTCTATCCAGTGTAGTGTAGAACTGGATAGGATTATAATAGTTGGTGACTTTAACATACTTGTTGTCAACAACACTGACTTTCTTAGTAATGCATTTAGTGACGTACTAAGACGGATTAGGGTTTATCCAAAATGATCTGGATAAATGACCTCCATCTGATCTGAACATTTGGTGTTGAAATTAGTGACCTGGTTGTTTTGACCTATAATCCCATACTCTCAGATCACTTTTAATGACCTTTCCACCTCAGTGATTAAAACACAAATGAAAAGTATACTATGTGACCGTGCTGTCTCAAAGTACAAAGAGTAAATTCAGCCACTACTTGAGTCTATGTCATGCAATTATGTAAAGGACACATTTAGTCCCAGTATAACTGATGATTTAGTTGATAGTGCCATGCTCACACTACAAGCTACTTTAGATACAGTCGCCCCCCTGCAGTTAGAAATTACGGTAACACTTTACAATAAGGGTACATGAATCATGATGGAATCATGGTCTGATTCATGATGAAATAACATATGACTCATGTATGTACTAATGATTAATATATCATGAGTCATGAAAGGATTCCTGTTGGAATCATGATGACTCATGATGAGTCACTATTTATATATCATGAATTAACACTGCTGTTAATTCATGTTGTTAATATATCATGTATTAACACTGCTGATAGCTATCAATCAAATTATATATGAATCAGACTTTAGTGAAGGGTGCATGAGTAATGATGGAGTAATATCTGATTTATGGTGAATTAAAACTAGGACGGGGGCTTCCAACCTTCATATCCGTCACTTGCTGACCGTGGTCTACTTACCCCTCTGCTGGACTCAGCCCCTGGCCTACTGTTTTCTACAAGTCATATTCATGATGAATTAATGTATGAACAAGCATATTCATGATGAATTATCGTATTACTTAGCAAAATCTTTTGAGTCACTATATGAGTCATGATATATTAATGATTAACATATGATGAATTAATGTATGAACAAGACATATTCCTAGTGTATTAATACATACTCTGAAAATAATGTCATGACTGCAGAATAAGGGGCAACTTATCATGAGTTAGACATGAATTATTTTCAGAGTATGTATTAATACACTAGGAATATGTCTTGTTCATACATTAATTCATCATATGTTAATCATTAATATATCATGACTCATATAGTGACTCAAAAGATTTTGCTAAGTAATACGTTAATTCATCATGAATATGCTTGTTCATACATTAATTCATCATGAATATGACTTGTAGAAAACAGTAGGCCAGGGGCTGAGTCCAGCAGAGGGGTAAGTAGACCACGGCCAGCAGGTGACGGATATGAAGGTTGGAAGCCCCCGTCCTAGTTTTAATTCACCATAAATCAGATATTACTCCATCATTACTCATGCACCCTTCACTAAAGTCTGATTCATATATAATTTGATTGATAGCTATCAGCAGTGTTAATACATGATATATTAACAACATGAATTAACAGCAGTGTTAATTCATGATATATTAACAACATGGATTAACAATTCATGATATATTAACAACATGAATTAACAGCAGTGTTAATTCATGATATATTAATAGTGACTCATCATGAGTCATCATGATTCCAACAGGAATCCTTTCATGACTCATTAGTACATACATGAGTCATATGTTAATTCATCATGAATCAGACCATGATTCCAACATGATTCCATCATGATTCATGTACCCTTATTGTAAAGTGTTACCGAAACTACTAAGATTAGATTAACCTCCCAATGGTACAATGCTGACACTCACTCCATTAAACAAACAACACGTAAATTAGAGGCAATGGCGCCGATCCAATTCACAACGTTCTTTCAATGCCTGGAAAAATATCTGACTAAAGTATAAGCAAGCTTTGCGTACAGCCAAAATTAGATATTACTCATCCATAATAGGAGAAAACAAGAAGAAACAAGAATTCATTTTCAGTACTGTAGCCAGACTGAAAAACAGACACACTGCTGTGGAACCAGTTATTCCATCCACGCTCCATTCTGATCATTTCCTACAGTTCTTTAACAATAAAATATTACTATACTATTAGAAACTATTAGAAACCGTTCTGTAACACTAAATAATGTAGACCAAACTGATGTTATATCTATTATCATGTCTTCCAAATCAGCCACCTGCCTCTTAGATCCAATTCCAACAAAACTCTTCAAAGAGATTCTGCCCCTAATTATTAGCACTGTCCTAAATATATTTAACACTTCATTAATTACTGGATATGTGCCGCAGTCATTTAAATATGCTCTTATTAAACCAATTCTTAAGAAACCTACCCTAGATCCTGACATTCTAGACAATTATAGGTCTATTCCCGGACCGTGCAGGGTTTTCTATGTGGAGTTTGCATGTTTCTCTCCTCCTGTCTGGATGGGTTTCCTCTGGGTGCTCCGGTTTCCCCCATTGCCCAAAAATATGTTTGTTAGGGCAAAAAATCCTCCAGCCAGGTGATTCTGACCATGAGCCTGGCTCTCCAGCTTGAGATGGGTCCCCGGGCACCACCCATGGCTGCCTACTGCTCCTGACAGGTGCCCCAACAGCATGAAGGATGGGTTAAATGCAGAGGACAAATTTCATTTCAATGTATAATGAAAAATAAAGTACCTTACCTTGTATCCAATTTGCCCTTCCTCTCAAAAGTTCTACAAAGAGTAATAGTTAAACAGCTGTGTCAGCACCTGCAGGATAATAGTTTTTTTGAACAGTTTCAGTCTGGCTTTTGAGTTCATCCCAGACTGAAACTGCATTAGTCAAAGTCACTAATGAGTTATTATTACCCACTAGCGTCAGATTGATATCGGTCCTGGTCTTATTAGACCTTAGTGCAGCCTTTGACACCATTGACCACAGTATCTTAGTGCACAGATTACAGTGAGATATAGGTATTAGAGGAGCAGCCCTCTGATGGTTTAAATCATATTTATCTAATTAGTACAAATTTGTTAACGTTAATCACCAATCATCGTCGCTCTCCAGAGTTAGTTGTGGTGTGCCTCAAGGGTCAGTCCTTGGGCCTACTTCTGTCAGTCCTACTGGGGGCCTAACTCAGGGTTCAGTGGCTTGCCCAAGGACACTTCAATGTGTGGACAGCCAGAGCCAGGATGCGAACCGCCAACCTCTCGGTCATTAGGTGACCCACTCTACCAACTGAGCCACAGCTAGTCACCTGGAGTCCCCTTTCTCCACTTTCCCTCTCTGGGGGGAGTGGCAGCTCTCTCAGCAGTTCTGTGTGGGGATCCATGGACGACAGGATCTATGTTGACTCGCTTGTGTCCTATTCTGACCTGTGAGCCGGGCCTCCTCACTCGCCTGTCTGGTGGATGGATTTATTCTTTTTCCCACTGGGTTTTTGAGTTTCTTCTTGCAAAGAAGGAGGGTCTAAGGACAGGGAATACTTGGGACTTATTATCTATTTCCCTCATTCATAACAGAGCTGCTGCTATGGCTGCCGGTAACACAGACACTTTAACAGTAATTTCTCCACCTAGCCCAGCGATTTTAGTATCAAAAGTTCAGCCGAACGGTGCAAGAAGAGTATATGACCGGCAGACTATCATCAGCTTTAGGAAAATTGTTAAAAACTTGGACTCCTCAAGCCTGGAGACACGGACCGTTGACGTAGTTAGAGCGCCGGAAAGTTCACGGGGGAGTCTGAAGAAAGTTAGGAATGACTAAATATTTTATTTAGTTATTCCAACATAATCCACCTTTTTGGTGGATTATGGAGTTTAACGACCGATGTCGTTTCTGTAAAAAGAATTTAAAGATTGCTGACATTTTCTCACATTCTTCACTCATCTTTGATAAAAGGAAACTGCCACCCAGTTAGCAGCCATCTATCACTATTGCTGTTCTTCTTCTCTGGTTGTTTCCCGTTGTTTCTCTCCAAATCGTCACAGCATCACTTTGTTACAGCCGCCATCTGGCCCTTGCACACCCCTGGGTTAGAGTTAGAGTTAGGGTTAGACGGTTAGGGTTAACGTTTAGACTTATGGGGAGGAAATGGGGCTGGGGCATGAAACACTGATTAACACTAACCAAAGGTCCAAAACAGGAAAGATAAAAAGAAAGAGGGAGGGACAAATCGTGTGTGTGTGTGTTGTGTCTTGTGTCTTGCTGCTGCAGAGGTCAAGTCAGGACACAAATCATAAGCGTCCTTTGTCTTCTCAGCTTCCAGTTCAGCTCAGTCTGTTTGTCTTGTTCTTTTTTAGTACAGTTTTTTTTCCAGTCTATCAGAAGTCTTTCTACCTTGTCCTGTCACTGTTGAAGTGGTTTGTTTCTAAATAGCATCTGTGGAGTATCTTTAGTACAAGATGATGCAACATAGTGTCATGAACCACGAACAAGGGCAGGTTTATTCTCAGACATACGTGGAATTATAACAGGACATTTTGGATCTATATGGAAAAACAAAAGGCTGTTTGTCTTTATTTAAATGAATGGATTAGTCTAAAGCATGGAATGCTATAGGTGATTCACTTTGAGTCAATTTACTGCAAAAATAGCTCTTTATGACATAAATAAGTTTTATTTTAAAGCTGTAATGCAGTTTTATATTTTCTCCTCAGTCTTAAAGTATTTAACCATAAAAATAATGTATCTTTATTTCTGTTGAACAGATAAATTACAAAGTGCACACAGGAAAAATATCCCTGTAAAAACAAGTTTAAAAACATACATTTCTATAAGATTTTTTGCTTGAATTAAGCCAAAAATTATAATAAAATTAATGCTACTGGAACAGTATATAGTGTGATCAGGTTATTTAGACTAGAAAATGAGAATAATACATATGATAATATTTAGATTCTTTTTCAGTGCACTGCATTTCAGATTAGAGCAATGTAACAAATATTTCAGCTTTGTTGTATTTATTTCAGTACCATGGCACATGATAACATTTTTGTGCAATAAATTGAAGTTCAATGTTGTAAAGAGGAGGAGGGAAAAAATCATAAAGTGTTTCCCAATAAAACACAGAGACAAAAAAAGACACAGTCCACATGTTGAAGTGCCCTTGGGCAAGACACTGAACCCTGGCTTAGGCCCCCAGTAGGACTTACCATAGACCTTAGAAACCTACTGGTGTGTGTGTGAATGGGTGAATGAGAGGCTAATGTAAAGCGCTTTGAGTACCATGAAGGTGGAAAAGAACTATATAAATGCAGTCCATTTACCATTTAGTCAACTCAAAGCTTGTGAATGGTTAAAGGTGGGGTGGAAGATCGTGCACATTTGCACTATTCTCACTCTAGCGCTGCCAATTCTTGATGGATAGTTCTGAAATTTGGCATGTACAAGGATGAGACAGACTGAGTTTCAGTCGAATCAACTCATGACTTCTGGTCTGAGGCTATATTGAATTTTCGCATTGACACAGCACAGATTTGCTGTTTTCAACATGTATTGGTGATTTAACATGGTAATGCGTGATAATGATGTATTCGTGATTTGACAAGATCACAGATTTCATATAATTCACGAAGTTACCACGCATGGATTTCTAGTCTGTCTGTTTGTCTATCTGTCTTTTAAGAGTGTTGCTTGAACAGTTTGTCTCTTTGTTTGTGTGTGTGTGTGTGTGTGTGTGTGTGTGTTTGTACATTTCCACTGTTCTCACTCTAGCGTTGCCAATTCTTTACGGATAATTCTGAAATTTGGCATGTAGAAGGAGACACCTCTAAGGATGAAACAGACTAAGTTTCTTGCCCAGAGACACTTCAACATGTGGACGTGAACCACCAACCTCTCGGTCAATGGGCGCCCCACTCTACCAACTAAGCCCTGATGGGCTCCTTTGTTTTGAAGTAAACCTGAACCTGATGGTAATCAGATGGTTGTGTGAGGTAGGGAAATGCAGCCAGGTGACATGATTCAGGTTAGGTCAGAACATCCAATGCAATCCTTTTTTACTGTGAAAAAAAAAATCTGCCACTAAATCGCACTATATATATATATATATATATATATATATATATATATATATATATATATAATATATATAATATATTATATATTATATATATTCAAGATATATATAAATATCTAAAATTTGCTTAATTCAAGCAGAACTTATATACATTTTTTTTTCAAACTTGTTTTTGCAGGGTGCATTTTGTGATTTGAATCAAATTACGGAAAATTAAAAAAAAAATAAAAAATCTTCCAGTGGAGCAAGTGATGACTATCATGGTATACTGCAGGTCTCTTCTGCTGTAGTAACCAAGTAATTTCCTGTAAGGGATCAATAAAGTTATACATAATATAATTTGTTCAGTTCTTCTATCTGACTGAAACGTTTTTCTGTAGGTGATTCTGTCTGATTTTAATCTGATCAGATATTTGGAGTAAAACTGAAAGAATCCACTTGGTCACATTTAAATTTTTGAGGTGAATGAATATAATTGAATTAGCAACAAGCCAAATGGATTTAAGCAGGACTAGGGTTAGTTTAACCCTTTAATTCCATGTGACTTGTCCCTAACACTGGACTTCAGGTTGGTGAAGAAAAGTCAAACTTTTTTGAACATTAGTTTGAGGGTGAATTACCAACGTGCTGGGCTGAATCTGGTGACCACCCCTGGGCTCTTGCATGCACGTCGGCCCTTCACTAGTTACGGGCCCCACTGCGCCAAGTCGTTTGGGCTCAAAGTCTCTGTGAGACTTATTTGTGTCACCTCCAGAACCCTGGAGGCACACAGCCAATACACAAGGCACGCACACATACGAGTCTGCATGTTCAGGCCTGTGTGATGCCGCCAAAGATAAGGATAATGGACTGTACATACTGTAAATGTCATAATGAGACTGTCTTCTCATAGTTACATTTTACATGTTCAAGTTAGAAACCTTGGATGCATGCCTTGCGCACATAAAGTCAGTTAGTGTTCAAGAAGATGGACTGAGAATTATTTGTCCAATAGACATTTGTATTATGCTGCAAGAATCCAAATCTGACCAAGTGTGTTTTTCTCATTCCTAGTCCAAATATCTCATCGCAATGAAGACAGAATCACCCAAAAAATAATATTTCAATCAGATATAAGGAACCTATTTTTAGATAATAGAGCTTGAAAATCTTATTTTAAGTAATCTTACCATTTGCATTTGCATTGTTTTTGGTTCAGTTTGTTTGTTTGTCTGTCAGCACCTTTATGCAAAAACTACACAACCAGTTTCTATGACATTTTCTGTGTCTCTGTGCTGCTTCTGCGTTTGTGTACTGGTTTTGTGTCATAGTTCTGTATCCTGGTTCTGCATGTGTGTCCTGGTTCTGGTTCTGTGTTTGCTTCCTTGTTCTGTGCCCTGGTCCTGGTCCTGGTTCTGTATCTGTGTCCTGGTTCTTTGTCTGTATCCTTGTTCTGCGTCTGCATCCTGTTTTGCATCGGTGTCCTGGTTCTGGTTCTGTGTCTTATGTCATGGTTTTGTGTCCTGGTTCAATTCAATTCAATTCAATTTCATTGATAAAGCCCCAAGAAGATAATTGGCACTCATCCAAGTCTTTATGTCTTGGACACAAGTACTTAGTTTATCTATTTACCTGGTCTGATCAGGTTTAATCAATAATAACAAATTGGTAGCGATTAGATAAATATGATTTATACCAGCTCATACTGCTCCTCTAATACCTATATCACATTCTAATCTCTGCACTAAGATACTGTTTCTTCATCTGTGTCCTGGTTCTTTGTTCCGGTTCTGTATCTGTGTCCTTGTTTCTTTCCTCGTTCTGCATCATCATCCTGTTTTACATCGGTGTCCTGGTTCTGTATCTGTGTCCTGGCTCTGCTTCTGGTTCTGCCTTTGTCTCCTGTACTGGTTCTGTGTTGTGGTTCTGTGTTCTGTCTTTGCACTGGTTTTGCATCTGTGTCCTGGTTCTTCAGCTGTGTCCTGGTTCTGCGTCCTGGTACTGCATCTGTGTGCTGGTTCTGCATCTTTGTCCTGGTCCTGGTTCTGTGTATATGTCGTGGTTCTGTGTCCTGCTTCTGCATCTGTGTCCTGATCCTTCTGGATCTCATCTGGATCCCGGTTCTGAGTCTACATGCTGGTTTTGCATATGTGTCCTGGTTCTGTGTCCTGGCTCTGTGTTCTGTACATGTGCCTTGGTTCTGCATCTGTGTCCTGGTTCTACATCTGTGCTCTGGTTCTATGGTTCTGGGTCCTTATCCTGCATCTGTTTTGTGGTTCTGGTCCTGGTTCTGTGAAATGGGTCTGTGTCTATGTCCTGGTTCTGCTTTTGTGCCCTGGTTCTGGGTACTTGTCCTGCACCTGTTTTGTGGTTCTGCGTCTGAGTCCTGGTTCTGTGTCCTGGTTCTGCGTCTGCATCCTGGTTCTCTGTTCCGGTTCTGTGTCTGTGTCCTGGTTCTTATTCTGCGTTTAAATTGTTCTATATCCTGGTTCTGGTATCCTGGTTCAGGTTTTATGTCCTGGTTCTGTGTCTGTGTCCTGGTTCTGCATCTACATTCTGTATCTTGGTCCCGGTTCTGTGTCTGCGTCAATGTTCTACATCTGCATCCTGGTTCTGTATCTTAGTTCTGTATCCTGTTTTTGTCTTTACATGCTGGTTCTATACGCATCTTTGTCCTGGTTCTGTGTCTGTGTCCTGGTTCTGTATCCTGGTTCCACAGTCTGGGGTGAGTGGGTTCAATGGTAGGGGGTGCACGCTGTGGAATGTGGCTGTAAGGAAAAGCCAGGAAGAATCATTATAGAGAAGAAATGAGACGCCCGAACTGAGCACAAGTGCACAAGTTTGAGTCTTTTTCTTCAAACATGGCTTCTGGGATGCTTCTGTGCTCTTTTCAGTCGTCATGGAGGCAAGAAAGATGATACTGTTCTGATAATAATTTTAAAAATGAGGTCACTCATGTGTTTATTCCATGATACAAACGTACATGTGAAATCCTACGACATTTAACCTTTTCACCACAAACATTTAAAAGTCTATTAAGTGTATTTTCTTTCATTTCTAGTCCAAATTAAGTCTCATCAAATATAATATAAGACAATCACCATACATACTAACTTTTCAGTCAAATAGAACAACTTATTTTTAGACAATAGATCTTGAAAATCTTATTTCAAGAAATCTAACCAGGATCATTTTTCACTTGTTCCATTGCTTCTGTGTTGTGGCTCTGTGTCCTGGTTCTGGGTCTGTGTCCTGGTTCTGTATCCTGGTTCCACATCTTGGTTCTGGTTCTACATCTTGGTTCTGCGTTATGGTTCTGTGTCTGTGTCCTGACATGGCCCCGACTGTCCAACCACATTCTGCCTGCTTGTACCCAGGGGAACATAAGGATCGCATATGCCTTTGGCAGGACTCCACACCCACATTCCTTAGCTATGTGCTCACGAGCATCCTCTCTGCCCCGCCCCCACCCTCCCCCCGCCCTCCTACTTAACTCTGACACCAAAACCATGGCACACATTTCCGTGCATAGTAAAGAAATGCAAACACTCCATTTCCCCCCACCGTAGATATAGAGGAGGTGAAGCATAGTTGGGATTTCTTCAACAGGGTTTCCTCATAAAGCCTTACCCTAAAGCCATACCCGACCCCTTACGCCTACCATAATGCTTACCCTAATTCTAACCCTAACCCTAAAGCCTTACATAACCTTTAACCCCTAACCCAAACCCTAAAGTCTCACCATGAGGGAAAAGCTTTAACCCTAGGCTTTTAACCCTAACCCAGATCTAAATCTGTTGGCTGACCACATGTAAAAATGCATGTGGTCAAGGGTGATGACTTGTAAAAGATGAAAGGAGAAAAACAGCTTAAAAACAAATTTTCAATGGAAAGCCCAATGTCTTCATTTATTTTTGTGGTATATTTTCCCAAGAAACAATTACTCTCACAACAAAATCGATGTGGGAGATTTCCGTTGGTAAGTTGTTTACGGCAATACTATAGGAGTAAATCCACCCAAGCTGATTTCAAGACAAACTCAAAAGTTCCTTTTGTACAACAAAACAAACATAAAAGCGTATTGTGTGCATCCTGACCACACACACACACACACACACACACACACACATACACTAGGGATGGGTATTGCCACAACGTCACGCGATATATAGAGATATTACTTTTATTAAGCACCTTATTAAGTACTTAGGCACTAATGTTTATAACAACATATTATTGTGAGTAAGCACTTATAAGTGGCTTATTAAGTACTTACTAATGCTTATTATGTGACCTTATTATAAAACATTACCAAAAAAACCTACTTGAGTGCAGTTAAGGTTAGGTTTCAGCTCTGCACATGGATAAATGTATGAATGTTTGTGGATTAATTTCAGATCTTCATACACACATCTCTCTAGTGTCAGCTGGAGGACAGAAAATACTTGTGGATTTGGATTGTGTTTACTGCTGCTTTTCTTTTTCAAACCTGGAGTCTTTTATGAGGTGGGTCCCCAGTGGCTGGTCTAGTTAAAAGGTTATCTTTTACTTCTCAGTCAAAGACACTGAGGCCAGAGACGCTGTGCAGTTTGCAGTCTGGGGTGAGTGGGTTCAATGGTAGGGGGTGCACGCTGCGGAATGTGGCTGTAAGGAAAAGCCAGGAAGAATCATTATAGAGAAGAAATGAGACGCCAGAACTGAGCACAAGTGCAGAAGTTTGAGTCTTTTTCTTCAAACATGGCTTCTGGGATGCTTCTGTGTTCTTTCCAGTAGTCATGGAGACTAGAAAGATGATACTGTTCTGATAATAATGTTAAAAATGAGGTCACTCATGTGTTTATTCCATGATACAAACGTACATGTGAAATCCTACGACATTTAACCTTTTCACCATAAACATTTAAAAGTCTATTAAGTGTATTTTCTTTCATTTCTAGTCCAAATTAAGTCTCATCAAATATAATATAAGACAATCACCATACATACTAAATTTTCAGTCAAATATAAGAACTTATTTTTGGACAATAGATCTTGAAAATCTTATTTCAAGAAATCTAACCAAGATCATTTTTCACTTGTTCCATTGGCAGAAAAAATTGTCCTACTTTTATTGCTACTATTTAACTGTAAAAGACTCTAAAGTTGAATCCAGCTTTTGAAAACAATAGAGAATGAACTTTTGCAGTGGAGGCGCTTACCCATATCACTCATGAGGAGAGTTGCCACTGTCAACACCCAAAACTAACGACCTGTGTTCAATGATACTTACCAAGTCATCCCTCAGCTGGTTCAGTTCGCTGAACTCACACGTCTCTATATTTTTTTGGAAAGGAAAACTGTCCCATATTAGTTTAAATACATTACAACAGACCAAAGACAGGGCCGCTTTAGACCTTCCCAACTTTGGTTAGTATTTGTTAGCCAATAAGATGCAGTATATCTCCAAATGGCTCAAACCTAGTCATGACGAGCTATAGAACAACCGCTGTGTGAGGATCTAGTGATCTGTGACCATTTATTAGTTCTATTATTAAAAGTCATAAATGTTACAAAAGTTCAACTCTGAACTGGCCTGGTGGGAAGTTATTAAAATAAACAATGTTCACTCATTCCATGTGATCTGACATCAATGTGGGAACAATCCTGACATCTTACAAAATAAAAGAATAATAAACTTTACCCACTGGAAAAATAAAGAAGTTTTTTATCATTCGACACACTCACTTCAAATCACAGAATTAGCAGTGCTAAGTTCCTAGAATATAACCAAATAAAATCTATAATAGGTAAAAATATACCCTCAACCAACTAAACCTGCCACTACCAACCAAGGTAGCAGAATTTTGAAACCTCAGCTCCCCAAAGTTATTATCAAAACTTACCATTAAAACAGATAACTTCATATACCTAGCAACTGCACAATGGGAAATAGACTTAAATAGTAATTTTGAGCAAAATATGTGGTCAAAAATATGCTTAAATACATTCAAAATGACTCAAACTTGCAACTAACTCAGTACAAAATTCTCCACAGAATTTATTCTACAGGACAAAGGATGTTCAGATGGGGCTGGCAGTCAAATATCTGCTCACTGTAACAGATAACTCTGTCGAGAACTATTTACCCACGCTGTGGAGTTGTGCACCTGTTCATAGGCTCTGACTTCAGGTGTGTGAGGATCTGTCAGTATGGTTCAGATGGAATATTCCAGAACACCTTTCACTCTGAGGCGGCATGGTGGTGCAGTGGTTAGCACTTGTGCCTCAGAGCAAGAAGGTCCCTGGATCAAATCCCACACCAGACTTTTCTGTGTTTTCATGTTCTCCCTTGGTGGGCTTTCGCCGGGTACTCCGGTTTCCTCCCACCATGCACTGATAGGGTAATTGGTTAATTAAAAAAATTCTCCATAGATGTGAGAGTGATTGTTTGTCTATATATGTTCAGCCCTGCAATGAACTGACGTGTCATACAGGGTGTACCCCGCTGTCGCCCATTGTAGCTGGATTAGGCCCCCAGTGACCCCTGCGACCCTAGTGAGGATAAAGCGGGTTCAGATGACGAGTACGAGTACTCGAACTATTGCATGTATGTACAGAATATGTAATATATTATTTTGTATGGTTTTGCTGATGCAGTTAGTTATGGTTATATAAACATTATGCAATTTTGTTTTTGTATTGTGTTGCTACTCCATTATTTAAAGCCTAATAGCTTGAATGTGGAAAAAGTTACTAAGAACAGTAATTTAGATTTACTGACGTGGCATCTGTTATCCAGTTAAAGAAGGCCGGGGTGTGTGCTGTGCTGATGTACCTGAGGGGCTGCTATTTTTATGGTACTTTTCAATTTAACGTGTTAAAAATGCACCAAAAAAGGCAGGTTTTATGGCACTTTTCATCTTAACGCATAAAAAAATATCCGCATTATGAATGGTTTGGCCTACCAATAGAGGCTAGCTCAGCGCAACTAAGCATAGCATAGCATAGCATGCCTGAAACATTAGGATGTGATTGCAGGCTAATGTGCATATTCTTAGCTCCAATGAGATATATGCAGCACAGTGTTATTAAACCGCTGTTTATGAAATAATTCAATGCCCTGTGCATTTTAGTGTTCATTCAGTGTACCTTGTTATCCCCTACTTTGCAATTATGAATGGTGCGTCGCGAGTGCTGGGGTTACATTACGGGGCTGGAAAAAAGTTGGCTGTTTTACCTGGCTCAGCTGCTCCACTGCCTTCACCACCTCCTGCTCCTTTGAATCTTTTAAAAAAATATCTATGCAGTCCTGAGGCTCTTGGCTTCTTCATCTCTTTTTCTCTTTTCTTTGCTCCTGACTTGTGCATGTATGCAAACAGGCTTGCACACTTATTGTTGAAGAATTATGATGGAATATTTATTTGGTGCCTTATTCAAAGACCAAACCATTTCTGCATCAGGGGTGGTAGGGGGGTTCTTGAATCTAATTTCGAAGACAATAAAGGAACCAGAACTAATTTATTGAATGCAAATATAACACATATTCTCTCTCAAATCAACACATTTTGAAATGAAAGAGAATGATTAATGGCATCTTCATTAAGGACCACTTCTAGGGTCTTCCTCATGCCTGGCCCTGGGACAAAATACACGTTTGTTACCCCCTGTCGATGTTCCAGTGGGACTTTTTTTCCCAAAAGATCAGTAAATGTGATGAACTGAAAAAAAAGTGACGTTTTGAGCAAATCTACCATTTAATTGGACATCCAGTGTAACGGACCACGGAGAACCCAAGTGCAAAACAGGAGGCGCGCGTAAAAGTCCAAGCAGTAGTTTATTCTCACAGTAATACAATACAGATGAGTGAGGAAGAGTCCCCTTTAAAGTCTCTCAGGGCTGGAATGTACTTATCCAGACGGAACACGGGTGATCTCCTCCGGTCAGAGAGCGAGACTGGATTCAGGCCGGTTCCGGTCCAAGGTCGGGGCTGGCGGCGGGTCTCGTAGTCGGGGTTCGTTCCGGGGTCGGGGCAGGCAGCAAGTATCAGGGTCGGTGTTTGTTCCAGGGTCAGGGCAGGCGGCGAGAGGCTTAACAGGTTCCGGTCCAGGTTCGGTAACAACAAAGACAGGCAGGGATCACAGGCAGAAAACAGAGGTCGGACAGAAACGGGACTGGTACACGGAATACGGGAAATACAGGTTGCTGGAGAATCAGAGGAACAGGTCATGATAATCTGGCACAGAGTCAGGTCTGAATGCAGACTATATACTTCTCACCTGATGAGTTCAGCTGCCCTCACCAGGTGAGTTGCATCAGTGATTGGCCAAGGAGACAGAACAGGGTGAAAGGTAAGAAACAGAGACACAGAACAGAGACACAGAGCGGAAAAACACACAGCCAGAACAGAAAACAGAAAACACAAGGAACGAAACATGACATCCAGTGCTTCAATCCACTGTCATTGATCCACCTTAATGGGTTTTACTTGTGAATCGAGGTTGTAGAAGATGAAGGGGTTTCCATGGTAACTATGGTGCCTCTGAACGTCCCAATAACCTTGGACTCTACATTGACAATATCTCAAATGTGAACAATACCTCATGCAAGGACATATATGTCATACATTCCTCAGTATCCAATCAGTGTCAAGTTAAATCATCATCATCATCTCGTAGCCCTGGGGCCGTGGAGGCACTTTGACTTTTGAACAATTTTTCTCCATGCGGCGCGATTCCGGGCAATGGTGCCACACTCTTGTAAACTTTTGCTTGTCCATGCATTAATGTCAGCCTGCCAGTTGTTGCGTGGCCTTCCTCTCGGCCTTGATCCTTCGACCATCCCCTGTAGTACGTGGTGGGCCAGTGTTCCGTCAGCTCTAGAGATGTGCCCGTAAAATTGTAATTTTCTTCGTCTCGCTGTTTCCAGAAGTGGTTCGTATTCACCTATCTCAGCTTTTACTCTGTCTCTGACGGCTTGGTTAGTCACGTGGTCTCTCCAGCTGATATTGAATAGTCTTCTAAACATTTTCATTTCAATTGTTTTGTTGAATGTCCAGCTTTGGCATGCGTATAAAAGTGTAGATTTGATGAGTGAATTTAGAAGCTTGGTTTTTGTGTTCATTTTGATTCTCTTGTTTTGCCACACTTTATTCATTTTTGCTAGTTGACTGGTTGCGATTGCAATTCGTTTTTTCACTTCTTTCGTTGAGCTCACATCGTTGTTAATAGTTGAGCCAAGGTAGACAAAATTCTTGACATTTCCGAGTTCTTCATTATTGATTTCGATGCCCACTTCGTTATCGTCGTCTGTGTTCCGTGTTGTTATCATCACTTTGCTTTTCTCAGTGCTTATTTCCATGCCAAACTGTCTGGATGCTTTGTTGAGTCGGTCTGTCAAATCTTTTAGTTCCTCGGGTGATCCAGCAATCAGGTCAATATCGTCAGCGAAACGTAGGTTTGTTATAGTTCTACCTCCAATTTTCACTGTTCCTACAAAATCTTGCAAGGCATTGTCCATGATTTGTTCAAGGAAGGCATTAAACAATGTCGGTGATAGCAGACAACCTTGGCGTACTCCAACAGTCGTACTAAACCATATTGGGTCCAAATCGCCAAGTACTGCGCTTTTGCTGTTGTCGTACAGTTCTTCCATCAATTTGATTAGGTTGGGACAAACATCATGTTTTCTCAGTGTTGCCCATAGTGCTTCCCTCCACACTCTATCAAATGCCTTTTTATAATCTATGAAGTTGTGCAGTAGTTCTTTATTGTGGTCTCTGTATTTTTCTGAAAGAATTCTTAAATTAAAGATTTGCTCGGTTGTACTTCTGTTGCTTCTGAATCCAGCTTGCTCTTCCGCTAGAAAGTTTTCTATCTTCGGTTTGATTCTGTTTAAGTTAAATATATTTATCTATTTCTACTGGTTCCTTGTGAGATAACTTGCTGCTCTTTTTAACTGCACATATGCTTACATTTTTTTTTAACCTATCTGCACTACGCGCCACAAGAGAGTTGTCTCTTAATTTTGTTGTACATATGTATAATGACAATAAAGACATTCTATTCTATTCTAATATGGTGATAGGGTCCATTCTAAGCAGCTCTTATTTTCCCTGTACATTCTACATTTATGCAGATGACCACCAGGTCTATGTGCCTGTGCTCTCAAATAACTCATATGTATTGGACTCTCTTCACTCCTATCTTTCAGATATCAAGGTTTGGTTGGCCCAAAGTTTTCTTCCTTTGAATGACAGCAAGACAGAATGTATTATTTTTGGGCCAATCAATCTACATGGCAGTGTGCTGTCCAAGCTCCTGACTGTCCCCGTGAGCCAAACAATCAGAAACATAGGACTGATTTTGTACACCGAGCTTAGGTTTTACAGGTAGGTTGGTGCGGTGGTGAAGGCCAGCTTTTTTCAGCTCTGTCCTCGGCTAAGGTCAAACCTTTTTTATCTCTTAGAGACATGGAGATTTATTGTCATGTCATTTATCAGTTCACATTTAGATGACTGTAGTGCACTTTACCACCGTCTCCCTTAGTCATTACTCCACCATCTTCAGTTCGTTGAGATTTTTAACAAACTTCCCCAGATTCAACCACATCACCCCCATCCTTTTTTCATTACATTGGCTTCCAGTGCAATTTCATTCATTTTCAAATATAATTTGCTTTTAAAGCTTTGAATGGTCTAGTTCCTCCATACCTCTGAGATTTTAAGAGTCCACCGCCCAAGCAGAGCTCTCAGGTCTTCTAAACAGATGCTTTTAGAAGTTCCCAGGTCCTGGTATAAACAGTGGGGTGATCAGGCTTTTGCAGTTGCAGTGCCTCACCTGTGGAACTAACTCCCTCTTCACCTGAGAGTTCTTGATGACCTGTCTTATTTTCTGTTTTCTATATTTGTTTGGGTTTTCTTGTCCTGTGTTTTACTTATGTTTTAGATGTAAAGCACTTTGGTCTTCTTTTATGTTGTTGTAAAGTACTACATAAATAAACTTGGATTGCTTGATTGATATCTGATGACCATGGAAAAATGACTAACTGTAATTTACACCAATTTACATGTATTAACAGGTTTAATGGATCAACCAGTGTTAAATGGGCCGAGAGGTTGGCGGTTCGCTTCCCATCTCTGGCTGTCCACATGTTGAAGTGTCCTTGGACAAAGACACTGAGCCCTACCTTAGTCTCCCAGTAGGACTGACAGAACCTTAGAAACCTACTGGTGTATGAGTGTGTGTGAATGTCAGGCTAATGTAAAGCGCTTTGAGCACCATGAAAGCGCTATATAATTGCAGACCATTTAAATAATATAGCTTTGGTGGTGTGTTACAGTTTGGATGTTTATGTGTTAATCCTCTGCATCTTTACACTCCAGTTTTCATACAGGAGTTCTATTTGAAGCATTTTGACCTGGAAATGTCACTACAGCTCTGCTCACGCTGCAGCCTTAGTGTTCACTTCACATTAGTTATGCAGGTTTGACTTTTTTGTTTGCTCACGTAATTTTTTTTAAACATAATAAGCAGTCCGCAAGTGACCCACGTGAACAATAACAAAGACATCATGCTGTTCGTTGTACAGAAGTAAACATGAGGACCACTGGAGTCACTGTTTACAGATTCATGAAGGAGTTTATATACGGTGGGAACCAGCAAATTGGTGAACAGATGAGGACGAGGACAGAAAAGCAGACTAATTTTGTCACAATTTTGATCTTCATATAAAAGTTGCATGAAAATGATCTGACTTTTCAGGTTGTGTAGATGAAATCTGTATGTGCTTTAACTTCAAATCAGATTAGCCTATATTAAAGACCTAGAGAGATGCTGGCCAACAAAAGCATCAACTGATTTAGAATGTTGAGTAACTTTTCAAACACATTCATACTTTGAAATCATTCAGGTAACATACAGATTCTCAGCTTTTCATACTTATCTGATATGACCACTCGTGAATGTGGAAACTGTCATTTTCCGCAACATTAACTCACAAGTAAAACCCATGGAGTTTGACAAATTACAGCGGTTGCAGGCGTTTGTTGTTTGCCAGAGGTCATAGGTCAGATCATATGTATGTCTGAATATGGCCTTGACCAAATGATTGTCCATATTCTCCAGTCGACCTGATTAGTTCAACCCAATAGTAGGCAAAAGCTCAATATTTCAATATTTCAGCATAGCTTGAGTCAAAATCATTGCATTGACTTGAACCCAAAGCCAAATTGTCTTGTTTTTTTCCCTATTCTGTATCTGATGGTAGGTGTCACGACATCATCAGGATCATGCCCTTATTAGTGGCTAAGGTTAATACCAGGGCAGTCAATAAGCCAATATTTATTCAGTCATACGTAACTTTCTTCCCATAGACCAAATTTCACAATTTTAGGTTTGCGTGACTTTTGGTTGCTAAGGTAACCTAAGTAAAATTCATCTGTCATAGCAGTTTTAAAGTAGCACCAAATTATTATTTTCTATCCATTGCATACCTCTTCTGCCATGTGCATATATATATATATATATATATATATATATATATATATATATATATATATATATATATATATATATATATATATATATATATATATATATATATATATATGTAGCGAGAGAGAGAGAGAGGAGAGAGACTTACTTATAGGAAGTCAGATATGGTCTTTTATTCAGTACCAGTTGTAGGTGCTTTCCTACTGTAGGTTCCTATAACCTTTTTAGTTCCTGGAACCTTTTTCACCTCTACTCACAGGCAGGGTCTTTTTTTACTTCTCTAGGAACTGTATGATGAAGGCATTTGGTGATTGGTAGAGCTGAGACCACGCCCATTTCCACATCTTGCAGTACCGCTATCTTTAAAACCATCTGTGTAGCATCAGCTGAGTGTTTGGGGGGGGGGGGGGGGGGGACGCAGACACACAGAAGGACCCTGGCTCTATTCCAACACCAGACCTTTCTGTGTGGAGTTTGCATGTTCTCTCCGTGTCTGCGTGGGGTTTTCTCCGGTTTCCAGAGACATGCACTTTTCATTGGTTAATCTAAATTGTCCATAGGTGTGAATGTGAGAGTGATTGTCTATATGTTCAGCCCTGAGATGAACTGGAGACTCATACAGGGTGTACCCCGCCCCTAGTGACCCTACTGAGGATAAAGCAGGTTCAGAATATTGTAAAATGTGGTGAGAAAATAAAAAGACAAGTCTTTAACATAGAAGTACATTTATTCAGACCTTAATACATTAATATTGAACAAGTTACATAATCTTATTGATTGCAAATCACACAACACAATTCCAATTTATTCCTGTATATAAGTTAAATGTAACAGATTTTTGTTTTAAAATAGGCAATGGGAACTCTTCCTCTCGTTATGAGGAGCACTTTGTTATAAAATATAAGTAAAAGTGCAACATCTTTCTACTCAGAAAAAAAATTACAAAAATTGGTCCAGAATCGGAATTCCGAGGAGGATTTCTCCAACAGACTAAATATGGTGTTTATCTTTTTTAAAATGCAATATATCTTTAAAAAACTTTTTTTTCCAGTAAATTGCTTTTTGACGCTATTTTCTAAAAACTGTAGCTAAATACAAGAAATACAACATTGTCAGTTTACAAAAGCTTAGCATATTATTCACTGCATCATCTATTTTCTAAATAAACTTCATTTTTCCCCCCATAAAACTATCTGCAACGTAGAGTTCTGACAACAACAACACGATAATATCTCACAGCGCTATGTTACAATAAAATATCTCTGTCATAAGGTCAAAGGAAAGAAAGAAATATAACAATTGCAACATAAAATTAAGAAATACAATGCATAGATTCAATCATTTAAAATGTAGAGATATAATTTACTTAGTACAGCTCTTACTTTTAGAGTGAACCCTGTGACACTGACTACATGGATTCATTACAGTTTATCCTGACTTGAGTGACCGGCACAAATATATATAATTCTGAACATATCACATGATAAAATGCTTAATATATCACTTTGACGTTAAAAGGCAAATTTGGCTATAGTACACTGTACTGTACACAGTTTGGGTGAGAAAATGGGAACACCTGGCACCAAAGGCGAACAGCAGCTTTCTTTTAATGGCTTCATACAGAGCCTCTTGAAATGTTAAGAATTTCATTTAAGTCTTCTTAAACCTACACAGCCTACCGGGCTTTCCTCAGATCTGTGTCAGTGGTGTCAGATCATGTGTAGTCAGGAGAATGCACGTTTTTACACAACCCCCACCCCACCCTCCCCTCCATCATCGCCCCAGAACAAAATGGAAAATTAAAAAAAAAAAAAAAAAAACTTGAAAAGCCACTGACAGCTTATAACCAGACACCGACACTAACACAAACACATGTGGCCTCTGGGTGAATCATATGACATTTAAACAGGTAGGTTTTAGTTTGAGTTTGTGATTTAAAAGCCAATTTCTCTCTCTGCTCCCCTTCTATATCAGAAATGGTTGTGTTTACAAACAAAAATTGCTGAAATATTTGGTAATTTTAATTCACCGACGGGCTGAAAAAATAGTACAGCAGTAAGAAGGGAATGCAAGTCAGTAAAATGCAAATATACAGGCAGGATACAATACTTAACACTTAGTGGTGCTTTTCAGGGACGACATTAAAAAGTAATTAAGACAGGACATCATATTTTTATATATATAGAGAGAGATCGGTGCTATCAAGTCACGTTACAGTTTTAAAAGATGCAAGGTATAGAAAGAGGTAGGAGGGGCATTGTGAAAAGTGGAGTCTGATTATGAAGCTGATCCTACTGATGTGATGGTATCAGACCGCTCTTTAGACCTCGAAGAAATCAAACTGAACAAGCAAATGTCAATTGTGCGACAAAAGTCAAACGTGTTGTGAACCGGTAACTCACAATTTCCTGGACTCAATCTCCTCCCATGAGAAAACCAAACAGCACCAGCAGCACTGAGAATATCTTTGATATGCCAAACCCAGCCTTGACCTCATAACATTCACAGGGACTTGAAGCGCTCGGGGAAAGTCTGATCAATTACAACATATATTCACTATTATAAGCCGGGCGCTGAAAGTAAAGAATTCACTGTTGCTTCAGAACTGCTGCATTTGAGTATCTTCTGGACTGTAGATATTTACAATAAAAAAAAAACCTTCAAGCCAGCAGTCAGTATATTCTCTGTTAGGCACAAATATATAGGCCCCTGTGGTATTAAGGTCTAGAGGTTCAGACAACAAACTAGGGAACAGTTTTGATATCTGTGAGCAGGTTTATGCACCAGCATGAATCTATATTAACCACAAATAATTTAGGTCTCAAATATATACTCAATCTAGTAAACATCCACTACATATTTGTAATATACATTCTTAATGTATGTACAAAAACAGAAAGTGTAGAACCGTGTTTACAGCCTCATTGAATCAAGATCTCCTAACAGGTTCTGTCCGTTCTGCATTTAATTGAATGTGATCCAGTTTTCCAACTCCAATTTATGCTTCTGCTCTGTAAACACTATTTACAGTCTTAGAAAATAAACTCACAGACCTGATTTTTCAAACCATTTGACAACATTATGTATTCAGGTGAAGACAAATTGAGTTATTATGTAACATTGTCTGAGGATCCTGTGACAAGTCTGCCAGTTAAGGTGATAACAGGCCTCCTCTCAGTCCACAAACCCATAAACCATATTATTACCTTCATGATTCGTCTGTAGTAGCAATCAATTATCACTGCGCTGTACATACAAACACAAAGTAAACAGCATGGGGTGAGTTTGTGCACGTCTGTGGATTGTGCTTTCGTTGCTGATGAGATGTCGTTGGCAGTGTCACCTGTAAAAATTCAGACATGACCATTGTATATTTTCTGTAACCTTGGTGAGGAAACCAGAGTTTGGCTTTTACATTAAGGCAAAAATGTTTGGCACTTAAGTTTGTACACAATATTTCTATTCAAAAATAAGCGTGACTTCTTGTCAAACAGTTCAGGGACCTTAATGATGAGTATAGATTAGATCAGAACCAGTCTTTGCTGAGGTGATCTGGAAACAGAAATGTTGATGGTACAGAATTTGCAGGCAAGGTTGCTGGAATGAAGACCTAGTATCCTGAGATACATTTTCGTCTTACAGGTGTTGCAATTGTGTCCTTTACTGAACAAGAAGTCTGTTTTCAGCTTCTACCCCGAAACCCAGCTGTGTGTTGTGGTTTTCACCCCATGGGGAAAACCCTGCTGGGTCACCACTGGCTCAAAGTTGAAGTCCAGAGAGTCCCCATCCATCAAAGTGTCATGGAGGACAGTCTCCATGTCGAATTCAAACTTCTCAATGGACATGTCATCCAGGTCGCTGGGTAGTTTCTCTGGGTGCAAGGGTGGCGCCATACCTGGTCGCACATAGCCATTGGTGTTGAGAGGGCAGAATCCCCCAGGCATGACCCCCCCGCCGAGGTGGCCCGGGAGGCCATAAGGCATCTGCATAGGGCTTTTGACTGTAGGCAAGCGTGTGGAGCCCCCACTGTGGCTCAGAGACATGAGCAAACGGCCGTTCATAGCTGGTGATGTGGTGGGGGATTGACTGTGCATATTGTGGGGATGGGGGTGTGAGAGGCTGTGGGGGTGGCCGTTGCCTCCTCCCATTAGTTTGGCTGTGTGCTGGCCGCTGTTGTAAGGCGGTAGCATGCATCCTCCGCTGGACTGCGACACCACAGTGTCCACTGAAGGCATGAGCTCCGTGTGCTGGTCGTTGTCTGATGTCAGCAGCTCTTTCAGGAGCCCTGCCGGGCAGCTGTACTGGCTCAAACTGGGCCCAAAGGTGGGCTTGCTCTCTGGCAGCGTCTGCAGTGGCATAGAGGGCAGGGAGTTCATCCCTGCCTGGCCATAAACACACTTCCGGTAGTCTTGCTGAGGCTGGGAGGCCATGCTGGGAGAGCTGTATGCAGGGTACCCAGGGCTTGGCTGCATCATGGGAGAGGGTGAAGACTGGGTAGACCCGGGGGTTGTAGCCCCTCCTCCAACCTGAGAGTTGTTGGGCGAGAGCAAGTTCAGGTTATCCAGAAGGTTTTCCATCACATTTTCTGAACTGTGTCCCAAAGAGCCGGTCATCTCTGTGAGGCTAGGCAGAGTGGCTGTCATCTTGGCCCCAGGTGCTCCCGGGTAGCCCATATGGACATCTGACTCCCCCAGGTCGTCCTCAGGCATAAAGGGTGAGAGGCGGCCGCTCAAAGTGCTGGCGTTGGAGCTGGTCCGGGGCCTGAAGCTGTTCCATGCATCAAAGTCATCGTTGCTGTGGGAGTTGGGGCTGCCAGGCCACTTGGAGTAAGAACCAGGGCTGTCTGCACCTCCATCAGGTCCGCCCTGCAGGGACAGCTGTGGGAAGACATGAACACTGTCAGTGTACCAGCGAACACTCCAGTGCCAGCAAAACTCAAAAATAACATATGCTTTGAAGCAAAGTCATTTTTCCAAATACTGTATCAAATGGATATTTACAAAGTACCGGGATTTTACAAATAATTCCCCAGTCCTGTAAAAAAGATGAACTAGAATTCCAGTGGTGAGGTGAGAAAACTTTGTTGCAACACAGCTAAAAAGAATAAATAGGGCTGATAATATTGCATTAGAGTGGGAATCACACTCGAATATTCAATGAAACTCTATTGTGATGACACGTTGACACAATAATGATGCTGTCATGACAAAGTGGATCTGGGAGACGTGATGCATCCATTCATACCAACTGAGATACATGACAAGGTCTGGGTAACTGGGTAAAATAATACACCTTAAGGGAAGAAATGGTCTGCACTTATATAGTTCTTTTCCACCTTCATGGTGTTCAAAGCACTTTACATTAGCCTCATATTCACCCATTCACACACACACTCATACACCAGTAGGTTTCTAAGGTCAGTTCTACTGGGGGCCTTAGTCAGGGTTCAGTGTCTTGCCCAAGGACACTTCGACATGATGACAGCCTGAGCCGGGAACCGCCAACCTCTCAGTCATTGGGCGACCTGCTCTACCAACTGAGCCACAGCCGCCCTACCATGCAGGAATTAAATGCAGGAATTATGTATGTATTCAACACACAAAGTTTTCAGTTTCACAAATGATATGAAACAATGTATAAAAAAATTACATGAAGTCTGATCGTAGTGCTTCTTTCACACCATGAATGTAACATCTGTGTGCATGTGTGGCAGTGACTGTAGAAAATGGCAGGGGGAATGAAACACGAACATGTTTTAATAAAATTTACATATCTGAAACCAGTACCATACAATAGATGGTATTTCCACATATATTTAGTTGAGTTTATTTTCAATTTGCAACAAAACTAAATAAATATTAGTCCTAACAAAGTATGACTTCATTTGCATTAGGGCATTAACAGAAACATCAACTAGTCGACGTGTCGACTCCCGTAGCATAAGTCGACTTAAATTTGGAGGAGTTTACAAGTCGCATGTTATTCTTGTCTCTCTCCCTCCCTCCCTCCCCCTCTCCCTTGGCGCATAAACACATGTCATGCACGGCATCTGAAGAGGCATCCCTTAGCTAACCTGAGTGATATGAGCAACAGCACGGACAATGTGCTCTTTTTTTTCCAAACATGATGTGGACAGTGTGGTCTGCGTCTTGTTGGTCGATGCCTTAAACTTATGGCACTTAATGTAAAAAGTGAGGACGCGTGACAGACATCCAGAGAGTACAGTTTTAGAGCCGTTGATCCAGACAAAATCCAGACATATGGTCATCCTACTTATGTTGTGCAGTTAAATTTATAAGAAACCTCAAGGTTTTACCCTTTGTTTTTCGGATTAAAATGTTGATGCTTGTGGCTTATCAGTGGACATTGTTACATTGCAGTGAACTTCGATACAAGTTGCTCATTGCTGGACAGACGTGTGTCCGTCTTCTTTCCTCTGGTGACAATGTGATGAAGTCATCACGACCCATCAACTTGACTTGATTGATGGATAAGTCGACTTGAAAAAAAAAGAAGTCGTTAATGCCCTAATTTGCATATATATTGTCTAATACAATCTTTGATATTTTACACAACCTTAATTTTTAGCAAATAATAACCTTCACTTCTCCTTTTGTGGGTGCTTTAAAAACAACTTTCATATTGAAGTGGTCCATGGAAACATGAAACTAGAATTGGACTCCTACAGAAGTTTAATATTATTTTAAAGGTTTATTCCACCTGAAAACCACTTTTCCATGCTCCTTTTGGAATTCAATCTGATGTGTCACAGTGGAGGGCCACACCACTTTCCCATTCATAGAAAACAACACAGAGAAATGAGCGACTCAGAAAAAACTGTTGGCATCATTACGTAAAGTGGACATTAGCGGCACTCATGTGGGGTTACGCCTGCCCACGGAAAACAGATAGCACTCCCCCCAGCCCATCCCAAATTTCAGCGAATCTGAAGTAGCATTAGCATTAGCTTTGAGCACCATGAAGGTGGAAAAGAACTATATAAGTGCAGACCATTTACCATATACAGCCTATGTTCAGATAAGCAGCATGTAAAATGGTAAATGCTAATGCTACTTCAGATTCACTGCAATTGGGGATGGGCTGGGGGGAGTGATACCTGTTTTCCGTGGGCAGTTGTAACCCCACATGAGTGCCGCTAATGTCCACCTTACGTAATGATGTGGATAGCTTTTTCTGATTCGCTCATTTCTCTGTGTTGTTTTCTATGAATGGGAAAGTGGTGTGTCCCCTCCACTGTGACACATCAGATTCCAAAAGTAGCATGGATAAGTGGTTTTCAGGTGGAATAAACCTTTAAAAAAATATTACATTTCTGTAGGAGTCCAGAAGTTCTTTTCCACCTTCATCGTACTCAAAGCGCTTTACATTACCTTCACATTCACCCATTCACACACACACTCACACACCAGTAGGTTTATAAGGGTTTTTCAGTCCTACTGGGGGCCTCAGTCAGGGTTCAGTGCCTTGTCCAAGGACACTTCAACATGTGGACAGCCAGACACTCTACCAACTGAGCCACAGCCGCCCTATAAACTGACCTGGTTAGATATTTTTCCTCCATTGTTAGCGGTGTGTTAATGTTAATTAGCCTAGCCTATAGAATGTTAAAACAACCAGATAGACACAAGTTTAAACTTGTTTTCATTGCTCTGTATACATCACATTGTTTGTTGCTCCGATTGGTCATAGCGCTGGCCTATTATGTGCAGAGCAGTTTGAAAGACACCTTTTGATCCCACCTGTACGCTTAAGCTCAGTTCATGGATCGTCTCCAGACTATGAATTCATGTCACAGTTGGGCTAGTTCATGTGCTCTCTATGGAAATAAAGTGATTTTTTCCCTGCAACTTTTCAAACCAAGCGAGGGCACGCAACCTAGTTGGATGCTACTCTGGGATGGTAAACACACACAAGAGTGAGAGGGGAGTGGGGAGTGTTCCTTCACACATTCATTCTCTGAGCCAATCAGAGACGCCTCATCACCGCATCATGGATAATAATGATGAAGCACCGGAAAACTGTTGTTCCACCTTAGGTCAATTTTTTACCCTCCAAAAACAGCTGGAAACAAAGCAACCTGGATTTAAAAAAAAAAGAACCAACACATTCAACAACAATGAAGAACACAGCCCTTTAAAGGTTTAATGTGTGATATTTAGTGCCATGGAAAGCAAAGACGTAAACTACAACCAACTGAACAGAGGTAGAGGCGTCATGAAAACAAAACCCAACCATTCCTTTGTTCACATGAATATACACTATTGACAACATGACAATCAACATGACATTCTACTCCAAAATCTCACACAAGGTCAAGTCCTTGATTAAAATGTACACAGACGTTGTAGAGACAGTGGAAGAAAAAACAAACCTTGACATGTCTCAAACAAGCTCTAAAAACAAATCTGAAAACTTGATTATGCCTTTGTTTACCTTTTTCTTGGCAGCTCTACCTCTGCTCTTGGTGAACTTGCTATTGTTGTCCATGGAGGCCGCCCGGCGGCGTGGGGACTTGCCACTTTTCCCTCCTTCTGGGTTCAGCATCCACCAAGAGCTTTTCCCCGTCCCCTCATTCTGGACCCGGACAAAGCGACTGTGGAGCGACAAGTTGTGTCTAATGGAATTCTGGAGGAGAGGAAGCAAAAGAAGATAAGGAGTTGAGGTGAGGATAGAAAAAGATCTGAGTTTTTTCATAGATTTACAGTAGCACAAAAGGGCAAATCAGGTAGCTCTCTTTAAAAAAAGAAGGCTGAATTGTGCTTGGCTGAATTGTGGAGAAAATGGGAGATTCTAAGGTCACTCAACAATCTAATTAGCCATTCAATAAGACTCATGTGCACAAACACACACAGCAGTTTCCAATAAGCATACTCCATGAGCAATACACCCTGAACAGAAGCAGGATTAAAGTGTAGACACTCTTATCTCTAAACATACTGTACATGTGGGCCTTTATTTCCTTCACAAAAACAGTGGGGCCCATTATACCAACACTCACATTCCACCTGACTACGTGTCTCCTCTAAACTAACCGCAGAATCAAAGGACGGAAACAGACTAATCTTTCCTTCTTACAGACACATTAATATTGCACTCCAACTTTGCTAAGTGACATCCCCAATAGAAAAACTTATTTTTGTGCAGGAAGCTAGTGAAGCATTATTAAAAACATGGCAAACAAACAAGGCACAATATTGGGGCAAACGTATGCTGAGCAAGTGACTGGAAGTGACGCACTGTTTCTGTCTTCTACTACTACATTTGTTTTTCTGGGCCTGTTATGATTTTGTAGCTCTGACTTGGTCCAAACTGACCATTTACCCTCAGATAATAATTTACTCTCTGAGTCTGGACTGTTTGGTGTCTGTGCCATAGCATGAAGTCATGAGCCTTGGCCAGACATTACTGTGTTAGCGTAAAGCTGGTTGTTTTGCAAGTAAAGCTGGAACTCCTAACACACACACACACACGTGTTAGCGTGCATGGCGGTTCACGTCATGCAGCCTGTTCCTGCTGTGAGTCACTGCTTCACATCTGGTTCACAGTCTGCCCTCTGCTCTGCCTTCAAATCCACTTCTCTCATCTCTACCAGTAACTACATAGGTGCTCATCACCAACTCTGCTCATTCTTCACCTGAAACCTCATCCTTCTCTTACCCACCCCATGATTTTTCCAGTACTGGTTAATTTCTAATGTCTTTTTCCTTTTAAGATATTATTTATTATCCTTTTTTAAAATGATGCATATTTTCTTTCAGTTTTTTTCTCTCCATACATAAACACTCGTCTTTATTTAGACTTTTTTCATTATAAATTGGATATTTTTCTAAATCTAAATCATTGGCCATGCAGCTGTTCATTAGAGCTTAGAGTAAATTCAAATGCCATTATATAAAAAAAATAAACCAAAAATTTTAGAAAAAAGTGAGTTTTTCAGCAAAGGCATCGACAAGTGAAATTGTTGACAGTGTTTCCGTGGTAACTACTGAGCCTCTCAATATTCAAGTGCGACATATCTGATAACATTGAAAAGATTAATAACTGTATTTTACACCAATTAGTGATATGTATAAATAGGCTTAATGGATTAACAGGTATTAAATGTTTTAGACCAGAACATTAATTCATTATTGCTGTTTGGGACTTTCATTCATTCTTATCTACACATGTTTTTCTCTTTAACATTGTTTACATGTTGTTTTCTAATTAGTTTGTATAAAGTTTATTAGTACAAGTGGAAGCAAAAGAAATCTCAGGAGAATTGGAATAGCAATGGAGACATTTTATATTCTTCAACATACTACCGTAACATGTCCAACATTAAGCAAAAACACAGTTTTAGTCAACATTGATAAGACATAACAGCAGTTAAACCTTATAAACACAGCAGGTTTTCTGCCACTGTGCACTTTGTGTTTCTTTTTCTGTAATTTTTTTTAATATATTTTAAAGTAGTGTGAAATGCTAATTTCAACTAAACTAAAAACTGTCATTCTCTAAAATGTCACAAAATATAGTACAAGCACAAATGTAATCAGAATATAATAATAATAATAAGTGGCGCCCGGTCCAACAAATCCCTCCCCCCTCCCACACAGTTTAACTGATTTGTCCTATTATCATTTCAAAAACACATTTTTGATGACTGCGACATTTGATCTATATTCACCAAAATTTAATGGGATCTATTCTGGACCACCTTGCACCTTTCCTGAAAATTTCCTAGAAATTTGCACAGTAGTTTTTGCATAAAGCTGCTTACTAGAAAACTAACTAAGAAACTAACAAACTGACTTGAAAACAATACCTCTCTTCCCTTCAGGGGCAGGGTAATAATAATAATAATAATAATAAGGGATTTGATTTCTCTTGTGCTTTTCAAGGCATCTAAAGCACTTTATATTAGTGATCCATTATTCATGCGCTCTCATATTCACACTCTGGTGGTGGTAAATGTATGTTTGTAGCCACAGCTGCCCTGGGGCGAGCTGACCAAAATACAGCTGCTCATATAAGCCAAACTCCAACCAGCAGCAAACATTCATGAATGAGTGACAGTGGAGGGGAGGTGGTCCAGTGTGTTGTCCAAAAACATAATGGCACATGACAAAGGCAGAACGGGATTCAAACCACCAATCCTTCAGCTGTCGGACAACCAACTCTGAGCCACAGCATCCCCAATATAAAACCAGCAAATCTCCAAATTTCAAAGCTGGAACTATTTGTTCAGTAAATGAGTTAAGGAGTAATCAGATATTAAAAGTCACTAAACATGACCTCTGGATCTGCTTCTCATCTTCATTCTCTGTCTTTGCTTGTCCTTCTCTACACGTGGAAAACCTTTGGCTGGAGGACACATGAAGGGCCTCTTAGCCCTTAACAAATGAATGAAATTACTTGAATCAAATGACCTGACTCCCTCAGCCAATAGCGTTGGGACTAGTTTGCAAGATTTGAGGGATATGACGGCCCCTGCCCAATTAGCCTAGCAAATGCTTTTCTTCCTCCTCCTCCTCCTCCTGCACATCAGTAGTTTTGACCAAAGGCGAGGAGCAAAGTCTGGTCATGAGCCTCTCCTTCCCATGACCGCTAAGGGTGCTGGTAATTTCAGCTGTGCTGCAACAAGGAATGATTGCAATGTGAGCACAGATGCTGGGATGACTTGTTACAGTCCTATATCATCCTAATGACAGGAAGAAGAAACTCGCAGCTCAAGCCTCCACTTGGGAGGTTTAAGGTTCTCTTTTGGCTTATGTCAGAGAGGCAATACGCTGGATGTTGTGATGATGGAAAGGTTTTCAAAATGTGTTTTGCTTAAACATTTTGCAAAATCCAAGAGAGAGAGTGCAAGCGAAGGGTCATAAAAGGGGTGTGATGGGAAATGCCAGAACTGAGCAGAACTTGGTGTGCTGTGTGGGGACAGTCTGGCTGAGAGTGTCTGGTGGGGCCAATGGAAAAGGCTTGTGTGTGTGTGTGTGTGTGTGTCTGTGAGTGAGTGTGTGTGTGTGTGTGTTTGTGTGTGTGTGTGTGTGTGTGTGTGTGTGTGTGTGTGTGAGAGAGTGTGTGTGTGTGTGTGTGTGTGTGTGTGTGTGTGTGTGTGTGTGTGTGTGAGAGAGTGTGTGTGTGTGTGTGTGTGTGTGTGAGTGTGTGTGTGTGTGTGTGTGTGTGTGTGTGAGTGTGTGTCTGTGAGTGAGTGTGTGTGTGTGTGTGTGTGTGTGTGTGTGTGAGTGTGTGTGTGTGTGTGTGTGAGTGAGTGTGTGCCAGCTTGTACTTTTTAGTGGAATGGCAATATGACAAACAGCAGCGCAGTATGGTTTACATTTTGTTGCTCACTCTAGTGCAGGCAGTGATATTGTGGTTTGACAAGACACGCGACTGGGAATGAACGCACGCACATGTACATGCTGTCATGGACTTGAAAGACACAAACATAGCCACAGATATAAAGCCGGGCACACATTTTATGTACCTTTTCTCATATTAATGAAATAAAGAGTGTGTTTCTTCTGAATCCGGCAGCTCTGTGTGACACTGATTTATCTCTGGCTGCCGTACACAGGAATCTTAACATTCCAGCTAATCACTGTGTGCAAAGTTCAATCGTAATCACAGCCAACTTGTTAGTATCTCTTAGGAAACAGTAAAGGCAGGATTCCCAGCCAGGCAGCCATCACAATCAACATTCCACAGCAAGGTTACAAAACCCACAATTTCACAGAGCTAAACTCTGATTGCTCTCCAATCTTGTGTTGTATAAAAACATGACAGTAACTCCTTCCTTTCTGAAAATTAGATCAGCTTCATGTTTTATTTTGTTTTGTTTTTTGTATTACACAACAAAAAAATGTGTTGGAGCGATCTCTGAATAAAAATAAAATATTGCATGGAGACACAAATCTGTGCAAAGAAAAACAACACTAACTTGTGAATACATTCTAAAGTAGATTATTCTCAAAAATCTGTATCTATTGAGATACAGTCCAAGACGTCAGTTCTGTGCAAGACCACCGCGAGGAGCAGCACCTCTGTTCTCTGAGTCAACAGAACACAGCAGTACTGGCAAAACACCAGGAAGTGACCACATGAAAGAGGACTGTGACAGGAAACAGAGCTGACTTCCTGCCTCACAGGAAACATGGCGGTTGTGAGGCAAGAGAAAAAGGCATGGAATGCAATGCCACAGCATCGTGAGCCAAGTCGACGCTGCAAATTTAGCCCCCGCCCCCCCTCGAGCATTTATGTTTAGCAACAGACACTAATCCCTGATGTCACACTATATTTATTAAATGGAAGTCAATTTGTCGTGTGACTGCTGAAACGACATTGCATGACTGCGTACGTCATGGTTTAACAAGTGGTTGCAGTGTGAGTATCTGGGTGTTGTGAGTATGTATCAGAGCAGGTGAATATGTTTAGCTGTTTAGGAAATGGAGAAAGAGGGTTTGTGTGAGTTGCAGAGTGGATGTGGATCAGTAAAGAACACACTGTGCTGGTTTAAACTCCCTCCTTGGCAGGACTACTGAAAGGCCACAGTGTTCAGTACACCACCCTTGCCTTCTCCTCCTTCTTTCCCTTTCCTTCTCAATCCTTCTTTCCTTTCTGATTGCCTCATTTCACCTCTTTCATACTTTCATGCTCCTTTCTTTAGATTTCTGCTCCTTCCTCCTCTTTTCCACAGATAGTATGAAGTGAAGTGGCTGTAGTCACACATTAGCTTGTGGACTAAGGCCTCAAGTTTACATTTTCACTCTCATCTTGGTTGTTTTGAAGCCAGAATTGACCATATTATGATTGTGATTTGGATTAAAGACCAGGGTTCTACTCCTGTGAACTTACTGAAAACAACCTTATGTTACTGCTGACTTATGCAAAATAATGGTATACTACAACCAACTTGGAAACCAAGCTCATGCTACTATGAAAAATAAACTTATGCTACCATTAACCTATGCAAAAACAAGCTAATGCTGCTATTATGTTCATGCTAATGTTACATTCTGGAAAATAAGATTGAATTACTGTTGCTTAAAAATAAATCAAGCTCATGATATTGTGAAATCTGCTAAAATGTCATTGTTATGTCTCCCTACTGTCATTGCTGTTATTGTCTGTGTTGAATAATGTTGATGTCTATCTCAGTCAGTGAAGACACATTTCCTTATAGGGACCATTAAATTAAATCTATATCCAGTCTAATGTAATTCATGGAAAATTGATTTATGCCATTGTTATCTTACCAAATGTAGGCAAATGTTACCATTAAGGCAACAGGCTAATGCTCCCTAAACCTTGCTGAACATGAGGGAATGCTACTTTAAACTCACTGATAAGTTAACGAGAATTAACTTATTTGAAACATGCTTACATTAACTGTTAACCCCTGGAAAACAAGCTTATGCTTACTGAAAATAAATAGCTACTTTTCATTACACAAAATATGCCTATGTTACCGTTGGGTTACCGAACACAAACTACTGCCAACTTTAGAAACTAATGCTACAATTCATGAAAACAAGCAAAGGCTATTGTTACAAGCTAATGCTACCATTAACTTTATGAAATCAAGCTTAAGTTACCGTTAACAACCTGAGAATAGTTTAATGCTACTGTTACAGGGCAATTCTACCATTAAGTGCTGAGTGCAGAGTCAGACGCTCTGGAAATTCTCGATTCTTTTTTAAAAACAACCTGTTAGTAGGCTAAGGTTCGATGTTGCATACAGCTTCATTTCAATTTCTAATGAAATACTGGACTATGTTTTTTAAAAAAGAATGCAACGAGCGTCTAACTCTGCAGTTGCCAAACAATTATTACAGGCTTCTTCCTTCCTCTTCTGCATACAGAAAGGTACTAGGTTGAGATAAGAAACTCTGGACACACTATCCAACAACATGAAGGCCTCCCGACACTTGGGTTGGCCTTTAGGGACCCTCTAATTACTACCACAAAAGTGTGATGTTGTTTAGAACTTTAGAAGAGTTAGTCTAAAAATAGCATTTCGTGTCGGTGAAAAGACATGCCCTATGCTAACACAGTTTGGCTCAAAACGGCAAATTCTAAATTTATCAGTGTACATACAAATGGTGTGATTTTGATGTCAACTATATGTATGTACTCCCAATCAACTAAAAATGTAGCTAAAATTAATTTTACTCCAGATAATCCCTTTAATGCCAGAGCCAAAAGAACAAACCATGACAGGATAGTTTTCAGTTAGATCATGCAGTTAGAAGAATATTACACTTAAAAAATAATTTTAAAGTACTTTTTGTATAACTGTTACATTTTCAAACAAGGCGGTCAGAGACAGCAGACCTCCACCAAGGCTTGATTTTTCATTCACACGTGATGTGATGGAGCCATAGGTGTTGACCCAATTGATGATGTGAATGAAAAAAAAGAGAGATTCTCTCTTGTCTTAATCCTGAGATTGTTACCACTGATGTGTTTTAGCTGTTGACCTTTAGTGTGACCTTGGCCTTTGACCTTCATTGCTCAAAATCTAATGGGGTTGTCCTTGACCCATTATGTATCATTACTGAAAGTTTCATTAAAAAAACAAAAACAAAAACAAAAAAAACACAGGCATTTATTACCTCCTTGGCAGAGGTAGTAAATTCAGGCCAAATCCCACTCTGCTTTTCTGTAACTGCTCTGTAAACACTCGTAGATGTCATTGCAAATGTAAAAGGAAATGTAGGAAAGGAAATGTAAAGGGAAAGTGGCCCCACTGGTGTGAAACAGTTTTGCTATTCTTTTTTTTAACCGAGCTGGTAACTTTTTTATTCTTTCTGTTAAGTTGGAATTTTATGGCCCTTTTTTTATCTCCTCATGATTCCCTCCTATGCTTTCCATCTTCTTTCCCTGCATCATATTTTGTTTTCCTTCCATCTCCTCTCTATTCCAGATATTTGCCAGTGTACCAGACAGATGCTGGCACACTGACCTGGGTACTGACGCTTTCAGAGGTGCTCAAATGTCAACTTGCCTAATGAAAAAATCCCCATTTGAGTGCAACACCACCTACATACAGGCCTACTTTGAAACAAGTAAAGCCACAAGTGAAACGTCAGTGTCAAAACCTATAGAGCTGAAGGTATGCTGAGTCTGCAGTGACACTCTGACTGAAAGCATGCAGCAGAAATGAATTTAACACTCCCACAAGTCTTTGCACATTTTCATATACCTTAACCAACAATTGGGACTCGATGAAGGTGAAAATGTTTTCATGCACTGTTTCCATTGAAGTTGTTGGGTAAAAATGCTGCTGTCCTGAAAATGTTTTGCAACTATCATTCACTACCCTCACTTCAGCCAGAGCCATCCATTTGTTTTTACGTACTAACCAGCTATTTTCTGTGTAATGTCTGCGGCTATGAGGAGGACAACCTATAGAGCAGGTAGTGTGCCATTTCTGACCGCCAAAGTAACTAGCCCTAAAGCTGGTCATGTCTGGAGAAGCGTATTTTGTGCTGAGTCTGCCTGATTTATAGTGGTGTGGTTACAATAGAAAACTTGCCAACCTGTTATTACACTAACACGAGCTCAGCAGGTCTGTAGCTGAACAAAAAGTCTGAGGATACGACTCCAGGTGAGATGGCGGGGCATCTAGTTAGGGGAACTACTAGTCTGTAAGATACACTGCCACATTAGATTTCCCCTTTTTGTCCAATTAAGTCTGTGAACCAGAGGTCAATTACATACGATTCCACTAGATTATGAAAGCAGGTTTCAGGTCAGTGGCTGCCTGTCGTGAACTGAGAGATCAAAGTCATGAAACCTGGACAATAGTTATCTCAGAATGTCATCATTTCTACCTCATATTTCTCACATTAGTGTCTTATTCTTTGAAAAGGAAATTTAACATCACACTAATACAGGGTTATATTTTATTCAGATTTATTCTACATTTACTAGTAGAAGTTTGGATGAAATATGACAGATGTATTCATATTAATCATGAGTCTGAAGTGACTCAGGCAGACATCATGCTAACAGCTGCATGTTTATTTACATTATGTTTCTCACAAGTTCTGCCAGTGATAAACTTTGCTGCTTCAAAAACACTGATAGCTGTTTTATCCCAAAGGTCACTGAAATACCAACATCTTTCATCACCTACTGTCATACTTGTCGAATGGCAAGACTAGACCAGCTCTCAATGTAAAGTTTCACGAGAAAACATCTGTTATAAGTAACATTTGATTGGCTGATTGAAATGCAATGGTGAATTGATGTATTTAGTAGCTAATACTAGCACCAAGTTCCTGTAGACATCAGCTTTGTGGTTTTTATGAGACACTGGTTACACATCATCATAACATTGAAACATAGTTAAATCGACAATATCATTGAAGTAGTTCTTTGTCCAAAGTTGATTTGTTGTAAAATGGATTTTCTTGGTGGCTGAGATTGTGTAATATTAGAGTTTAAGTCTCATCTATGTTTACTGCATTTTCCAGTAAAGGGCATGCAATATGATTGTCACAAAAAAGCACAAAAACCAGAATAAAAAAATTAAAGTCAATAAATAACTGACTGTTTATTTTACATATTTTAGATTTGAGAACATTTAGAGCTAAACTACAATTCAACACACACATTATACTAATAATATAAGCCAATATATATTGTTGTAATTAATCAAATAAGCAGACACTGGGTATATTTACAGAGGAGTCTGTGCATATTGATTATTACACTTTCAAAGGTTCACACAACACATTTTTGTCTCACATACAAACAAAGAAAGACAAAAAAAGAAAAAAAATACAGGATTATGCATTCACATCACCATGTTGACGATCTGAACAGCCTCTGGTGACTTCATATGTTTGCAGTTTGATAGGTTATCCTCAGCAACAATATTGAGCTGACCAGTGATAATCACTGACCTATTTACTAAAGTCAATACAACTATGATCATAAAAGGCAGTTGGAATAAAAAGAAAGGAGAGGGGGGGGCAAGACACAGGAAATGTAAAAGCCCCAGGCCTTTCTTTTTTTATTTACACCCGTAGCTTCATTAATATAGTTCGGGGAAAAAAAATAGAAATGATTGTTGTCATTAGTTGCATAGCAGCGAGGAACACAGTACATGGCCTCAGGTCTGACTGGTCTGGAGAGGATGAATGTGTCACTGTTAGCAAGATTATAAAAAGAAATCTGTTCTGCCACCATTTCTGTATTTAAACATATGTGAGATTAAAATTGGAAACTGACCCTAGGATGTAGCCTAGTACAAGCCACAAATAGTCCTCTGCCCTTTCCCTCAAATCCACCCACTATTCAGTCTTCTATTCCTCCCTTGTCCTCTTGGTTTTCTCCAATGGGACATCGAGCATTCAAACAACTGGCCACAGCTGATTGCACTCTCGTGTTGCAGCAAAAAAGTTCCTTTTCTCACCCGTTGACGTCAACTTCCAATAATTCAATTTGTAAAGAGAGGGGAGAGAGCAAACATGGATACATAGCACTCACTGTGGACTTCCCAAATTAGCTTTACATTTCTATGAACTCACAGTAGCAATCTCTGACTTCCAGGGAAGAGCTTTTCATTGTCAGATGATGATTTATAGACCTAAAATGCAGATGGAAAGGCCAAAAACGTAAGTCATGTGGCGGCAAATCTGTTTGCAAATGTATTTACTGATGGCTTGTTGGCAAGATCTCCTTTTTACAATCTGAAAAAAAAATCTGAGGACAACAGAGCACACTCCCCCCACATCCCATTGACATTATTGGATATATAGCTGAACTTGAATGATTGATTGGCTGAGACTCGAGATTGATCGGTCTTGATGGGGCTGCAGACAAATGATAAATAGTCTGAGTGGTTTTGTGCGTTTAGTGAGAAGCAAGTATTTCCAGTGACACTCCAGGATCTTTCATCACGATACTATAGTGCGAGACAAGTGGCGGACTGGAGGGGCTATTAGAGAACTTCCTGCTGCATTGTATCCGCACAGGAAGAGCTGGCCAGTCCTGATACTGATCCCACCAATGTCTCTGGTTTCTTTGCCAAACACAGCAGAATGAGGCCATCATAGGTGCAATGCAGGGCACTAACTGGAGAAAATAGTGGGTTCAAGAGCCACAACTTCCTAATCAAAACTGTGTAGTCTGATGGGGCAAAACAAGAGGAAAAAGGAAAGAGGGGGCCCTTGTCCAGGTATGCTTCCCCAGCAAGATCACAATGGTGTCTAAGGCTTCTACTGTACATCTTAAAAAACAGTCCCCCACATATTATTTGCCATCATTACAGATCCAAACAAACCGAAGCTGGTGAAAGTATGATAAATCACCTGTAGTTTCCTCTGGTTTTGTCAGGTTTGACATTTTAAAAGTAAAGTTGGCTGAATAAAGCAGTAACTGACAGTACACTTAGAATTTAAAAAAAGCACAATCAACAAGTCAAGGAGTCAAAAAGGTTACTGTGTGAGAATAGAAGGCCAAAGCAAAAGCAAGTGCCGAAAGACTGTTAGTTTAGTTTGGCTAGCTGATAGTTATGAACTAGAAAAGCACTCATGTGAGCAAAGACCACCCCCAAGGCAGATCCATACCCCCCCTCATCCAAAATGTTATATCACTTGTTCTTTGTTGACAGTATCAAGATTTCCTGAAAATGTCATGAAAATCAGTCTTTTTGAGTTATCCAACTAACTGACATGAAAATATAACATCCTTGGCAAACGTGCTAAGAATGCTGAAATAATGTAACCTTCATGTGTGCTTATGTGAAATTTGTGCTGGCAATCAGTTATTGGTTGACTTTAACACATTATCTGCTACTGTACCGCACTTCTTCTTCTTCACATATGCCAAAACCAGTGTTATATACTGTATATATAAAAAATGTGTTAATACTGAGCTCTTTTTGTACTTTTTTTAAATCAACAAATAGTGCAACACAGAAATGAAGGGTCACTGGTAGAACACAAAATATTTACATAATTAAGCATTGTTTTGTATATAGTTCAGCTTTTTATCAAGATATATTCATTGGTCATAGCTCATTCTTTCCATACAGTAGATGTCCTCTATTACAGCCACTGCTTCTCACTGGGTGCATCACTTTTGAGTCAGTTCCTTGTTGTGGCCTTTTTAGACGCAATTATAAGAATTTTAATGAAGTATTTGTCTTCTTTTTCTGCCATATCTCTAGGTCGCAGCCTGAAGGTCCTTAGTAGTAATACTTTCCCAGAAAGACTTACATTTTGTACATGTCCAGAAATTAGTCCTTGCATGCCCACATCGTCTCCAACAATATTGATGATATTGGTGTAATCTAATCAGGATTCCCCACCAAAATCCCTCTGTCTTTTAGAGCTAGTAGGTGCTTTTTGTGTGGAAAAACTGAGCTCTTTTAAAATCTGTAAGGCCTCCACCCCCATATCTTTCTATGTGAATGATTTTGACGACACACATTTAGGGTTTATTAAGGTAAAATCGCCTAGCCAGGTGATTCTGACCATTGGCCTGGTTCTACAGCGGGGGATGGGTCCCCGGGGCGCCGCACATTGCTGCCCACTGCTCCTTACAGGTTGCCTCAATGGTATTAAAGAAATTTTGTTGTACAGTGTATAATGACAAATAAAAGTACTACTACCACTACCTATTTAAGAAACTATATATGAAATGTCATCTTATTTACACATAACTCATGTCAGTCAACAAAGGCAGACACTGCTGCTGTAGTTGTGCACCCCCACTTTACCAATAAAATTTTTAGCATAAATAGCTGGCCAAATTCTCCTATAAAATTCAATCACTGATGTTTCCCATGTACTGCTGGAAACAATGCCATCGCAACGTCTAGCAACCATCATCCCAGGCTCAGTGTTTACATGCTGAGCTCTCTCTTGTGCTCAATGATTTCCTGACTCAAGACTTCAGCAGCACACAGCTCATGTGTACAGACAGGGACTGGGTTGTGTTGGCTAAGCTTACCATGCTAAAATATGTGCATGTGTTGCTACGTGCAACACAATGCGAGTCTGTAAATGCACAGAGCTGTGTCTGTGGAGCGGGGATATTTTTCACCTCTGATCATTGGAGCGCTGGGCTGGGCCGATGCCTGCGCTGCCCGGATAAAGCAGCAGTGTGTCGTTCACTGCTGGGTGCTTGTGTGGCAGCCTGCATCCCTGACCAACCAACGGAGGAAAAGTAGGGGGTGTTTGGGTGTTATATTTATAAGCTTGTTACCCCAATTCAACCTGGCAAATATGGGGATATCCCCGAGCTTTTTTTACTGCTTAATGTTGATTCCAACAATAAATTGCCATTGGAGAACAGAGCTGAGAGGATTTCTTTCTCTATGGTACTGTGAGGATACATCTAAACATTGTATTTAATTAAAAATGAATAAATAGATAAAGTTATGCAACGTCTGGTGAGATGAGGTGTGCATGAATTAGGTGTGAATATACTGTGTAACTCATTTCAGTTTGAGTCATTATGGGCTAGTATGAAGGAGGCAGTTGCCAGCATGAAGAAGAAGTTAGTACCTGAGAAAACTCAAACATGGGCAAAAAAAAAACTGCAGAAAAACTGCCGCCCACACAGTTGTACTCAGTGATCTCTATGAAGTGCAGTTCTGAAACTCCAATCATCTCGACTGAGCACACACAAAAAAATTACCGAAATGAAGTGTATCTTCTGCAGTTTAGTACTTAACAGTGTACACTGCATACTGAATACTGACACTAGAATCATTGAATCTAAGGTCACCTTTAAAAAATACCACAGCTTTTTCAATGAATTTTACTCAGAAATTGATGATGTAGATAAGAATGAATGAATGAATGAATTAGAATAAATGTTTCTTTTGTATGTATGTGTTTCTATACATCATGTAATGAAAGCACTTGCTGGTGTTCCCAATTTGAATGTTGGAAAGACTTTTGACCATTCCCCACAAATGCTCTCCAGCCTGGAGCAACATCCTTATATATTCTATGATATATATATATATATATATATATATATATATATATATATATATATATATATATATATATATATATATATATACAGTATATATATATATATAATGACATCACTGTCATTTTTACTGTGGATTTGTTTTAATTTAAGCCTGTGTAGTCGGTCTTTTAGTCTTGATACGACGTTCACTTCGCCATTGTATACTGCGCTGTGACTGTTTAACTGTGCAATATTTTATCCTTCATATTTTTCTATTGATGCAAAAACGGACGTGCCAATTTTACATTTCCAATGACAATAAAGGCTATTCTATTCTATTGTATTGCTCTGTAACGGAAAAGCAGAAAAAAACAGACAGTAAACCTTATGAGACACAATGAATCCATTTTATGGTCTTTCATTTTTCTTTTCTTTTTTTTTTTTTTAAATCAAATTAGATTTTCTTTAAACAATGTTATAAAATGGAAATGGTGGTGATGCATTAAAAAAGACAAGTAGAGGGTTACTGTTTGATTGACAGCTGTGACTACTTATTACTGTTACATTGCTCTATATGGAAGCTGTCTTTCATTGAGATGTGAAATGGTCTCAGGTTCATCTTAGTGTCTTAGTAGTCATTAGTGTTTTGATTTGGATTCAGAGGATACATGTGCAGATGGAAAAAAGTTTGTTTTTATTTACACTCATTTGAGCTCCTGCAGGTTAAAAAAAGGCATACAATGCTCTTCACATTATGAAATGTGAAGTTCATTGTGTTGAAAATATTCTCCACTTACTGCTGTTGTACTCATAAGCTCACCAGTATTCTTACTCCCATCATGAGGTGAACCACCCTAGAGTTTTAGTACTGTAGGTTCATATTCACTCAAAGGTACAATATCTAAGAGTTGGCGCTGGTTTTATGTCATTTGTTGACATTAGCTGACTCATTTTCTAAGCTAACATTTGTACTACTACTTGTGCTTTGTATATAGAGGATTAGATTAGTGTTAGCCTGTGAAAATTATTACACATTATTCATTATCATTCTCCACCACATCATTGGTGTACAATAACAAGCAGTTTGCTAATGTTAGCTGTATTGTAATGTAATTTCTGAGCTAGCAGTAACTGTTGTTGGTTACATGCTAATATGTATTGCTAATACTAGGATGGTAAAAGCAGAGAGTGAATTACCCTACAGGGATAATAAAGTGAACACGTGTTTCCAGGCACAACAAACCCCGCCTCACACATATTGTAGCTTATTGTGGAATGAATCCAGCTGATGTCATGCATTTGGTGACATCAGCATATCACATGCCTCTATATATATGCCATGTTTGAAGTTAATTGAAACATAATTATATTTTTATAGACATTTGAACTTTCACCAAGTAAATGGAAGGTGGAAAAAAGATTTAAAAAAAAAAAAAAAAATGAACACAAAATTTGACCTTTGAGCAACTTTTCCCAACATGTAAATATCTACAAACACAATTGTTTTGTTGCTACCAACATTTAAATTTCTACTTATTATAAGTAAATGAGGGAAAAAATTCATTAAAAAAAGTTTGGTAACACTTTATAATACCTACATACAATGCACTATGTATTAACCATTTTAATACCCATATATAAATGATTTGTTCATGATGTATTAACCCTTTCTTACCTATTGGTTAATGTTTATTAATGTATTGCTTATACACAATTTATTATAAAGAATTTGTTCACATGGCTACAATTGGACTGTCCATAGAAAAGAACAAATGCTTTGTTAATATGAAACAAATAGTTAATACATAATGAACAAACATTAACAAATAGGTAATAAATGGTTCATACATAGTGATGTGTAGGTATTATAGAGTGTTACGAAATTTTTTTACTTTGAAACAAACAAACAAATGAACAAACACACAAAACAAGAACAATACTCCTTCACTGGGACAATTACCCTTTAACTCTCAGTTGACAAATTAGCTCAAGGTAGTTCTGCAGGCTATCGACTTATAAATGGACCATTACTGTGAACAAATACAAACACATTAAAGTGTGAACTTTACACATTAACTGATGTTCATGATGCAGGATATTTGCAGACTACTTTTTATTGACTCGTCTCCTCCAGCCAAAATACAAAGATGCAATTTACTTTTAATGAGCGTCAAAATTGTGACAGCATTTCATAGGAATACCCTGTTAAGCTATAAAACTGCTACATTTTAGGCAATCATGAGGAAAATTAATGGGACATTTTATTCAGAAAAAAACAAGAGTGATCACAAAAATTCAACTGAGAAGCTTGTGTCACAGGGTATAAAGAAGAAAAGGTTCTTATAATGTGGCACACATTTCTGTGAGACATAGGTGGTATTTAACAAGGCCGCCAAGACCTGGCTTTGGCATCTCTGTCAGCAGGGCCATTATGGAGCTGGCACCGGCGGCAGTCAGGACAGAAGGTGCACATGAGTAAGCAGAGCTGCACTCCAAGCATTAGCTTTGGCCCTGTTTGCCTCAGTTCCACAAGCTCCAAAAGCTTGTTTCTAAACTGTACACAATGTCATACTGCAGTGTGTGGAGGTTAGCATGAAGCTAAACCATTTCCCAGCTGCAATCAGGGCAAAGAGGAAGAATGAAAATAAAAAATACGGAAATGCTGGAAAAGGAAGAAGTGACAGAATGTGGCGTCACGTTCAATGTTGTTTCCTCTCCTGGTGACATCACTAAATCGCTTGCTGCATACCTTGTGGTTCTTTCAGTACAGCCACTTCCTGTCTGAGGTTGCCTGAAATTTGCATCTGGTAAAAAGGGAGTTGAGCAGGTGAAGAATAGAATAGTAATAGGAAAGAAGAATGACAGCTTTGGAGACAAATAAAGGACGATTAACCCTAAAATAATAGATAAGATGGAATTTTAGTTTGGGATAAAAAAAGTTTGTCTGTCTGTCTTTACAGTAGCAGAATTCAACAGCAGCAGTGGAAAAGAGTTGCAGAATCAGAAGTAGAGTAAAAAAAAGAAAAAAATACAAATAAACATAAACAAGGGGTGTGTATCTACCCATCTCAAACTCAACAAGAGAAACTAAAATAAAAATCTCTTGTGTACAGTGATTGACTGGGGTGACTACAAATGCATCCAATAATGTTCGCTGTAGAGCCTGACAGGCCTACAACTTTTTCTGTGGCCTCTTCCAAAACATGGTTTTGTCAACATTTAACCTTTCTAATGTAATTTATCATCATTGCAATAATATTGTCTTTCATTTTTAAAATTTTTACTGAAAAGCAGATATTTTCCCATGTTAAATTAATTAATTGAACTGTTCATCACAGCTCAATGTCAATTCAAGGATTGTTGTTTAGAAAACTTAGAAAAAAGTGGCTTTTTCAGCAAAATATCTTAAGTAAATAAAAAACCAAGCTTCTACACCAACTGTTATTTATCACATTACTTTGGTTTTGATTAATCAATGTTACCATGTTCACACAGATCCCAAATGCTACTGAAAAACAAAAACTGGATTTTATCTGAATTATATCAATGTATTCTTTAGTATGAGTGGTTCAACTGCTATTAAAACCACAGAGACTATTGTGTTCATCTCTGAAGGTTAAAATTATTGTGAAATCTGGAAATATTAACTGGACCAGTGTTAAGGTGAAGTGTAGCACAGGTCAACACAGTAGTTAGTTGATGTGGTACCAGAAATATGGTGATTTTGCAAACTAATATTGAACACACAATTCTCTATGCTATTCTATAAGATGTATAACATTATAATTAGGGATGTAATGGTTGTATCAGTTTGGTGCATCTGCACCAAACTGATACAAATATGGAGGTGTATCCAAAATACATGTAGCCTATGTGAAGAATTCAAACAGTCAGGAAACGGGCTGCATCAGAACCCATATGCAGGGTTTGCTCTATATACATTTTGCAGAAGCACATTCTCAGCACTGCTTCAAACATGACAACAAAGAGGATAACAAAGGCACAGAAGCTTGGTCAGACCTGATGTCAAGTTTCACTTTCAGTTTTTGGGATGTTGCAGCTTTGTGGCACAAAATGGTCCACAACAGGTTCCTTTATAGCAAAATGGTTTTAATGTTTTAACTCAAGTTGGCGAAATCACGTAATCTCCTTCACTGTGTCTCTGCCGCAGTGTTATGCTGCATTCCACACAGATTTTTGAGGCTTTAAGTCGCATCTTCCAACCACGACTCACGACTTTGTAATGTTCCAGACAAGTCACATCAAAGCAAAAGCAATTCTGTTAGTTAGATGCAAACAAACCAACATGGTAGACCGCACAGAACTTCTGCTTATTTATAATAATTTGTATCACTAGAGGTGCTTGTTCTTTGCTTATTTGACAGAAATGAGGCTCATACCTTTTATGTTGAATTTTTGGTATTCATTAATTCCTCAATGAACTAAAAATGTATCCTGACTCACGTCATCTGGCTGCGTTTTGCTACGCTGACACAACCATCTGGGTACCGTGAGGTTTAGGTTTTCTTCAAAATGAAGGAGCCAATCAGTGTCGCAGGGTGGGACTACCCGGTGACATTGTGACTGGTGAGACGTAAAGCAGAAGTGATGGCAGTGCAGTCTTTTCAGATACACAACAATGGCAGCGAGTATTCAGTACCCAAGGTTCCATATCGATTCGGCTATTTCCGCTCTTTTGTCTACCACATATTTATTCCTTAAAAGATGAACAGAGGACGACTTTGGAAGCATTTGTTGATGGCAATGACATCTTCTTCCGACTGGGTTGGCAAGCCATTTATGAGGTGGCTCCACTGGTGGCTAAAGAAATAGTCCCAGTGCAGAAGCCCAAGGTTATTGTGGTATCCCCCTGGTTGTGTTGGTAGAGGATCAGATCAAAGAGGCTGGTAAACTTGGGCTGACAGTAATGGAACTGGGAGGAAGAAATGACAACGACATCCGCAGCGGATGTTGCCAGCTAGTGTTCGGTAGCTCAGAGGCAGTCAAGATGATGGACAGATTCTTAATCTAATCACATGCAAGGCCCCTCCTTTGAAAACGGATCGGTTGCAGAAGGGTCCCAGATGGCGACAGTCGGGTTACTAAAAACGAGCTAATGTAGCCTAAATGTAATAAAAGCAGCAGCTGATTTAGCAGAACATTTATAGATAATTATATTCTACTTCATAGCAATTAAGTTAAATTAAATTTTATTTATACAGCCCCAAATCACAACAAGGTCGTCTCACAGGGCTTTACAGAGTTGATTGGAAAAAACAATCACAGAAAAAGATGAAGTCCGAAGCATCCCCTGTCCTTAGACCCTCTTTCTCAGCAGGAAAAACTGCAAAAACTCAGTAGGAAAAAAGAAACCTGAGGAGAACCACACTGAAGGTCAGATCCACTCCCATGAATGGACAGACTACAGATGAACGTTCATTTGTAGATGAAAAGAAGGGGGAGGATATCCATCAGATGGGTGAGGATGAAGGTGGAGGATGGGGTCACAGGTCAGCACAGGACACAAGTGAGTCACTTTAGATCATGTTGTCTATGGTTCCTTATGCGGATAATACTGAGAGTTGACCCTCAGTAGTGGGTAAAAGGGACACCAGGTGAACAGTCACAAACAGACGTGATATGTAAAGTAGATTTAAGAAATGACAAAAAAACAAGAGAGAGAGAGAGAGAGGGAGGTGATAGGACACCCCTTCATTCTTTCTCCTCGTGCAGCTTAGACTGAACTGTGGCTTCAGTCTGTCTTTAACTACCCTGACCATAGTCTTTCTCAAACAGTAATGTTTTCAACCTAATTGTAAATGTAGAGGATTTCAAATTGGAGCACAGGGGCGTTGTGCTGTCTTTTTAAAAATGTATTTATTATACCTTTATTTAACCGGGGGAGAAAAATTACATTAAGATAGACACCTCATTTACAAGTGAGCCTTGGCCAAGGTAGCAGCACACATTTAACATGATAGACACAGAAAAATAAAAGGATAAAAATTAAATACATACAGAAGTAAAAAAATTAAGAACCAGTGCAGACAGTTTGGAATGTTTGGTTGAGATATGAGATGAAATATTATAGTTACTGTACAGTAAGTTTCAGTGATCTCTGAAGCTCATTCCAAGCAGTTGGTGCGTTATAGATACTCTGTCCATACTCTGTCTTCACTGAGGGAACATTTAAAAGAATATATCTGCTGAATGCAGATTATGCTCTTGTCTAACAACAGTTAAGAGAGTAGCCATGGACAAAGGAAGCTGGCCAACTATGGCCTTATACTAGCCTAGCAGTGCTATCCCCATTCATTCCATGTATGGGTCTAGTGGTGCTTCATAGTCAGGGGAGGCGCGGCTAAAAGGTTGTCTTTCAAATCCCTCTGTATGCAATAGGACGGTACTACATCCAATCAGCGCAAACTTTAAGATGATGCAGTTAGAGTGCTGGAAAGTTCACGGAGAAATCCAGACAAAGTTAGGAATGACTAAACAAAATGGTGGATTATCATCGCTGTTGTTTCACTCCGAATTGTCGCAGCGTCACTTTGTTATGCCCTCCCTCTGACTCAATACTTCACTGTGATTGGTCGACCAGTTTCAGGGAAATCTAGCCAAAAGTTAAATTGAGCATAACTAGACTGTTATGGTAGCACATTAGATTTGCTGCTGCTAGGGGTGTCTAGCCAGGCTAGGCTAGCCTTATTCACAAGTATGAGCCAATGTTTGTGTTCTCTTCTATTTGATCCTGTTAATAATGTTGCTGCTGCATTTTGAACCAATTGAAGCTTTTTTTATGGAAAGTTTAGGACACATACAAGTACAATAATCAAATCTAGATGTAATAAAAGTATGAATTAATTTTTCTGCATAATTTTTAGGCAGAATATTCCTAATTCTGGCTATGTTGCGCAAGTGAAAAAAAGGCTGTTTTGGAGGTTTGGTCAATGTGTGCTTTAAATGATAGATCTGGGTCAAATTAAACTCCTAGGCTTTTAACTGTGGCACTGGATGTTACAAATATGTTGTCTAGGGTAACTATCTGGTCATACCGTGGCAATACCTTGTTTTAATAAACAATTTGCATAAACATTGTATGCGGGGGGGGGGGGGGGGGGGGGGGGGCAATGTTGATGTGACATCAGAACTCATAAATGGAGATTCTTGGATCTAGTACAAGTTCACGAGTGGGAAGTCGTGGGTTTGACTACCATACCTGTGCATTTTCACTGGTAGAACGTTGGAAAACATAAGTTACGGGTGGCCTGGAAGGCAACATTACCGCAAGGTCATGTTTACAACACCTCAGTGAATAATGTGAGGCATTCATAAACACTCAGTAAATTACAGGGTTTGCCATAAAGGAACATTAAATATTCAAAAATTCATAATATCTGGGGTGCCTAGTAATGTACAAATGGCTGTATAATATTTTGTAGAAAGGTTCCATAGGTAGGTATGGTTTCCTTCAGTGTACTGAAAATGGATCAAAAAATATACAGAACCTAAGATCCCTGTACTGCAAACATAGCAAAACGAAATTTCTCTGTAACGTTACATCCCTAGTTGTAATAAATACATAAACATTTCCAATTCTTTCATGCTTGAGTTGATGTGGTGTAGCTTTTATTTCAGCACCATCATAAATGAGTATATTTAGTCAAACTAGAGCCCGTGTAATTATCCTGAATGTTAATTACAGAAAATAACACCAAAATGTTGAATTTAAATGGGCTCATCAGGATTTTCTGTCTTAATTATTGAACATTTGTAGTATAAAACACACACACACACACACACACACACACACACAAACACGCCATCTACAGATAACGTCTTTGGCATTTCCTTTGTCGATTACTTTAACCTCACTATAATTCATTGACAGAAAAATGAAGTTGCATGTGGTTACATGCCTGACTGGAATAGCTGCATTTTCTACAATCATGTGAATGAGGAACCAATAGGGAATTTCCATTCCTAATTTAAGTACTTTGGAGAATATTAGTTGCTAATAACCCTAAACTTTTGCACTTACCCAATAGAACAGAATTTTGTTGCCATGTGTACAAGTTTGTAAAAGTGTTTAACATTTTGTAAACTTGGTTTTTGGTTTGCACCTCCCAGCTGCCGTAGATCCTCCGCCTGCCAAAAGCCTCAGTAATAATGCTGCCATCTCACACCTGAACTTAGCCATCCTGAAAGCGCTTGGGTTAGGTCATCGCACACTTTGACCTCCACGTTCACCATTATTTCCTATAACAGAAGCTGACACAGGGCCATAACAAATGTTCAGATGTACAGATGTTCATGTATGTGATCGTCCGGCAGACGTTCGTGAATGTGAATGCATGTGTAATTGTGTGATAATACTGGGCCAGTCTGACAGGCACTGCACATAATCGCTTTAGGGTGGGAATTGCACAACAATGTGGGTCTGGGTAATGCCTGTGGTTTGGGGCCCTCAGCAGTGAGAGGTCCCATAAAAGTAAGCAGCCAGTTCACACACACTTGAGCTATGGGAACACGACTTCACACATTTGTCAAGTATGAGGGATTTCACTTCTCATTTAAATAGTAAAATGATTCTAAATCCATACATGGGTTCCTCTTTCTGTCACCATAAAACAATGCTGAGGTCATGCTTTAACCCACTGGATATTTTTGTCTAACTTTACTGACTGATGACCAGTTGTGATGGAAGGCAGAGCAGCAGTGAATTCTGGGTAATTCCCTGTGCCAAAATCCACCGTCACATGCTCTACGACCAAGTGTGCACTCAGAAAAACACAACATTCTGATTCATCCTAAATGACTGTTTACCTGGATGCCTGCTCTGTTTTCTGATTGCAGAAGTGTTCCTCTGCTGAAGCAGCCTCTGTGCCGGTGTCTTTGTGAACATCCCTGACATTCTCTGGACACTTACTGGATGGTAGACTCGATGAACCATGAGTACGTAATGATCTGTGCCCTGGTTAGTGTCAAAACAAATGCTCTGGCAGAGCAGGAAAGCTGCCTGAGGTGCTGGAAACACCCGTGGACACATTTGACATGATTTGTTTGATTTCACCAAATGAAAAGGTCGCTTTATGGGGACTTTCCTGACTGGTTTCGAGAGATAAAAGCTCCACAAGTGTGAAGTTACAAGCTTTGTTAGTCACTGAGGACAAACTGGATTTACCCCGAACACCCAAAGAATGACAGCTATTATTTATGAGCAGTAAAAAACCAGAAGTGAAAAAAAACCAAAAACGTTTTTTTTTGTTTTGTTTCTTTAACCTGGCTTTGGTATTTATTCAAAGCTTGTGAAACAGATGTCATTTTAACTGTATTTAAAGACTGTCAAATTGAATATTGACATATTTTAAGTTTTCACTACAACTGTTTTTGCTGACAATCAGAGAAATGTATATGTGAAGTCTTGACCGTATATGTGCAAAAGTCGTGATGTCACTAGCTATAATACATAACAAATTAAGTGGGAATTAAAAACGGGTCATAGAATCCACTTGATTTTTTCCAAACATTAATATAAAGATGGCTTTTGTAGCCCCTGGAGGTTTCAAATTAAAACTTTACAAATTAGTTTGTAAAGTTTGAACAAAACATCGGTTCTGCAATTTATTGTGATATTTCATTACATGATACTGTTTGATATTTAAAATTAATGTAATGACATTTTTAGGTATTTATTCAAATTCAGATATGGCAGAGGTTCATTTTTTCATTGTTTTTCTTTTTTGTTTATATTTGATTTACTATCATTTAATGGTGTCTCTAATAATAGATATTTAAAGTGTCCTACACGCACTTTTTTGTGTATCTGAGAGGCCGAAGTTGGTTACTTTATGGGATTGTACAAAAATAATGTCAAAATGTTAGTTATGAGCCATAGACCATTAAAAGTGGGTTTTACAAAAATATAACCCCCCTAAGGTATTTTATTTAAAAAGTGTTGCATATTTTATCTATTTCAAGTTGTTAAAATATGATTCTGTGTCTAAGGCCATAAATTGACATACCTCCCCCCCCATCTCTTTTGTTTGCAGTTTCAAGTATAAACTTGTGACTGAGGATTTATGGTTTTGGTAAAAGTTAGTAAAAAAAATATAAAGGTGAAAAAACAATCTGTAAAGTTGATCTGACCTGAATATTTAAAACCAGCTCAGACAAACCTTAGTATGTGGTACTTCCTCCGGTTCCATTCATGGGCACACTTTCACCACAAAGGCTTACCACACACTATTACCCTAACCCTATTACCTTAACCCTAACACTATTACCCTAACCCTAACAGTACTATTCTAACCCTAACACTATTACCCTAACCCTATTACCTTAACCCTAACACTATTACCCTAACCCTATTACCCTAACCCTAACACTACTATTCTAACCCTAACACTATTACCCTAACCCTATTACCTTAACCCTAACACTATTACCCTAACCCTATTACCTTAACCCTAACACTATTACCCTAACCCTAACACTATTACCCTAACCCTATTACCTTAACCCTAACACTATTACCCTAACCCTATTACCCTAACCCTAACACTACTATTCTAACCCTAACACTATTACCCTAACCCTATTACCTTAACCCTAACACTATTACCCTAACCCTATTACCTTAACCCTAACACTATTACCCTAACCCTATTACCTTAACCCTAACACTATTACCCTAACCCTAACACTATTACCCTAACCCTATTACCTTAACCCTAACACTATTACCCTAACCCTATTACCCTAACCCTAACACTACTATTCTAACCCTAACACTATTACCCTAACCCTATTACCTTAACCCTAACACTATTACCCTAACCCTATTACCCTAACCCTAACACTACTATTCTAACCCTAACACTACTATTCTAACCCTAACACTATTACCCTAACCCTAACAGTACTACCCTAACCCAAACACTATTACCCTAACCCTAACAGTACTACCCTAACTCTAACACTATTACCCTAACAGTACTACACTTACTCTAACACTATTACCCTAACCCTAACCCTAACACTATTACCCTAACCCTAACAGTACTACGCTTACTCTAACACTACTACCCTAACCCTAACACTACTATTCTAACCCTAACACTATTACCCTAACCCTAACAGTACTACCCTAACTCTAACACTATTACCCTAACAGTACTACTCTTACTCTAACACTATTACCCTAACCCTAACCCTAACACTATTACCCTAACCCTAACACTATTACCCTAACCCTAACACTATTACCCTAACCCTAACACTATTACCCTAACCCTAACACTATTACCCTAACCCTAACACTATTACCCTAATCCCAACACTACTACCCTCGGTGATTAATACTGACAACAACTGTGATTGCTCTGTTTGCTATTGTTTGTTTTCATTGTAGTTAGACTTTTATTGTTCTATTTTTACTACAGGTAAAGCATTAGAGTGCCATGAAAAGCACAATACAAATAATCTATTATTATTATTAATAATTATTATTATTATCAACAACAGCAGCAGCAGAAGCGAGCGACTCAGAGGCTAAGAGGTAAACAAATGTGGAAACTGAGTAGGACAGAAGGAAAACATGAGGTTGTGAAAGATGCAGTGGGGGTGAGGTTACCAGTTTCTATTGCTCAATGGAACCAGATGGACGCTGTTACATCACTTTGAACATGACAACAATTTCAACCATCTACGCCACGTTGACATTAAGCCAAGACAGATTTTTGAAAAGCACTGATTTATTTGAGCACTACCATCTACATCTACATAAATTATATATACTCACACACTTATATATTTATTTATTTATTCACAGAAAACAATGAATTAAATGGAGCAGGTGACTATTTGAATTCTGGAGAAAAAAAAACATGCTGGTATTTGTTGTAACATAATTTTATATAACATGTATTTGTATCTGTATAACAACTGACTAATCCTGTACAAAAACAGACTAATTTAAGTACTCGAATTTGCACTACAATAAATATATAGATTTACAGACAATATCCCTGTATATACCACTGTATAAAAAAAAACAAACAAAAAAACCTTACAATTGCACTTTCTGTGCATATTACAATATCAAACCCACACTCTAAATAGTATATACATAAACATCTATTTTTAATACACTGGATCCACACATTCACTCACTGTATAAAAACTTTCTGTACATATTACAGAATAAATTCATTGTAAATTTCAACCCATTGTTGTCTTTGCTCCTAGTTGGTTGTTTGTCCATTTTATTTATATTTTATATCATGAATGGTCTAAAAACCGAAGGTAAATTGCTTTTATATGTTCACGTATATCATGATAATTACTACGCCAAGGAACAGCACAGTTATGGTTTATCTGTCTGTCTGTTTATCTAACCCTAACCCTATAGGATGAAACAGACTGAGGTTCAGCCGAATCGACTCTACTTCTGGTCTGACGCCAAATTGAGTTTTCGCATTGTCACAGCATAGATTTGCCTTTTCAATATGTCTTGGTGATTTAACATGATAATGACTGATAATGATGGATTCATAATTGGACAAGATCACAGATTTCATATGATTCGTAAAGTTACCACACTCTGCGTAGCATTTTCTGTCTGTTTTCAGTAAATGTTGATACAGACACAAGGAACAAATGTTGGTGGTGATCACTGGGGGGGTACAGGTGTGTGTTTCATTGTGTGGGTCGTAAGTAAGATCTCCAAAAATATATTCCAACCCACTGTATGATTTGTGTGAAAATTTTAAGTTTTAGCTTTTTCATTAAAAAGCTTTAAATCAGCCAAAAAAAATGTATCTGTGCACTTTCACTAAATATTCATCAACTAGACTGTGAAAATCCTCCAAACATTAGCCTCAGTCATCATATATGACTTTTTCAGCCCGACGTATCATGGTGACATTGTGTGTGGTGTCAGCCGAGGCTTTGACCCGCTTCTCTCTTTCTTCTTCCTTCTTTTGACTAAACCTTTGATTGCAGTCATTTGTGCGGCTCACGCTCTAGCAGGTACGTAATGCTGCTTTTTAACACCAGCTGAATGCCAGCTCCAGTGACTCGGCAGTTGATTGAACCAAGTCATATGAAAAAAACAGAAAAGGAGTTGGAAAATAATACTGAGTTAAAAGAAAAATCAGTTGGAGGAAAGAAAAGGCAGAATATGACTACAATAAATGATAAAAGGAAAAAAAAGATACAAGGTGGTGTGCTGGAATGTTCCCTGTGTCTGTCTGCCTGTCTGTCTGCCTGTCTGTCTGCCATCATGTCTGTGCATCTGCCAGCAGCAGGGCTTTAATTATGAGGCCCAGAGTGTGTGTGTGTGTGTGTGTGTGTGTGTGTGTGTGTGAGGCCAGTACACACACACACACACACACACACACACATACACACACACACACACACACACACACACACACTGCCTCACAGTTCCGCTGACTAACCGGTGGCACCAGACTTTGGCCTGCGGCTCCAGGATTCCAGTAAATGTTATGTAAGTGTCACTCAGCCTGGACTCTTCTCTTCTTTACTTACTTTATCTAGTGTTTTTTTCTTCATCACTTTAAGTGGTTAGCTTGTTGGGCTTTAAAGGGGGGGTGGGGGAGAGATTTTATTTTTTTTTTTTGGGGGGGGGGGGTAGTAACTCTTCCAAACCTTTATTGTGGCCTGTGCACAGATTTAAAAAAGCAGAAGCAGGCAGGAAATAAGGAGGAGGATTTGGGAGTAAGAAACACAGCTGCCCCTCATGTCTGGGGCGATGCCAAGGCTGGACTCCTTGACAGCCTGGGGGGGGGGTGGGGGGGGCACTGCTGTTCTGTCCAGATCTCTGCCCTACTAATCCACATTCACAGCCACAGAAACGTGGATTCAAAAACATTACCGGCTTTGTGTTCACTCATGGTATCATCTTTTAGCTTCTGTATTTCTGAAAACACAAAACTGAAAAAAGTTATTAAAAAAAATTATATATATATCTCATGCATGGAGGGTTTCACCCCAAGTCCAGTGTCCTGAGGCTGTACACGAAGAGAAAGAAAGGGGGCTGAGGACTAGTGACCAACTGCTAAGTGAATGCCTCAGGCAACAAAAGCCCAGTAAAGATGAGGAATCAGAGGGGCTATCAAGGAAGGACAGACCCTTGCATGGCGTGTACCATCAGCAAATTGAGGAAGTGGCTGATATGGAAAAGACATACCAGTGGCTGGAAAAGGCTGGACTAAAGGACAGCACAGAGGCACTACTCATGGCTGCACAAGAACAAGCCCTGAACACCAGAGCAATAGAGGCCAGGGTCTACCACACCAGACAACACCCCAGGTGAAGTTTGTGTAGAGAAGCCCCTGAGACAGTCCAGCACATCACAGCAGGGTGTAAGATGCTGGCAGGCAAGGCATACATGGAGAGACATAACCAGGTTGCGGGCATACTGTACAGGAACATCTGTACAGAGTATGGACTGGAGGTCAAGGGTCAAGATGGGAGAACCCCCCAAAGGTGACAGAGAACAAACAGGCCAAGGTCCTGTGGGACTTCCAGATCCAGACCAGATGGTGATGGCCAATCAGCCTGACATAGTGGTGGTGGATAAACATGAGAAGACAGTGGTGTTAATAGATGTAGCAGTCCCCAGTGATAGCAACATCAGAAAGAAAGAAGATGAGAAGAGGAATACCAAGGGCTGAAAGAGGAGTTAGAGAAAATGTGGAGTGTGAAGGCAACAGTGGTACCAGTAGTGATGGGAGCATTAGGGGCAGTGACCCCCAAGCTGTGAGAATGGCTCCAGCAGATACCAGGAACAACATCAGAGATCTGTGTCCAAAAGAGCGCATTGCTAAGATCCTGTGCAGAACCCCCAGGCTACCAGGCCTCTGGTAGAGGACCTGAATCTCCATTTAGCTAAAGACATTCTGATTTCATACTATAGCGCCCCCTAGAAATGTACTTTCTTTAAGTGCTATGATGTCGCAAATTTTGAGAGGATTTCGGGAAACATTACCACAACGTACCACTATACCATTACACAACTTCAGATCGGACATACAAACTATCTCCCAGGTCTATATCTATTTAGATAAACAAATTCCAATTTTGTACTACAGCGCCTCCTACAAAACCACTTTTACTAAAGTGACATTAGATCGGGCATACAAACACCGATTTGGCTGAAATTTGAGGAAGACATCTATCTCCAGGTCCTACACCTGCTTATCAATAGAAATTGCTATTTTGCTCTATAGCGCCCCCTACAATTTCGTCTTTACTGAAATGGCTGTAGTTCGGACATACGAACACCAATTTGGCTCAAATTTGACAGTTGTCAGTCTCGCAGTTTTACACCCATTCAACACGAAATATTTCAAATAAGTCACTTGATAGCACCCCCTACATATATAAATACAAAAGCATGCATTTCTGGTAGAGTATCGCATCCTGTCCACAATACAATATTGTCTCGCCGTCGGTGGCAGTCACGCGGGGAGGTGGTTGAAGAGGTAAGATCTTTAGCCCGAGCCGGCCCCAAATTTGGGTCGGGTCGGGCCTAAAATGTCAATCATTACATTTGGGTCCGGTCGGGCTCGGGCTTCTCTCTCGCTGACTTTTATTTTTTTCTCCGCTGTAATATATGAAGTGGATGAAGCCATGTATTGTCAGTCTACCTCTGGATTTTATTCTGTGGTCCCAACAACAACACAGTTAACAACACCTTAAAGTTACAGTGCCACCTAGAGATCAAACTGGGAAACGCACTTCTGATATTCCAATACACTACATCCGCGTAATTAAAATCTCTCTTTCACTCTCATTGTCTGGCCTCTTATTATGTGTTCCAGCGTTATTTCATTGTGCAAATGCATTTATCATGATAATAAATATATGTAGATGATTTTCATCTTAAAAAATCTTGTGTTTTTTTCTGCCAATAATACTATGGGACAAATTGAAATTTCAGGTTTGCTTCGGGCTCGGGCCTGCAAATCAAGTTAATTGGTCGGGCTCAGGCTGGGTCGGGCTTCAATGCCTGTGGGCTTGGGTCGGGTCGGGCTGGATTTTTTAGGCCCGATCTTACCTCTAGGTGGTTGCCAGGGACGGTGATGTCCTTTGAGACTGCTTTCAGTGTTAATTATTATTATTATTATTATTATTATTAATTATTATTATTATTACTACATTTTACAGTCAGTAAAAATGTTAATTACAATAATGCTACAAGACTGGTGAGAGATTCCCTATCCAAATTATATAATACAGTGTATGCTTGTGCAACAAAAGCACACTGACGTAGGACATAATGTTTGCACAATAGGTCATATCGTATAGTTAAAGAAAACACGAGTGTCTGTCACGGAAGTTATTTCTTTACAATCAAATTGAAAAGGAAGGGAAGCAGACAAAGCAAAACCAAAAGTGACTTCAGTGTTTATACTGCACTCCCAAGAGTTCCAGTGGCTTTGTCCCTTTCTCCAGGAAAATACAAGTCCTTTTATTAACCTGTTAAACCCTGGGCCTATTTTGGGGCTGTTTGGTGGTGAAATACATGGCCAAACTAAATAGAGTATATCTCTGCAATTACAAGCTCTATGTGAATTACCTTGGTATGAAAATAAAGATCAGACTTGTAAGATGCCATCAGAAGTGTAAACATCAGTGTAGATGACACTATGTCAGAGTAAATCTAGATGGAACACAAAATAAATGAAGACATTTTACTCTAAAACTGCATTTTATATTAAATATAGCCTCTAAATAAATGCAATGGTGTTTAAAAACTGTAGAAAATCATAGAACAACATTTGCACAATACCTGTGGAAAAAAATTATGTTACTGACGTGAAGAAGAACAAAATGACAGAGGTTTTTGTAAAGAGAGGCCTGGGCGTTCTCCAGTTTGGCATCATCTGTGCCATTTGAGATTTCTTGGGTACCAAGTTATAAAACTCATTCATTCATTATCTGAACCCGCTTTATCCTCACTAGGGTCGCGGGGGTCACTGGGGGCCTAATCCAGCTACAATGGGCGAAGGCGGGGTACACCCTGTATGAGACGCCAGTTCATCGCAGGGCTGAAATACATAGACAAACAATCACTCTCACATTCACACCTATGGACAATTTTTAGATTAACCAATTAACCTATCAGTGCATGTCTTTGGATGGTGAGAGGAAACCGGAGTGCCCGGCGAAAACCCACGCGGACACGGGGAGGACATGCAAACTCCACACAGAAAGGTCTGGTGTGGGATTCGAACCAGGGTCCTTCTTGCTGTGAGGCACGAGTGCTAACCACTGCACCACCGTGCCGCCCAGTTATAAAACTCATTTAATTTTATTCACCTGTCATTACAGGTCTTAAAAAAACCTTGTTTTTAATTTTCTATAAAATTACCCATACTTCTGTACATTGTGCGTAATGTGTCTTCAGTAATCCAGCCGGTCGTTTTATTTACGCAGGGTGGTAGCTCTGGCTTACATTGGCTGATTTTGGTTACTGGCATTTTAATTGAATCCTCTGACCCAATAGAATCAAGCTTTGGTCACCAAATACATGTCAATTACTCTGTTAGCGAATCACAAGTGACCGAATATGTGTGACCCACACTGACGAACGTTTGCTTCGCCCAATCACAAACCGAATCTCAACCCTCAGACACCTCCTCTACTCTGATATTGGACACTAAATCCAACTAGGAAGTAAAATAGTTAGTTCACAGCAGTTTTATTCCACTAAATATAACTTTGTGTAAAGGTAAAGACAATACTTCTGTATGTTTTTTCAAAAGCGAGTTGTTGTTTTGCTCTAATTGTGTTGTTGGTTCAGTGAATGTTGGTTTAAAAGTGATTGAAATGGTTCTGTTGGATTATGTGGGGTCTCTGCTGTACATGTAATGTGTGTTAGTGTCATGACCTCTGCTCCAGTGACCTTTCCCCCACTGCTCTCCATATCCACCTGGTCCCGCACTGCGCAGCTGCAAGCCGTTCCTCATCTGCAACTATAAAAGCAGTGAGGCTTGAAGTTGCCAGGGCAGGACCATTCAATACTGTCACATCCATAACTCGGACACTTTGTCATCGCTTCAGTCACCATAACCCGGACGTTCGTCATCACCACGGGCTCTGGTCGTTCTAGGTGTTAAACTCTTGTTCCATACAGCGGACAAAAATACATTGCCGACTCTCAAGAAGATATAACATAGAAGAATCTGAATGATGCACCAACTTGTGCTGAAACATATCCTCAAGATGCAAGAAGTCCATTTTCATCTTTATATTTTTCTACCAAAAATGCTAAAAATTTACACTTTCACTTCTAATTCAAAGCATTCTACTATGTTTCCATCCATGAATATGATCCATACACAAATATTTTTATCACTAAGTAGACAAATCTATAAGCAAAGAAAATCAACAGCAACAGGTGAACAATAAAATTCCATTTTGTCTTCTGCTGGAGCAAAGGTTTGGTAAGTGTTTCAGTAATGTGAGCTTCTTCTTAAAGTTATCAACGTGAGAACCTAGAGCATGAATCAAACTACAGTGACAGATATTCACCTCCATGTCCTTAGTGTGTGGCAGAATAATCTGACAGGACAAATGAAAGTATGTAAGAAATATATGTATTATACAAGTTAGATAAACATTGTCAGTTTGGTTTGAACATACTGTTTAAGAAGGGTTGGTCGACACAAACCCAGAGACAAAAAGAAATCTGACTTCACTAATACCAAACAGGCACACCCTCTCATATGATGGGTTGAGCAATGCTGTAAAACCACATCCATTTAATTTATAGTGTCATTTATTATAATAGTTGTTCTGTGCTTATATACCATCATACTTACTTTTGTTACTTAGATTAAATTTAATGTATTTATTATTAATAATTATATTAACTTAGTACAGAATTGTACATGGGGGGCAAGGAGGTGCAGTGGTTAGCATTCGTGTCTCGTAGCAAGAAGGACCTTGGTTCTATTCCCACACCAGACCTTTCTGTGTGGAGTTTATGTTCTCGTGTCTGCATGGGTTTTCTTTTTTTTTTTTTTTCTTCAGAGCTGTCAAATTTTTAAAAAAAATTATAATTTAATCAGATTAGTCACTGGGTTGCTTTTGATTAATTTTGATTGATCATGATTACAATATTTTATGTTGGACTGTTTTGTCTCTCTCTTTCTCTTTTTTTTTAACTTATGTTCTCAAGTTTCCCAGAAAATACACAAAAATACTAGTCTAGTCACACTATCCCTAATCATTCCATGTATGGGTCTAGTGGTGCTTCATAGGCAGTGGAGACGGGCTCAAAAGGCTGTCTTTCAAATCCTCTGTATGCAATAGGACGGTACTACAACCAATCATGATAATCTTTAGGATGACACAGACGCCAGAAAGTTCACGGAGGCGTCCGGAGAAAGTTAGAAATGACCAAACAAAATGGTGGATTATGGAACTTAACGACTGTTGTCGCTTCTATAAAAATAATTTAAAGATTGACATTTGCTTACATTCTTCACTCATCTTTGATAAAAGGAAATCTACACCCATTGTCGTTCTTTTTCTATGGTTGTTTACGCTTGTTTGGTTCTGAATCATCTGAATAGTCACTTAATTACGCTCGCCCTCTAACTCTATACTTCATTGTGATTGGTCGGCCAGTTTCAGGGAAATCTAGCACACACGCTGTCACTCAAACAACATGAGCGTCATATTATTGTGAAAGTTAAAAGACTTCTTTCAAACAGGCCAGACATCATAGGAACAGAAATGTGAGCAGCACGAGTTTCAAACATCACGTGTGTCATTTAGGCGTAATATGACTGATGAGTGACATAACAAATATAACCCTAATAGAGGTCTGAACAGGACACAGTCCTGCTCCCACCGTCCTGCAGGATGCAGAGGTGAGTGTAAATGTGTTGGCCCAAAGCCGGTGATAAAATCCATCTAAGACTAAATACCAGCATGAGGCCAATAGTCAACAAGTATCTTAAGGGAAAGTTGAAAAGAACTTTGAATCGAGAATTCAAGAGGACGTGAAACTGTAAACGGGTTGAGTTGCGGGGTCCTCCCGCAGGTCTTCCCCTTTCTTAAGTATATATGATAATCAAAATTAATAATTTATAGCTTTTATTTTAATCATGTTTTTAGTTTTCGGGACTGCAGTTTATCACTGCTCCCATAGTGAGCTTTCAAAATGTGTCCTGAGCTGCACTGTTTAGCATTGGAACCTCGCAGGAGTGCAGGGCTCTAACTGATAACAATGAACTGAACTGTTGGAAGCAAATCAGAGCAAAAACACTGAATCCACTCAACTATGGGCTGCCGGGTTCAGGCCGGAAACGCCTGGTCACTATTTTATGGATATGTGGTGAAATAGACGTCAGTTAAATCCTCAGGCAGGTCTGGATGTTTGGGTCAGTTTATTTGTCTCGTGCATCAACCATCACCTCCATCACTTCAGCAAATAACTACAGGTGGAAATGTGTGTGTGTGGGGTGGTGGTGTTGTTTAACAGATAATTAATAGCGCCCCTAATAAGCAAATTTAACCTCCATCAGCAGCTTGTATGTCTGTCTGTTATGTCATTTCACAAGCACCTATCATATCATTTTCATCCTCTCCTATTAATTCTTTAAATTAGCCATTGTTTTGGTTGTGACCCGCCATGTAATGGCTTGGAAAAAATCTGGCCCGAGGCCAAACTTAATTGCCGACCCCTGATATATAATATAATACTATTATTATCTGTTATTACACACTGTTATTATACCACTATCAGTCCACATGTACTTTGTATATTCAGATAAACATTTACTGTACATTTCAAGCTTTCTTTCTGAACACTGAGTTAGAGTTAGGGGTCAAGGGTTAGGGGCCAGTGTTAGTGTTATAGGAACTTATTTCCACTGAGATTCTACTCACACTCTTCTACAGTGACATGTGAGCCTATGTTGTCAGTACCTGCTCCAAACTCTTGACTGTAAAACCCAGAGTGCTGTGGAGTCAAAGGGTGCGTTTCCATGGTAATGACCTGTGTGTCGCTGTACGATCCGCTCCGACCCATGTGTTTGTCTGCTACAGCACAGTTTGTTTTCAGACCCGTGGGAGTGTTTATCAGTGGAGGCTGAAGAATTTCAGGTCAAGAACGCACCACGTACTGACATCAAAGAGCAGCGGCGTTGCAGAGTTCCACTGAAATATTGATCTGCTGCTGACGTACGTTTGGTAGAGAACAGATGTTTGGATCCATATGTGACAGCCTGTTTGTTCTGGATAGCCCAGAGGCTTGTATCTGTCTGTGTAGGCTGCTTCTACCTGTGTGTGTGTGTGTGTGTGTGTGTGTGTGTTTATGCTGCTTGTACTCATGTGTTTATCAGTGATGCACGGGTCGATGTATAAACGACCCACAACCGACCGCTTTTTTGACTAACCTGCCCGCAGCTCAGACCACAAGAAATATATTTGAAAAAGATGGACACGACCCGCTTCTGGACCCACATTTTTAAAGAGTAGTCAATGGTCTTTATGGACCTCACATGACCTTACTCACATACCTGCTATTATTTCTGTGTTAAAATCCGATGTCATTTCTTGTCATCTAAACCAGGGTTCGATGACCTGTAACACCCAAAGACACGTTTGAACCTGGTTTCCATGGAAACAAAAACACTGGGAGCTGCTCATCATCTGAAAAAATCTCGCCAATGTGTCCCAAACCTTACTTTTTTTGTTTGGAAGTTTCCGGAGCTTCCACTCTCCTAACTTTATTTCCTCTCTTGCTCCCTCCATACCGTAGGAAACTGACCACGATGGACGACACCTTCATGGAAATTCACTTAATAAAGTGTGTTTACCAGGTTAATTTAATGTTCATCTCAAACCACAAATGACCCGACCGACCACAACCCCAATATCATTAAAAACATTTTTCAATGACCCGTAACTGCGGGTGCCTGCAATCAACTGCAGGTAATACATGCCTCTGATCATCTTATTGCATAAAACCAGGATGATGTCATCAACGTTTAAAACGCTTTACAAACTGTTTAGGCTTGTGACCCCACACACTTTTTTTAGTTTGCTAAACTATGTTGTACATAAGTGTTAATTTTAGACATCAAGGATAAATAATGGATATTATTATGTTGAAATCGACTGGTATGGAATTTTTGGGGCTGATACCATTTCTCCCCCCACATCAATGTTAGTCAATGACCACTACATGCTGACTATATTAAAAATTTTGAGTTCAATTCAATTCAATTTCATTTATAAAGCCCTAAATCACAACAAAGTCGTCTCACAGGGCTTTTCAAAAACACTATCAACTACAGAGATATATGAAAGGTCCCAAGCATCCCCTGTCCTTAGACCCTCCTTCTCAGCAAGAAAAAACTTCAAAACCCAGTGGGAAAAAGAAGAAAGCTTGAGGAGAACCACATTGAAGGAGAGATCCACTCCCATGGACGGACAGATTATAGATGAACATCTATTTATAAATGAAGGGGGGGGGGGGGCTGGTCCAGACACCAGACAGGCAGGGGTGTGGGTCAAGGGTCACAGGTCAGCACAGGCAAGACACTGCAGATCCTATCATCCATAGCTCCCACGCAGACACTGTCAGGAGAGCCACCACTCCCCCCAGGGGGGCAGGGGGGAAAGGGGACACCAGGTGACTAGTCATGAACAGATTTGGTATGAAAGATAGGTTATAAAAATGACAGAAACAGGTGTGAGGGAGAGAAAGAAAAGAAAGAACTCAGTGTCTGTACTTCCCCCAGCATTCTAACTCCTAGGGCAGCCTAGACTGAACTGTGACTCATACATCATGTATACATGATATATGAGTCACATAATTTTTAACTAACCTGACCATAGGCTTTCTCAAACAGGAATGTTTTAAGCCTAATTTTAAATGTAGAGACTGTTTCGGCGTCTTTAATATTAAAGGTAGAGAAGCTGATTCCATAAGAGGGGCCTGATAACTAAAGGCTCTAGCTCCTACTGTACTTTTAGAAACCCTGGGAACTTTCAATAAACCTGCATTCTGAGAACGAAGAGTTATATTGGGCTGGTACGGAACCAGATCATCTTTAAGATAAGAGGGGCCCATACCATTAATGGTTTTATATGTAAGGAGGAGGATTTTAAATTTAATTCTAAACTCAACTGGTAGCCAGTGAAGGGTTTGGAGCACAGGGGTGATGTGTTCTCTTCTGTTTGATCCTGTTAATAATCTTGCTGCTGCATTTTGAACCAGTTGCAAGCTTTTTAGGGAATATTTAGGACACGCTACAAGTAAGGATTTACAATAATCTAATCGTGATGTAATAAATGCATGAATAAATCTTTCTGCAGTAGTTTTAGACAGAATATTCCTAATTTTGGCTAATGTTGCGCAGGTGAAAGAAGGCTGTTCTGCATGTTTGGTTAATGTGCATTTTGAATGAAAGATCTTGATCAAATAAAACTCCTAAATTTTTGACTGTGGCACTGGGTGTTACACTTAAGTTGTCCAGAGTAACTATCTGGTCAGTTAGGGAGTCTCTCGCATTTTTAGGACCAATTATAACAATTTCAGTTTTTTCAGGGTTCAATAAAAGATAATTGGCACTCATCCAAGTTTTTATGTCTAGGACACAAGTACTTAGTTTATCTATTTGCCTGGTCCGATCAGGTTTAATCGATAAATATAGCTGTGTGTCATCCGCATAACGATGAAAATTAATGCCATGATTTATAATGATGTTACCTAAAGGGAGCATATATAGTGTAAACAAAATAGGCCCAAGGACTGACCCTTGGGGCACGCCATAATTAACTCTGGAGGACTGCGGTGATTGTTGATTGACGTTAACAAATTGGTAGCAATTAGATAAATGTGATTTAAACCAGCAGAGGGCTGCTCCTCTAATACCTATATCATATTCTAATCTGTGCACTAAGATATTGTGGTCAATGGTGTCAAAGGCTGCACTAAGGTCTAATAACACCACGACCGATATTAATCCAATGTCAGCGGCTAATAATAAGTGATTTGTAACTTTAACAAACGCCGTTTCAGTGCTATGATGGGCACGAAAGCCAGACTGAAACTGTTCAAATAAACTATTATCCTGCAGGAATTGGCACAGCTGTTTAACTATTACTCATTCTAAAACCTTTGACAGGAAGGGCAAATTGGATATAGGCCTATAATTGGCTATAATGTCAGGATCTGGGGTAGGCTTTTTCAGAATTGGTTTAATAACAGCATATTTAAATGACTACGGCACATATCCAGTAGTTAATGAAGTGTTAATTATATTTACGACAGTGCTAATTATTAGGGGCAGAATCTCTTTAAAGAGTTTTGTTGGGATTGGATCAAAGAGGCAGGTGGCTGATTTGGAAGACATGATAATAGATATGACATCAGTTTGGTCTACAGTGGTGAAATTATTTAGTGTTACAGAGGGATTTATAAAAGGGCCTAGGTTTGAAACCGCTGCTTTTTCTGATCTAATGTTTGGGAGAAATGTGTCTATTTTGTCTCTAATAGTTGATATTTTATTGTTAAAGAACTGCAGGAAATCATCAGAATGGAGTGTGGATGGAATAACTGGTTCCACGGAGGTGTGGCTGTTTGTCGGTCTGGCTACATTACTGAACAGGAATCTAGGATTATTCTTGTTTTCTTCTATTATGGATGAGTAATATCTAGTTTTGGCTGTACGCAAAGCTTGCTTATACTTTATTAAGCTATTTTTCCAGGCATTTAAAGAATCTTCTGAATTGGATCGCCTCCATTGCCTCTCTAATTTACGTGTTGCTTGTTTAATGGAGCGGGTGTCAGCGTTGTACCACGGGGAGGTTAATCTAATCTTAGTAGGTTTTAACTTAAGGGGGGCAACTATATCTAATGTAGTTTGTAGTGTGAGCATGGTACTATCAACTAACTCATCACTTATACTGGGACTAAATGTGTCCTTTACATAATCACACGACATAGACACAAATAGTGACTGAATTAACTCTTTGTACTTTGAGACAGCACGGTCACATAGTATCCTTTTCATTTGTGTTTTAATCACTGAGGTAGAAATATCCTCAAACAAAACCTGGAAGGTCATTAAAAAGTGATCTGAGAGTATAGGATTATGGGGAAAAACGACGAGGTCATTAATTTCAACACCAAGTGTTAAGATCAGATCAAGAGTATGTCTGTGAATGTGGGTTGGTTTATTAACATTTTGAATAAAGCCTAATCCTTCTAGTAAGTCACTAAATGCATTACTAAGAGAGTCAGTGTTGTTATCGACATGTATGTTAAAATCACCAACTATTATAATCCTATCCGAGTTCAACACTACACTGGATAGAAAGTCAGAGACTTCTTATAAAAACTGTGAATAAGGGCCAGGAGGGCGGTAGACTATGACAAAAAGGACTGGTTTTTGGTTTCTGCAGTTGGGGAAAGTAATGGATAAAACTAGACTTTCAAAGGAGTGGTAAGTGTGATTAATTTTATGATTAATTTTAGGGCTAAGACCTAAACCCAGCCACTGGTTCTGGCTGTGTGATAGTTCACATGAGTTGGTGGCGTGGATTCATTTAATGCGATATATTCATCCTGCTGAAGCCAGGTTTCAGTCAGAGCTAAAATATAAATTTTGTGATTTAGATCGTTTATTAATAAAGATTTGGAAGAAATTGACCTAATATTGATCAGTCCACATTGGATAAAATTGTTAGGTGTTCTTTTAATCTGATTATTACTTAAAACAATTTTTATTAAATTATTTGATCTCACCCCTATAGGTTTTTTAATATTTAGGTTTATTTTTAACTATACAGGGTTTATTATTAACTACACAGGGAATAGACACAGTCTTTCTATTATTTGCTACATGGTGGGTTTGTTACAGCTCAGAGTGAAGTTGATGCACAGAGAAGTGTTTTACACTACGACTCTGCGCCTGGGCCCGGATTGTCATTTGGACAGGCTAAATTTAGCAGCCACATTTTGTGGTAAGAGAGAAGCACCTTCCCAAGTGGGATGTATGCTATCTCTGCGAATGAGCCCAGGCTTTCCCCAGAATGTACGCCAATTATCTATAAAAACAACATCATTTTCTGAGCACCATCTAGACAACCAGCGGTTAAACGATGAGAACCTAGAGTACATCTCATCACTGGCCAAATTGGGCAGGAGTCCAGAGAATGCTACGGTGTCACACATCGATTTAGCAAGTTTACACACCAATGCTACATTCAGTTTAAGAACCTCTGATTGTTTCCGTCGGACATCGTTACCACCAGCGTGGATCACGATGTGGTGGAAGCTAGCCCTGCTCTGCTGTAAAAGCCTAAGGTTTCCTTCGATGTCACCGACTCTGGTCCTGGGATAACACCTGACAGACACCGCTGGGTGCTTCACGTCTTCAAACAGTTAATAAATATTGCGACACCAAAAACGTTCCACTGTGGACAGCAGTATCATCAGTCTTGTCAGGATCATCAGTATCATCAATATCAATGGTATCATCAATATAATCAATATCAGCAGTATCCTCAATATATTCAGTATTGTCAGTATCAAAAGACACAAACAGTACCACAGTGTTTCAGTTTGAACATTTGAACTTGTTATAAACAAATGACAAACTTATAACTAAGCAATAAAACATAAATCAATTATAAAATGTATTGTAAATCAGCTGCAGAGCAATTGAGTGATAATTAGTGCCATCTGTTCTTCTTTCTGGAGGATGGTCCAGTCCAGTCCAGTCTAGTCTACAGTGTAGTCTAGTCAAGTCCAGTCTAGTCCAGCCCAGTCTAGTCCAGTCACAGCTGTCCTTCACATTCACACTGCCGCAGACGGCCTGACGACTGTGGAGGCCATCATGACTCAGGACACACACCAGTGGTCGATCACTGAAGTCGGTCTCTGACTATTAAATGTGGGACAGACTGAACAGTGTTACTGGTGAGACTACCAGAGGTTGGTCTGCTCATGGAGATAATGTCTCATCCGGAAAGTGAAATGTTTACAACAGTCGCAACAGAGCTTGGAAAGAAAAATGTTTAAATGTTCTGCATCAACTGGCGTGAACAAACAGACAGAGCTAAAAATTCAAGTGCTCTCTTTAAATACAATCATAGCCATTTGAAATCAATGGGAAAAGTTTATTCTATTTAATTGTATTCTACTCTGTTTTCTTGCTGTTCTCTTTCACATAATCATGGCTGTGTGTGTGGTTTTGAGCTACAGCATGTGTGAAAGGAGGAGCCAACCCGAACTGGACTAACTTCATTGTCAGACATGTTAATTAATTTTAAGTGTCTGCAAACAATAACAAGTAAACAGGAGTGAAAAAAATCCCTCCTTGTCTCCTTCAGCATCCAGGCCCTGTCTCTAGCCTTGGTGGGCTCATAAGTAGACTACGTATGAAGAGACAAAGCCCCCCCACCCCCACCCCCCTGCCGTGTGAAACCCAGGGGACTTCTATGAAGATCTGCCCTCGCAGCAGTCAATGGCACTTGGCTTTCCCACAGTATTCCTACTCACTCTACACCCCCAACGCAGCAGGATAAACAACACCCCTTTACAATCCACCAATCACAGAAGAACCCTTAAATGGACGCAGCTATGCAAACACACCGTAAACAATACATATGTGTGAATCATCTATTAGATAATGACACCAGATATTCCACTCTGCTAAATCATAACTTCCAAATTGTACTGTAACCAGAGAGTAATAGCACCTTTTTGACCTCCATATGTCTATTGGAAAATAACACCACTGATTATTAGGAAGACAAACACTGCCGATGTTCAAATCAAACCTTACGTCAGCACTGCTCCACTTAATGCACTTCTTTTACACTTAAAAATACAACTGACCACCAGTGTAAAACTGAAGGTCCATTTATTTGGACAAATATAATGATAACAAAAATAGCTCCTAATAGTTTAATTTCAGAGCTGATATCTATCAATGTCCATGTTTTCTTGATAAGAACAATAGATGGATATATCGGCTGGCTAATATATAGGACTGATATTTACATTTTTTCCCCTCTATCGGTATCGTCCTTTTGCATTGGCCGATGAGCTCTCTTTTTTTTTTTCTCTGCCATGATTTAGTGACAGGCAAAACTCATGGCACCTCTGTGCTTGGAGATACTGTTGTCCACTGAAAAAGAGTTTTGTTGGTGTAATCATATTTATTAGGTATTATTATTATTATCACCATTTTATTTTGTTTATTTCAAACATGCAAAGAACATGACATTTACTCTGTCATTTCAGTAAAAACTATCAGTGTCACTCCAAATATCAGTTTAGAAACATCCATCAGAGATCTGTGTTGGTCATCGGCTAAGGCTGATATATAAAAAAAATAAAAAAACCAAAAAAACCAGACTGATCAATCACTAGTAAGGATATTTTAGATAGAGAAAAAAAAATTAAAAAATAAATAAATAAATAAATAAATAAATATATATATATATATATATATATATATATATATATATATATATATATATATATATATATATATATATATATGTGTGTGTGTGTGTGTATACATACACACACACACACACACACACAGTATATGTTGAACGTTACTTGATAATAAGCAAAATCCTTTTATTTCTTACCTCTGTCTTTGTTCTGACCAAAATACTGCTTTTATTCATTCCAGTTTTTTTTTTTTTTAAGTTTTAGTCACATGACACACAAACGTTAGGACTGCATTACATAATCATTGTTTTTGAGGACTTTGGATGGTCTAATATGTTTACTTTGCCACTGTAATTCAGTATCAATTCATTTGTAGGCATAATTGGGAGCAAAGAAATACTGTTGGATGTTGGTGCAGAGTGTATAAACAGGATCTTAGAATACAATAATTAATTATGCACCACTTACTATCTTGCAAGAACAGTAAAACAGTACAGTGCAATTCTTCTCAAGTGTTTTTTTGTCATTTCTAGTCAAAATATGTTTAACTGAAAAAAAAAATATTAAAAAATAAATCCAAATCTGCCAATGGAATAGGTGACAATTATCTTGGTAACATTTCTTGAAATAAGATTTTCATGATCTATTGTCTAAAAATCAGTTGTCAACTGATTTTGACAACAAAGTGACTCTTTCGGTGATGCTGTGATGTTGTCTGAAGTGTGACGAGGAGATATTTTGACTAAGAAATGTGAAAAGTTGAGCAGTGTTGAGATTGCATATATAAATTAAGAATTAAGAATTTGGAAAAGCTTTATTATTTATATATATATATATATATATATATATATATATATATATATATATATATATATATATATATATAGTCCCGGTACAACAATGAGTTGGCAATCTACATAAAAGGAGCAATCGTTTCAAATAGGCACAGAAAAATAAAAACACCTGAAGCTTAGAAAACGGATACATATTAATACAAATTTGAGTGAACTCATTTTTCCACTGTTGAGTTGTTTTCTAACAAACAAACCACAATCCACAGCTCAACTTATGTTTCATATCCTGCATGTGATTTAGCACAGAGAAAAAAACCCTATAAGAATATATATAAATCCTGACCAGTGATGGTGACTGATGTTGAGTGTCATCTCAGCACGACTTAAAAACAGTGGAGCCTGGTCCGTCAGCGCGAGACAAAGAAGCTCCACAACTGCTTTAATGGTCATAGGCATCCCAGACAGCCTAGAACACAGGGGTGCCCTAATAAATCTCTCACTGTGTGGCTACAGGCTCAATATGACTTCCCACTGGGAGAGACTGTCATCAATTTTTTTTGTCAGACACCACTGAAACTATGCGTCTCCAAAAAGGAGGTGTACGCCCTTCAATAGTGTGCAATGGGAGGGCCTATAACACCACATCAGAACTTTTAAAACTCCTCTTGTGGAATGCTTTGGGTGGCTTTCAGGACACACAAATGTGTCTAGTATCTCACTGTTTCCTTACAACTCAGACAAGCTCTGGTTTCAAGCCTCTGAAATGCTGTGATATCAGCCTGAAAATCATTTGCAGACATCACAGAGGGTAGTGCTGAAGCAATATGCCAAAGAAAGGGACAGAGGGCGAAGGGAAAGAGAAGAAAAAAACCCTGTTGAGTCAGCAGACTGGTATAAATCACATACAGCAGGGAGAAGTCAGATGACTCTAGAAGGTCACGGTAGCAACTGGTCACTTTGGCTTAATTGCTATGGCTTGAATAGATGACTGGAAGATGAGACAATGAAGTTAACAAATGAACAGACTCTTAACTCTTCAGGCGTCCTCAGCTCTGTGTCAAAAACTCTTGCATTTCACTGTTTTTCTTCCACATTCTAATGTTTTTAGCACTGATGCTTGATTTGATCCAGTCTTTTGTAAAGGTCTGCTGAACCCAATGGATTGTGATGTAATGAAGCCACTAGATATGGGCAACAGTGATGACTGAGATGAGGAACAATGACCAAAAAGAACCTTAACAAACACTTAACTCTTTATGTATTCTCCAGTCAGTGTCAAAAACAGTTGCATTTTACTGTTTTTCTTGGACTTGATCATTTTTTTTTTTCCACTCATGCTTGATTTGATCCGGTGTTGTGTAAGCATCTGCTAAAAGCAATGCACTGTAATGTAATACAGCCTCTTCAACTCCACTAGACATGGACAACGGTGATGATGACAGATGACTGAGATGAGGAAAAATGAACCCTGACCAAAAAGAATTACACACTCACAATAAAGTGACTATTAAACACTACAGACAGGCCAGAAACCCCTGGAGGGATGTTACAATGATACCACAGGAGATTAAAAAAACCCACAGCATCTCACTTGCATCAACTACTGAGTTACAAAACAGATTACAACAAGTAGATAACTTGACAATGAAAGCATCAGGCTTTTACAGTATCTTCAGGAAATCTCAGCCTCCTAGCTTTGCAAGCTTAAAAAGATGCTGGGAGAGAGATATGGGAGAAGGTATAACAGAAGAAACATGGGAACAAGTAATGGTACAAAGTTTCAACAGAAATGCAGACACGATTGATGGATTATAAAATTATGAAAAGGATTTTCTCGACCCCATCAAAAATGGCCCGGCTAGGACTTAGAAAGTTAGATGTGTGCTGGAGGTGTAACACTGAAAGTGGCACTGTCTTACACATGTTGTATTCTTGCTCATATCTTCTCATATCTTTTATCAACAAACTGTTAAGTACTGCTCTGGTACACCACCCACTATTATGTCTTTTCGGTGTGGTACCACAGGGAAGTGGGTTGATTGCCCACCAATCCTCATGGTGCCAAACGGCTAGAATAGTAGGATGCAGGATAATATTACGACATTGGAAATCACAATTGGCTGTATTAATGGCTGAATGGTTTAATGAGATTGTGCCATAGAATGATGGATAAAGAGGAGGTCTATATGAAAATTTGGGGGCATTGTTTAGATACAGTGCAGTACGTTGGTAGCCTAATGTATTGTTATTTATTTATTTTAAATCATTTTATTTTTCTATTCTTTCAATTTTCTCCCTTTGTTTATGAGAATATTTTAATATTCAGTGACGTATAAATATATACAATTATTTCACTTATTCAGTATATGTAATGTTAAACCTTGTTAGTTGATATCTGCCTGTAACCCTTCCTGTTTACTTGTATTTGTGGATGTTTTGTGTTTGTCTCTCGTATTTGTGAAATACCAATAAAAAGTGTGTGTGTGTGTGGGGGGGGGGGGCATACAGCATCAAGCACAATGAAATTCCTGTGAACCCATTGTTAAGTTCACAAACACATGTCTGACAGAGACAGAGCAGGAAAAGTGAGCAAGCATAAATAAAAAAAGAGTAGAACAGAACCTTTACCTTCCATCCTGCAGAGCTGTTGCTGTCACCTTTGTCCTTAAAATAAGGCACACTCTTCACCATCCAGTCATAAATCTGAGACAGGGTCAGTCTGTTCTCAGGGGAACTTTCAATAGCTTTGGTTATGAGGTCTGCATATGACATATTCCCCCATGCGTTCCGCCTGGAGGAGCTGCTCTTCCTCTGGGCAGCGGCGGCAGCTGCGGCCGCGGCGGCTGAAGACGATGATCCGGCCGGTGAAGAGAGCAGAGGCACCTGCTGCTGCTGCTGCTGCTGCTGCTGCTGCTGAGGGAGCTGTGGGTTCTGGTGTTGCTGCTGCTGCTGATGGTGCTGATGTGAATGTGGATGTTGCTGGTGAGCACAATTCTCCTGACACTGGAAGTCAGTGCACAGGATGACATTCTCCTGCTCCGTGAAGTCCTCAGTCTCCTCCAGGAGGCTGAGGTTGTTGATGTACTCTGAGTTACCGGACGGCTCCTGCTTCACACATGGAACCGGCGAGGAAGTGTTGGAGTCTCCCGGGTTGATGAACTCCGGCCGGGGCAGGGGCCAAGTGCATGACCGAGGCCGCGAAAGGGGCTCGAAATCCGGGTCGATTTCCACCAGGTGTGGTGGTTGTTGCTGCTGCTGGTGCTGCTGCTGCTGCTGAGCCGCTTCCGCCATGATCGAGAGGTGACGGAGCCGAGCCTTAAAATGTCACGTAAATGTGACGGATGTGTTGCCCACAACTGGCAACTTGGCCCTTTTGGGTCACAAGATGCGTGTACGTGTGGTAGACAGAGGAGAGCCCGTGCGTAAAAGTGCTGAAGTCACATCCCCAGGCGGTCCGAAAGGAAGCAGACGCAGATAAAAAGTAACTTTGGAAAAAGCCCTTTCATGGCAAACAAAGTAAATAAAAACAAAAGGTGTGTGAGCACCCGAACCCTCTGTTGTTGTTGTTGTTGTAGTTGTTGTTGTCCGGCTGCGTTGATGTTCCGTGTGTGTCCCGTCCACCCTGTTGACTGTGTGTGTTGTACAGCATGTAAGGACTTACTGGAAGTATCATCTGCCCCTGGCCCCGCCCACCGCTGATTGACGCAAGAGCTCAGCCAATCAAATCATCGTGTTAAAAAAAGAGAAAAAAGTTGTTTCCATTCTTTGCCTTGTAAACATCTTGTGTGAGAACATTAAATGAACTTTTATTCCTCACCACATTTTTTCCCAGATTCTAATGTATCTGCTTTTTTCGAACTCACCTCTTCTCTTTAGCTTTTTACGAAAAACAAATGTTGATTTTATGTGCACAGATAGTTTATTTAGGGTGAACAGTTTAGTTATTTACGTATTTATGAAGTTTATTTTATTTTTTATCTTAGCATTTTTTTAAATCTTGGTGTTTACGTTTTTGGTTTATTTTGTTGTACAGTAGTTTGGGAACATTTGTGTTTTTTTTAAATTTGTAAATAACAATGGATTCTATTATATTTTGGAGGCTTTACACACCACAAGAGGGGTTTTTTTTTATTTTGTTTTACACATGTATATTGACAAAGGTATTCTATTCTATTCTATTCATCCTTTTTATTTCCTCACATTTTTTAAATTGTTAGGATTTGCTTTCAATTAACATTAAATATGCCGTTTCATTAAAGAAATGTTAATCTTAGAGTTGTGTTGCCATTATATCAGCCATAGTACAAAGATTAACTCTGCATGACATAGCTTGGACTTCTATTAAACTATTATTAGTGGTCAGAAAATTAACATATTTGACTTTATTTTAATACAACCTTTATTGAGCCATGTGAATAATGTGTTTTTGGACTCAACTATGATTACAATTAAATCAGAATGAACTGAAATGGTTAAAAATGACCAAAACAACATAGAAAATAAGTTTGAATTCTATATTTAATCATGAATATTATAATGTTCTGCACTTCTATAGTTCTTTTCCACCTTCATGGCACTCAAAGCTCTTTACATTAGCCCATTCACACATACAACAGTAGGTTTCTAAGGTTCTGTCAGTCCTACTGGGAGACTAACAAAGGGTTCAGTGTCTTGCCCAAGGACACTTGGACATGTAGACAGCCAGAGCTGGGACACAAACCACCAACCTCTCAGTCATAGGCTGACCTGCTCTACCAACTGAACCACAACTACAACAGTTATAAAGCAAAGATATTTGCTTTATAACTTTTTTTATGAGGCAAAAAGTCAAAGGAGGAGACTAGCTTATTCCTTATCAGAAGAATGTTGGATGTGTTTAATGTTTCTACAGATTTCAGTATCCCCTTTTGAACTGGTGGACTTAAAGATCTGCATGTCCACCCATGGACTCTACTGACACCATGTCCACCTGTGGACTCTACTGACACCATGTCCACCTGTGGACTCTACTGACACCATGTCCACCCGTGGACTCTGCTGACATCTCCTGGTCATTCTGCAACATTACAACCAGGGCTCAAAATTAACTTTTTTCATCACCAGCCAATGTGGCTAGTAGATTTTTTATCTTACTAGCCAATCAGAAATTCAACTAGCCATTTTTCCCCTGACCAAAATGAGACATACACCTTCAAATTTCTTTTAATTATTTTATTTAACCTTTTCCTCTTGAAATAATTCATTTCTTTAAACATATGACCACATTTTTTTTTTACATTTTCACATTTAACTCTTAAAACTTCTTGCTTTTACATTTTCTCACCTTTCACTGTTAACACTTCTTTACATTTCTCACCTATATTACAATTTATACAACATAGACTCACATCTTGTTGCTCTTACATTTTCTCAATTGGTCCCCATATCATTTCTTCAAACATATGATCACGTTTTCTTTTTTTTTTTTTTTGCATTTTCACATTTAACTCCTAACTTCTTTACTTTTTATCTCCACTGTCCCCATTAAATATCTGCAAACATACACTCACATTACATCTTGTTGTTGTTATAAACTTTCTTAAACCATCTCATTTCCTTAGCCTATTTGTGGACTCACCAACTGACCAAAGATAGCACCAAATCCCCATATGGGCCCGTTATGATCAATTCATTTGGGCTTATTAGCAATCCTGTCAAACACAGAAGTATCCCTATATGGCAAGCCAAACTGTTCACATAGCCACGCGTTGTCTTTATTATATCACGCATTACAGAACACGTTCTAGCACGCGCACTGGCGTGCTAGAACGCGTGCTATAGGGTAATGATCTCTTCCCTCTAGTGGCAAAACATGCAACCTACAGCCAGCTCATGTGTTAGATTAGCACAACAAAATAAGAATTAAAATACAACAAACAAACCTGTAAGAATAGACACTAAAGTTGAACAAGTTAAATAAAGTAAATTGATGAAGGAAAAGTCAAAATATTTAGCAAAAATTAAACATTGAGTGAATGGACTTCGTTTGTGAAGGTAAGATCAGTGCTCAGTTATTCTGGACTCGTTGTGTTGGCCAGTGATTGGCTGGAAGCACTACAAATTAATTGGCGGATAAAATCAGTGGGAGGAGATCATTACCATATAGCACGCGTGCCAGAACGCGCCCTGTAACAAGTGATATAATAAAGACAACGCGTGGCTATGTGAACACTTTGGCTTGCCATAGGGGCGCTGCCTGGGCCGAAGCAAGCTAGACGAAGAAAAAAAAAGACAGGGGAAGGATAAAAAATATATACTGGCGCCCCATAGAGGATTGCTACAACCGGGTCTGCACACACCACCAGCCAAAGTGGCTAGTAAGCTGGGGGTTTTTTTACAAGCCAAAATGGATTTTCACCCGCATTTGGCGGGTTGGCGGGTGTTAATTTAGAGCCCTGATTACAACCCTTCCTAAACCTGTTGGGTTTCTTTTCTGCATGTCTGCACTTGTTTTAATAACAATAAACACATTGTGGATAGTGGCTTTTTTTCATTTCCTGTTGGTATTTTATAGTTTTACATTTAGATTGTGAAATGCTGTTATAAATCAGACATGAAATAACATGTAAAAACATACTTTAAACTTAAAAAAAGGATTGTGTGAGTTTATAAAAAAAACCTGGTTTCAAAATAAATTCAATTCAATAAATTTCAGCAGAATGACACAGATTTAATTTCCAACAGTGTCACCATTTGCTCAGTGTTAAATTTGACACTTGTTGGAAAGCAAAATAAATATTAACCCTTAAACATATTAAAATAATCCTCTTTAGTTTTTATTTTTCCAGTGAAAATCAAGTATTTTTCAAATATTGAATAGTGATGGAGATGGAGATGTTGATGGATCTGTCAACATTTTTACCAGAACAGAGCAGCAGCCTACGAACAGCAGATGAAATGGACAGAAGTGGTACAGGACTGCTCTCAGGCTGTGGAAATGAATCCACGTTATGTCAAAGCCCTGTTCAGGAGGGCTAAAGCTCTGGAGAAACTAGACAACAAGAAGGAGTGTCTGGAGGATGTCACAGTATTCTTGAGGCCTTCCAGAACCAACAACACGTTAACCCTTTCACATCCGCACCAAGAAAAAAGCAATGGAAATGTTTTTTCTTTGCATTTTTTACTTACATGGGATAGCAATAACAACAATCAACTGTTTTTTCAAAATCAGATCCCCCAGTTTTTCAGATATAGGCCTGTACCAGTCCTCCACTGCGACTTGAGAGTCTGGGTGAGCTGATGAAAGTGTAACTCTGTGGGCAGAGCTCAATGAGGGGAGCAGGATCCAAATTCCTCCTCCAGGTTTCCGTCAAAAAGAGAAAGTCCTAGCCTAGGATCTAGACTGTCCCCAGTGGCTGCAAACTGCATTTGCTACGGGGACAGTCTAGAAAGTCTAGGCGAATTTGTGGGCGGGATAACCGCTGTCTGTCAAGTTTTCTCTTTACACAACGCCACGCTATTGGATAAATCAAATTTTTGCCATACCCGGTGGGCAAAACTCAGACAACGTCCCTTTTTTCCAAAAACAGCTTAAGTGCCGTTTTCTGCTCCTCTCGCAGGGAAACTGTAATTTTAAATCACCTAGCGTTGCTGCCAAAGCCAGCTCGAATGGTTGTTCCTGGTGATGAGCCATGTTGTCTAGCAGCTAGCAACTGGTGTTACGGCAATGTGTGCTAGCTAGCAGCTACGCCTTCTTCTTTTCTTTGGTGTGCTAGCTGCTACGTCTCTGCGACTACAACATTACGTGTCGTATTTGTGTCGTCATGAGGCAGAGCGGGCTCCAATCCCGCCCCTCGCGATTTGATTGGTCCGACCCAGTTGGGATTTTCAGATCCTAGGCTGTCTAGTCTGTCTCCCCGTAACAAATACCATTTGCGGCCACTGGGGACAGACTAGATCCTAGGCTAAGAAAGTCCAGGTTTTTTGATAAAGCCATTCAGCATGAATGATTTGTTCATTATGGAGCATGCATTAAGGTGCACCATTTGAAGATATGAAGACTAGACAAACAGCGGGGAAAGAGTGCACAGACGATGGGGACGCCTTCCACTGCTCTGACTTTATTCCACACACTGCAGGGGCTGAAATCAGCTACCTGGTCAAGACAGAAAAGTTTAAGCCAAACATGTGAACATTTCTTTTTTGGGTTTTCAGGTCGAGTTGATTTTCACACGTTTAACCTAACATGAATATTTCTTCTTCATAAATTGATTAGGTCTATACAGAACAGTCAAACTGTACCACTTTAGCTTCTTTTACAGTTTTTTGTTTTTTTAGTTAAACTGCATATTTAATGTCTAATACCATATTACACTTGTAGTCTAGTTGGTAGAGTGGGTCGCCCTATGACCGAGAGGTTGGTGGTTCGTGTCCCGGCTCTGGCTGTCCACATGTCGAAGTGTCCTTGGGCAAGACACTGAACCCTGACTTAGGCCCCCAGTAGGACTGACCTTAGACCTTGGAAACCTACTGGTGTATGAGTGTGTGTGTGAATGGGTGAATGTGAGGCTAATGTAAAGCGCTTTGAGCACCATGAAGGTGGAAAAGCGCTATATAAGTGCAGTCCATTTACCATTACTTGTATTCAGTATATCCTTCACTTGTGACCACAATAAAAACCTGTAACAAGGCAAATTAAACCAAACATGTGAAAAAGTCTTTTTGGGGTTTCTGGTCAAGGGAAGTTGATTTAGACGACTGAAGGAAGTTGAAATGTGGTATAATGCTACTAATAAACTTTCAGTTCAAGTTTTATATGAGAAATGCACATGCTAGGTGAAAACTGACAAAATAAATTTCTGTTGTTCTGAAAAGTCCAAAAAAAGGACATTTTAACATGTTTGGCTTCATTTGCCCTGGAAAGTCTAGAGACAGAAGTTCCAATATGGGAGTAAACTAATAATATACTTGCAGTTTAAGCTTTGTATTAAAAAAATACATGTGAGGTGAATAGTGACAAAATAGACTTCTCTCAACCTGAAAAGTGCAAAAAAAGACCTTTTCACATATTTGGCTAAATTGTCCCTGGAAAAGGGTTTTACTTGTGTAGACTACTGTGTGTCGGAGCATGTGCAGTGCGGTCCTGCTGCCTCTCAGTGTATCTTTTTTTTTTTAATGTAACATAAACAAAGATCTAGAAAAACTGGACAACAAAGACAATCCATAAAATGAATCCATGAAAAAAAAATACAACAACAACAACAACAACAACAAAAAAACCAAAAACAAAAAAGTTTAAATTATTACTTCCTGGGGTCAGGAAGCAGAAAGCAGATAACAAACTCTGAAGGCGTACAGCATTCTTCGATTCAACCTTTTCCAAAGAGTCCAAAAAGATAACAAATTCCTTCAACAAAACCTGGAAATGAGGTGTGATAGACATGAATTTACATTTATGAATGAAATATTTTGCAAGTATAATAACATTGTTTACTAGAAATTCTATTTTTTTTTTATCCTCCCACACAACACCAAATTGAATATTAACATAACTTAAGGGTGACAAAGACTAATTATTTTCCAAGAGCCATTGATAAAGAGTTTTCCAGAAACTATCAATGATGTTACATGAGAAAAAAAGGTGTTCCTGAGTTTCAATATTCTTTTTGCAAAATGTACATTCATTAACATAAACATTAAATCTAAGGCGCAATAGTTCTTTACACGGATAAATATCATTCATTGTCTTAAAGTGCACTTCTTTAGCTGTCAGTGGAATAGAAAATTTCACATAATTACATCTAAGCCTCTTAACAGTAGCTGCAGCAGTAGTGTATCTTTTCATTATATATCATCTTTTTAAGTGTGAACATTTAAAATAATTCTATCTCTTCCTCTTAGCGGCAGAAGCAGCAGTCGTGTATGTGTCCATTATGGATCTTCTTTTTTAAGGGTGATGGGAAACATCCTTTGGAAAGTAATGATCTTAGAAATTTAGTTTTGCTACATTTATCAGCTAAAAAAAAGACAATCTTGAATAAATAAAGGATACATTTAAGGTATTGGTGATTCATAAACTAAATATCCTTTGATTGTAACTATAAGAGTTTGAGGTATTGCTTTAACCACTTCATTAAACTAGAAAAGCACTCTGAGAGCGCAGACCTCCGCCAAGGTAGACAGGCATGCTCAGTCTGGTCCTGCTGCCTCTATGTGTCTGAGCATGCTCAGTCTGGTCCTGCTGCCTCTATGTGTCTGAGCATGCTCAGTCTGGTCCTGCTGCCTCTATGTGTCTGAGCATGCTCAGTCTGGTCCTGCTGCCTCTATGTGTCTGAGCATGCTCAGTCTGGTCCTGCTGCCTCTATGTGTCTGAGCATGCTCAGTCTGGTCCTGCTGCCTCTATGTGTCTGAGCATGCTCAGTCTGGTCCTCCATCCAGCTCCTGCACCACTACTTTCACTGTCAGTGAGCACGACGTCAGACGGGTGCTCCTGGCAGTGAACCCCAACAAAGCTGTAGGCCCAGATGGAGTTCCTGGTAAGGTGCTTAAAGCGTGTGCCCCTCAACTCACCTACATCCTGACCAGGATTTTCAACCTTTCCCTGGCCAAAGCAGTCATCCCATCCTGTCTGAAATCTGCTACTATCATCCCGGTTTCCCACCACCAGTCTAAATGATTACCGTTCTGTGGCCCTCACCCCGGTAATCATGAAGTGCTTTGAAAGACTGCTACTCCAGCACATTAAAAGTCATCTTCCCCCAGACCTTGACCCCTACCAGTTTGCTTATCGGGAAAACTGTTCCACTGAAGACGCCATCACCATAGCCCTCCACTCAGCACTGTCCCACCTGGAGCAGCAGCACAGCAACGTCCGAATGCTCTTCGTGGACTATAGCTCGGCTTTCAACACAATCATCCCGGACAATCTAATCACCAAACTACACACCCTTGGCCTCCCACCTCTCACATGTGCCTGGAAAAAGGACTTTCTGACCATCCGGTCCCAGACTGTGAGACTTGGCCCCCATCTCTCCTCTACATGGATGCTGAGTACTGGCTCCCCACAGGGCTGTGTGTTGAGCCCCCTCCTGTACTGTCTCTACACACATGACTGTCGTCTGGCCCATAACAACAACCTTATCATGAAGTTCGCCGACGACACCACGGTCGTCGGACTCATTTCTGGTGGGGATGAGACAGCTTACAGAGGGGAAGTCCTGAAGTTGGCCATTTGGTGTTGTGAGGGACCGAACCACGGACGAGGAGACACAAATGAATTAAAATGAAGACTGGGTTTATTTTCCCCAAAAAATTATATGAATTTAAACACACAACATAGGCTGCGCCCAAAAATAAACAGACTTAAAAAACAGACTTAAATCAAAAGGAAAAGTAACACAACTGAGCCCCTATCACCAAACACACAAAGGAATATATACTGGCTGATCAGATCAACTGAAAACATGAGGGGAATACAAACAGTGAGACAATGACAAAAACAACAACTAATATTACAAATGCCAAAAATACTTAATGATTGAAAATAAACATAATCTACTAAAACTCTGGTAATACCTGCAAACTCAGACACACAAAGGCAGCAGGACCAGACTGAGCATGCTCAGACACACAGAGAGGCAGCAGTACATCAGATAGATAGATAGATAGATAGATAGATAGATAGATAGATAGATAGATAGATAGATAGATAGATAGATAGATAGATAGATAGAGACAGAGAGAGAGACAGAGAGAGAGACAGAGAGAGGGAGAGACAGAGAGACTATAAAAGCAGTGAGGCTTGCAGTTGCCAGTGCGGGACCATTCTATATTGTCACCTCCATAACCCGGACACTTTACCATCTGCTCAGTCACCATAACACAGACATTCATCATCACCACAGACTCTGGCCGTTCTATGCCCAGGTTTTGGTTTGATCTTGTCTCTGTCTTGTCTTTATGTTGGGTTTGGTTATTAAATCTGTTCTCCCTTCAGCACTGAGCACCTGAGTCCTTATTCACCTCACCCCCTCATGACAGAATCGTCCCGCCAACCATCAGGACTCCGCCAGTGTTGAAGGGAACCTGTTTTGGTTTTGTTGCTCAGGTTTTTTGTCTTAGTCTGTGTGCAGTTCCCTTTTTGTGATTTGTTCCCTGCTAGTTATTTGTTCCCCGCTAGTTATTTGATCCCTGCTAGTTCTTTGTTCCCTGCTAGTTATTTGTTCCTTCTTTTGGCCAGCGTTCTGAGTATTTGGCTAGCGTTCCGAGTTTTTGGCTAGCGTTCCGGGTCTTTGGCTAGTGTTCTGAGTTAGTCTTCAGTCTTTTCTGTCTGTTTGCTATCTCTGGTTCTGTCTATTTAGTCTAGTGTTTCAGCCTAGTCTGCATAGTGGTACGGTCTAGTCTGCGTAGTAGTTTAGGGTATTCTCTGTCTAGTTAGGTTTTCAGTCTTTTCGGTCTACTGGGGTTCTGTTCTGGTCTGTACCTGACCCTTGCATTTTTCTCAAAGTGTCTCCCGGTTTTCCCATCTAGTTTCTGCTAGTTTAGTTTTCCTTTCTGGTTCTTCCCCCATTTCGGTCTCGCTGGCTTCCCTCTCTTGCATTTCTCCCCCTCAGATTTTCCCTCTCTGGTCTGGGCCCTGTTGCCAGTCCGCCCGGGGCCAGTTTCCCTTATTACCAGCTGCCTAAGGTGGCACTGGTCGTTTGGGGAATACTGGTTCAGGGAATGGGTCCAGACATCCCCTCTCCTCCTACCCCAGGCCTGTTTGTCGTGTGTAGCCAGGTCTCGCCCCGGACCTTTTGTCGTGTCTGGTCAGGTCTCGCCCCGGACCATTTGTCGCGTTGGGCCGGGTCTTGCCCTGGACCTTTTGTCGCGTTAGGCCGGGTCTTCCTCGGGCCTTTTTTGCCTTATTGGCCGGGTCTCCCCCTGACCTTTTTGCCGTGTTGGCCGGGTCTCCCCCGTACCTTTTCCCCGTGTTCGACCCAGTATCGCCCCAGACCTGATTGCGGTGTTCGAGTCAGTATCGGATCTTTTCCCTTATGCCCCTGTGTCGGCCCGGTCCTTTTGTTCCCTCGTTTTGTCCTATCTTTGTTTAGTGCTTTGTCTCTGTTCCATCTTGTCTCTCCCTGCCAGAGTCCGTGGTGACCCTACCCACTCAGTCTTCAGTCTCTTTGGTCCTCACTCAGACCAGTTCCATTGCTCCTGCTACCAACCCCGGCCACTCCGTCCAGAGGGTCTTCCGCCCCGGAGGGTTCCCACACCACTCCGCCCAGGGGGTATTCCTCCCAGGGGGTTTCCACGCCGCCCTGCCCAGAGGGACTCCACACCGCTCTGCCCAGAGGGTACTCCGCTTAGGGGGTTTCCATTCCGCCCTGCCCAGAGGGATTCCACACGGCTCTGCCCAGAGGGTACTCCAACCAGGGGGTTTCCGTGCTGCCCTGTCCATTGGGTTTCCACGCCGCGCTGCCTGGAGACACACTTCTTTTATTTTTTTGAGCTCTGGACAATGTGGGGAGGGGTCTTTTGTTTTTTAGGGGCGTCAGGAGCCACTCCTTAGGGGGGGTACTGTCATGACCTCTGCTCCGGTGACCTTTCCCCCAGTCCTCTCCATACTCACCTGGCCCCGCACTGCAAGCCGTTCCTCATCTGCGACTAGAGTCATCATGTAAAGGTTAAAAAGGGTTGGACCTAAAATGGACCCTTGGAGAACACCACAATCCACGGAATACCACTGTGATGAGTGTTCCCCAACACTAACACAAAACCCCGTTGGTTAAAAATGATTCAAACCATTTAAAAATAGACTCAGAGAGACCAACTGTGTAGCGCAGTATATGTAAAAGAATATGATGGTCTACAGTGTCGAACGCTGCCGTAAGGTCCAATGGGACTAAGACTGAAAGATTATTTTTGTCCATATTGGATCTAATATTAAAAATTTTCACCAGTGCTGTCTCCATGCTGTGGTGAGCTCTAAAACCAGATTGATAAAATTTTAAGATATTGTTAAAAATAATAAAATCATTTATTTGGTTAAAAACTATTTTCTCTAAAATTTTTACTTAAAAACGGCAGATTAGACATGGGTCTGTAGTTACTGAGCAGGGAGGGGTCCAGTTTATTGTTCTGAAAAGGCTGACAGACCATGGCTGTTTTAAGCGCAGATAGAAAGACCCCTGTCTGCAAAGAACAATTCACGATATTAAGAACATCCTGATCTAAGAACTTAAAAACTGATTTAAAAAGAGAGGTGGGTCTAAAAAGCAGGTAGTGGTTTTTAGATGTAAAACTACTTTGCTAAGACTCTCAGCAGCAATCAGGTCAAAACTCTGTAATGTGGCCGATAAAACCCCTGGATCTGCAATAAAAACATTCCCTGGCTGCACTTGCCGTACGTCTGACCTAATAGTCTGGATCCTACTGATGAAGTGACTCACAAACTCCTAAGTCAGGCATATTACTTGTTGTATTGTTATTAAAAATGGGGTTAATGACTGAGCTGAATGTGGAAAACAGGACTTTTGGGTTGTGGCGGTTCCTGTTTTACACAGTTATTATAAACTTTAAGTTGTTCTCTATAAATTTTGAAGTTTATTGTGATTTTGTTCTTCCGCCATTTTCTTTCTTCTTTCCTACATTTTTTCTTTAAGAGTTTTGTTTTTTCATTTTTCCATGGGCAGTTTTTAATTTTTACTGTTTTCATTTTCAGTGGGGCCACGTCATCGATGGCAGATTTTAGTTTCATATTACAATGATTGAAAATAAAATCACAGGAGGATGGTAAAATGGGATTGGGGGATTGATTTAAAATACTGATCAAATGTGAAGTCACCTCATCACTAAGATGTGGTTTTTTGACAGTCTGTTCAGCCAGGGGAGGTTGGAAAATGCTTACATTAAAAAAACACACAAGTGGTCAGACAGACCCACATCAACAACAGAGCCCACATCAGCATCAACTTCACGAGTAATCACAAGGTCTAAGATGCGGCCTCTGTTGTGTGTGGGATGCCTGACATGTTTAAAATCCAGATAGATAGATAGAGAGAGAGAGAGAGAGAGAGAGAGAGGTAGACATGGCAAGCCAAAGTGTTCACATAGCCATGCGTTCTGTTTATTATATCACGCATTACAGAATGCGTTCTAGCACTCGTTCTGGCATGCATTCCATAACGAGTGCTAGAACGCATGCTATATGGTAATGATCTCCTCCCACTGATAGTTTGTAGTGCTTTCAGCCAATCACTGGACAACACAACCAGTCCAGAATAGCTGAGCACTGATTATCAGTGAATCTCAGTCTGGATTTCTTAAAGGTCGCTCTATTCATAATAACATTAGACTAGTACTTCATTTATTAGATTATAGAGAAGAACTTGGGGATTGATTCATCCTTTTCTTGGACTTTTGCAAGGCCTTTGATTGTCTCGAACATTCTTTTATATTGGACACATTACAGCACTTTGACTTTGGTTTATCCTTCTGTAATACTGTTGGGATGATGTACAGTGAAATCAATAGCTCTGTTTTACTCCCCTGCAGTTCTACAAGGAGAAAAGAGGGATCCGCCAAGGATGTCCTGCCTCCCCCCTTTTATTCATCCTAGCTGCAGAAATTCTAAGTATAATCATTAAAAATAATGCACAATTACAGAAAATGTAAATTTTAGTAAGACAATTAGCTATTAGCCAACTTGCTGATGCAGTAGCGGTTCTAGGGGAGGGCAGACCGGACAGCCGCCCGGGGCGGCACGAGCCCCTATAAAAAAATAAATTAAAGGCGCCGCAAAACGGTTTTCTATTATGAATATCACCTGTTTGAAAATTTGGCAAATTGGCGCCCCCTCCAGGCACCCCTAGAAGTTGTGTGCATTATGCACACTGACTGCACAGAGATGCTGGGAAGGCCAAGGGGAGGGGTTGAGGGGGGACGGTTCACCTGGGTCTTCTAAACGGGGGTGACAGGGGGTGATTCTATAGTACAGTATTGTAATGTAGCCTAATTGTCAGGATTGGGGTGAGGTGAAGGAGGACTCCATTGCACAGTGCTGAAGGGAAAAATAATTTAATAACAAAACTAAGAAACATAAAGACAAGACAGAGACAAAACCAAACCAAAACCTGGGAACAAACAGCCAGAGTCCATGGTGATGATGAATGTCCGGGTTATGGTGACTGAGGAGATGGAGAAGCTGTCCGGGTTATGGAGGTGACATTACTGAATGGTCCCGCACTGGCAACTGCAAGCCTTACTGCTTTTATAGCCACAGATGAGGAACGGCTTGCAGCTGCGCAGTGCGGGACCAGGTGAGTGTGGAGAGCACTGGGGAAAAGGTCACTGGAGCGGAGGTCATGACACTAATTAGTGGGCTTAAGTCAGTCACACCATGACTTTCCTCCAAACAACGCAAATCTCAGTCATAAAATTATGAATGCAGGCCCATGAGTCCTGCACATTTTATGAATTGTCTGAAATGGCTAATAAACATAGGTGACAAGGTGATTAAGAGGTCACCCAGGTGAATTGGTTTGGTCTTGACTTTTGGTAGCGAGTGACAATGTTGGGGGATGGGAATTTGTGGATTGTCGAGTCCCAAATAAACACAGAGATGGACAGAAAGCGGTTCAAGCCATCAGGTGCCCAGTTCAGAAAAAAAAGAAAAGAAGAAGAGGAAAAACGAGCGAAGGATAAAGGTATGGAACATACTGTCGTTGATAACAGTATCAAGGGGGGTAATGTTAAGGTTAACGTTAATTGGCATTGACGTTAGTAACGTTAGGCTATAACTTAACGTTTGTTAGCCATCTTGTTATATGTTAATACGATTTGCTATGCCTAACCTATAATAATAATTTGGTTTTAACAAATACGACATCTTATTTCACCATGAGACTTTGTTTTGTTAAAAGCTGTTAAAAGTTCAATAATTATTTTATCTGCAATCATTTGGTTAACGTTGGGCCTGTAACCAACGCAATTTTCTCGTTACAAAGTTTCAAAGGCGAACACTTGCCATTTGCTAACGTTACAACTCCATGTCATTACATAGCAAAGTTTAACCACCATCATTACTAGTCATCCTCTTCCACTGCTCAAGATGAGCCACCTGCCACCCCCATTACACAGGATGAGGAGCCATCAACCTCATCAGCTACACAGACCTCTTCTGAGATGATCCCTGTCCTTGAGGAAGAGCACCTATCCATGTCTCCAGAAACATCTCCCTGTACGTCTGCTTCTCCACAGCATGAGTCTTCAGGTGCGTTTTTACATGTCTCTCTCTCTCTCTCTCGCCCCCTGTGTGTTGTGTGTGTGTGTGTGTTGAGGGGGTATGTCTAGACAACAAGTCTACAGGACCACTGCAATTTAAAGTAAATTAATGTACATTTTTGATAATATCTAAGTAGACCTATGAATTATGTTCTTCTGCTATGTACTTTGATTAATATGCCAGTATGCTGTCTGATAGATATGCCTGGAGCTGAACATTCCACTGCTGATGAGGAGCCTCTATCAACCGACCCTGCTAAATGGCCTACACCTCTGACTGACAGGATTCGAACTGAACTAGTTCGCAGAGGACCCAGTAAGTTGCCAGCTGATTTTGTTTTCTAAAGGAATGAGAGTAATGGGAGGAGTTGACACCACCACCATTTTAAAAAGACATTAGTCAGTGGTGAAAAGATGGCAAGAAGCTGGCGGATATTTTCCACTGAGAACAATAGCCTATTTTGCTTCTGCTGTAAATTGTTTTCCAAGAGGAGCATTAATTTAACAAGTTCAGGAATGTCCAACATGAAAACAGTCAAGAACACCTCAATTGTATGAAAGCATGGAAGGAACTGGCAGTGAGATTAAGAAGTGGGAAGACTATTGATAGGCAGGAGATGGCACTTCTGGAGACTAAGAGGGGTAGATGGAGACCAGTGCTGACACGTCTCACTGCTATTGTGCAGTCACTGACAGTTTGAAATTTAGCTCTGAGGGGACACACAGAAAAACTGTTCACACCATCAAATGGGAACTTTCTCAAAGAGGTCGAACTTATGGCTAGATTTGATCCCATCATGAAAGAACATCTTGACCGTGTTGAAAGAGGCACAGCAAGTCAGAACAGCTACCTGGGCCATCACGTACAAAATGAGCTCATTGATTTGTTGAGCCACAAAATCATCTCTATTGTTGTGGAAGACATTAAGCAGGCAAAATATTTTTCAATTATCCTGGACTGCACCCCTGACAAAAGCCACACAGAGCAATTGTCACTAGTCTTACATCCTACATCAGGGAACATTTCATGGGGTTTTTGGAGGCTGAGGAGTCCCCAGGCCAGCATTTGGCCTCCATGATCCTCACAAGACTTGAGGAATTGGGAATTCCTTTTGAGGACTGCAGGGGACAGTCTTATGACAACGGGGCGAACATGAAGGGGAAGAATAAGGGAGTTCAAGCCAGACTCTCAGAAAAAAATCCCAGAGCTCTCTTTGTGCCATGTGGGGCACACGCTGAATTTAGTTGTCTCCGATGCAGCGGAAGTGTCTGTTGATGCGATTAGCTACTTTGGGGTCCTGCAGAAGCTGTACACCTTGTTTTCTGCTTCCACACAAAGATTGGCCATATTGAAAGATAATGTTGCCATCACCTTAAAGATGTGGACTGACACAAGGTGGGAGAGCAAGATTAAGAGTGTGGAGCCTCTGAGGTATCAGGCAGCTGCCGTAAGAGAGGCCTTAATCGAGTTGAGAGACAACACCAAAGATCCTGTCATAAAGACAGAAGCCCAGTCTTTGTCTGAGAAGGTGGGGTCATACCACTTCAGCATCTGTTTTATCTGCAATACAGCATGTCAGCAAACTAATGCAGGCTTCAAATATGCATGTGGACCTAGTTTTAAATCTTTTGAAGAAGACTGAGCAAGGTCTCCAAAGCTACAGAGCAAATGGCTTTGTTACTGCACAGATGGCAGCCAAAGATATTTGTGAAGAAATGAATGTGGAGGAAACAAAAAAGGCTAAGGTCCACCAAGCGCCACTTCTCATATGAATCACATGATGAGCCTTTCAGTGATGCTCTTAAGAAGTTGGAAGTGGAATTCTTCAATGTTGTTGTTGTTGATGCAGCCACATCAGCCATCCAGGAGAGATTTTCCAAATGGTCCTCCACTCGCCTGGGGAGCAATTCAGTGTAGAACCGCCACTGTGCTGATGATACGACGCTCTTAAAAATGAAGCTCAAATTTCTGTTGCCCCAGAGACAGTAACATATTTTTCTAAAGCCTCTGGCCTTTATTTGAATATAGATAAATGTGACTTAATGTCGCTACATGAATGTCCTTTCAAAAATCAAATTAAATATTTAGGGATTAATATATGCAAATCAGAAGAGAATAGAATTAAAAATAACTTTGATGACAAAATAAAAAAAAAAGTAAAACAATATTAAATATTTGGTTAGAGAGGGATCTCTCTATTTTTGGATGATTATTACTTTCTAAGATGGAGGGCTTCTCTAGAATCATCTACCCTGCTTATTCTTTGAATACACCCCTATATGTGATTAAACAAATAAATCAAAACAACTTTAATTTCCTATGGAAAAACAAACATCATTATATACTGTACATAAAAATGACATTATCAAGTTGCTCAAGAAGGGGGGTCGAAATGCAATTGATTTTGATCCAATGAATGGTGTTTTAAAACTGCGATGGTTACAAAACTTTATCAGTCATATGAAATCATTATGGTTTACTCTTACTTCTTAAATGTGATTATGACTTATCTAAATTATCCTTAAAATTATCCAAGTTCCACGAACAAGTCCTAAGATATTGGAAGCTAGCATATAAACATCATTTTACACCTCATAATACACCAATATGGAATAATAGATACATAGTTATTAAAAAGAAGTCATTTTATTTTGAAAACTGGTATGATAAGGGTATTTGGTCAATTGTGCACTAATGGATGTAAGAGGAAGTTTATTAAGCTTTAATGAATTTAGTGAAAAATTTAACATTGTCCAATTGAACAGTTCAATTCAGGAATCTGTGCAATTCCACAAGCTCTTCTTTGTAATTTGAAAGGATACTTAATATATTCCAATATTGAGCCTCATTTAAATTTACTTATGGTTCAACAGTGCCCCTTTGTGGACAAAAGGTGCAACAACAAATTCATCCGAAATCGATTAAACACTGTTTTCTTCCCTTTGACTCTTAGAAGACAAAATATAATGGAGGGATTTTTAAATAAAAACATTAAAACCATTAGGTTTAACTATGTCAAATTTCCTCTTCCACCCAAAGCAATGGAAGTGCACTTTAAAAGTAGAAATAATATTTATCCTTCAAAAGAATATCTTCATTCAAAATTCAATATTGATGACAACACTTGTAGTTTTTTGTGATTGTGAAATAGAAACAGATGAACATTTATTCTTTACCTGCATGTATTCAAAAATATTTTGGGACAGTTTTTGTTTATGAATTTCTTCTCAGAACAATTTAAACTAGAATTCCTGAAAAATTCCTTGTTACTGCAAGGAACCACACCCCTTCTCAAATTTGTGCTGTGATAATCATCCAATTCACTGGACCTTTGAGTTGCAAATTGACTCGTTACCCATACACGCATACAAACCCCACCCACCCACACAAACCCTACATTAACGATTGTCAGGTATGTGGAAGAGGGAATTAGAGGTAGACGGTGCTGGCCAAAAACTGAAAGATTTCACAATAAGAAATTACTTCAGTGAAAATCAAAATTTGTTTCACACAGAAAAATGTTCAAGGCAAATCGCAATGATAAGCAACTTGTGAGCACAGTCAACACGCAACATGCATACAGTCTTCTGCTATACACAGGAAAAATACAATTGAGCCATTCTTCTGCTATACAGATGGGTATGAGTGGCTAACATTCCAATTCAACAGTTTTCACAAACAAATGGAGATCCTTTTCTACATTTACGACACGTGTATTTGTGGCAAATGGCACATTTCTCAGTGCTGCGATTTCTATTGCACCTTGCACGGACTTGACATGTCGTTTTCCCTTCGGTAACCCTTTTCATTTCACGCAGTACCTCCTTCTTCTCTCTTTCCTGTGTGAGTGCCTGCCTGTGTCTATTTCTCAGTTCGATTGCAAGCTTATGTAGAAACTTTCGCCTTGATTCCTTTGATCCAGTACATGCCTTGTACAGTATGTGTGCGGTCGCAGCAGCAATGTCAAGAATGTTGTAGAAGACAGCGATGGGCCATCTCCGTGTTCCTGTGCGCACTGTATAAGCACGCAATTTCTGATCAAGCACATCAACACCACATTTCAAATGGTTGTAGTCTGTGATGACATTGGGTTTTCGCCGGAAATCTTCTGCAAGCTCCACTTTCTTATGCAGCGTGCTCAGAAGACACACATTTTTTTTCTTCTTGGCTGCATAAACTGTTAGCAGGGCACTACCAGAAGTGAACACCTGTGTTGAAAACTGCTCACGTTCAGTGGTGTTTTTTGCCTGCGCTGGAACTTCCCGATGAATTGTGTTGATTGTGCCAACCAGAGTTGTGTTGGGTTAGGGTTAGGGTTAGGGTTAGGGTTAGGGTTAGTATATAGTACCAGTTTACTGTGACTCGTTTGGCCTGACATGGTGTGCCTCAACAGAGACTTGCAATTCAATGGACTGTATTTCAGGTCATTGAAGGCTGCGCATATGCATTTGCATGGGGCTGGTGAGTGGCTTGTGCCTTGATGGGCTTTTGAAGTAGGGGGGGCTGCCTTTTCAGGGAATGCTGCGCAAATTTGCGCAGGCCCAGGGTTTCTTTAGCTTTATCCTACAACGACATAAAATTTGGTGTAGTCTTGCAAAACAAATATCAAGAATTTATAATATAATACTTTTTGCTAAGTTCTTTATTCATAAATGTAAATTTGGAACTGTCAAACTTATCTTTATTGTGTTCTTAAGAGAAATGGTCACTTTAAAAAAAATCATTAAAATTATGTAAGCAAAAAAAAAGGTATACAAGTTTACAATGGTATTATTGATTTTATGTTTGACCCTGTAACGCCTTAAATTTTATAAGGTTGACTGTTATTGTGATTTATTTTATTTTATTTAGTTTTTCTGTTGTGTGGGTTTTTTTTGCCCAAGCTTCATCGAAGGTAACTTGTTATTGTGAGCCTGTAAGCTTTTTGTAAATTTCAATAAACATTAAAAAAAAATAAAAAATGAATAGTGGAGCACAGAGCTTCCTGTTCACAAGCGAAGTGTGTTCACTCAATGTTTAATTTTGGCTAAATATTTTGACTTTTCCTTAATCAATCTACTTTATTGATCTTGTTCAACTTTAGGGTGTCTGTTCTTACGTTTGTTCATTGTATTTTCAGGTTTGATCCAAAGGGATAAAATAAAGTGAGATGCCATTTCATACTTTATTAATAAATAAAGAAACATGTGAATTGATTTGTCATATTTTGATTATATGTCAATCGAGATTGTATCGGCTGAGATGACACACTTGGTGTAAGCTGAAAAGATGGGGGAAAAAAATATAAGAAGACATACACGGTAGCGCATGGCTCAATGACATCATTTCGTCTGTATCATGTGACCCTGTTGTGATAGTTTTCTGAAGCAGTGCTGTGGACATGTCCATCATTACTGTTATGTAAAATATGTCATTGACTAACCTAATTATTTTATTTTATTAACAAAAGCACATAAAACTGAATATTTAATCTGATTTTAATGGTTATATTTGTCATCAAGAAGGTGAAGCAAGACAAACATACGTATATGCGATAGAGATCTATTTGCAATAATATTTGCACACATACGCTTAGTTACAGTTTTTCTCAGGACAAGTATAATTCACAGACGTGCATTCAGGATTTCAAGTTTTTAATTTAACATGTCATAGGTGCGATGGACAGGACCATTGACACCTTTGGTCGGGCCTGGGACAAACACATTTAAAAGCCACTACATGTAACACAACATAAAACAAGAAAAGACGACAAGTGTTAGATTGAATGTTAGTTAAGATAGGCTACTGTCCTCTGACAATAACTAACCACATACCTTTGGCATACATTTTGAGTAATAAAAATGACATCATCAAGCTGGTGTTGACACTATAGACCAGACCTGTGGATGTCATAGTTACTAAGTTATAGTACTTTAATAGCTTCGCCCTTTTTTGCACTCTGTTTTGCAAATGAACTCTTTGAATTTATTTGTATGATATTACCATTTTACAAACAGTTTTTTTTTCAAGTTTTGTAATTATAAAGGTTATTTAGAAAATGCCAGAGAGGGTTCAGACTTTGTCTGTTTCTGTACAGCAATACCACATAAAAGTCATTTCTGAAATAATCCCAACAAAATCAGTTTTCAAGTGATGGAATGATATTAACAACTGCACTTCCACTCGGTGTAGTTGAAAGTAAATACTACATATTACACTTTTTTATTGCCATCATCCATCTGATATTTTCAGGGGCAATCAGATATTCATTTTGTAAAAAACAAAATGTTAAAAACAACAACTATTTGACATACACAGCAAATATCTCAGAGTCAATTTTCCGGTGTTAGGCCTAAATCTGAATATCAAGAGTTGAAGTTACACCGCGCAAGGTACTTTTAACTCTAAAAGAGTCAAAGATGAAAAACACCTGGTGTTGTTGAAGAGAGTTAAAGCGTTAACTCCTTCTCAGAGTTATTTAAACCACGCTTATCAAATTTTCAAATAATTTTGCAGCCAGCATTCATGTTGACGGCCATCTTTTTTTCTAAAGTGGAGCAGCTTGCTTACATGGTAAGTAACATTTGGTTTTGTTTTGTTGAATTGTCAAGTAATTTGTGATTTCTTGTTTATGAACACCATAGTATGCCGGGGGATTTTGCGATATAGCTATGTTATCAAATACCAACTACAGTTAATCAAATGGGCCATTCACCGGATAGCTGGCTAATCTCATCACATGCTTGGTTGCTAGCTTAATAGAAAGCTAGCGTAGTAAAGTCATATAATATGAATTTGACAAACGTTGAAATATTCGATGGAATTCGTTGAAGCAAGAGCCACAAAGTCATTTATGTTGACAGCACTTGATTAGCACAGTTATAGCTGTGTACTTTATTTCCCGCTCTCTGCAGGATAACATTGTACCCGTAGTTGACCGGCATAGCCCTGCCGATCAATTCAATTCAATTCAATTCAATTTTATTTATAAAGCCCTAAATCACACAAAGTCGTCTCAGAGGGCTTTACAAAAACACAATCAACTACAGAAATACGTGAAAAGTCGCAAGCATCCCCTGTCCTTAGACCCTCCTTCTCGGCAAGAAAAAACTTCCAAACCCAGTGGGAAAAAGAAGAAATCTCGAGGAGAACCACATTGAAGGAGAGATCCACTCCCATGGACAGACAGGCTATAGATAAACGTCCATTTATAAATGCAGGAAGGGGGGCTGGTCCAGACAGGCAGGGGCGGTGGTCCGGGGTCAAAAGTCAGCACAGGCGAGATACTGCAGATCCTGTCGTCCATGGCTCCCGTGCAGACACTGTCAGGAGAGCCACCACTCCAGAACAGACTTGGTATGAAAGATAGGTTGTAAAAATTACAGAAACAGGTGTGAGGGAGAGAAAGAGAAGAAAGAACTCAGTGGAGTGGATCAGTGGAGCGTCGTGGAGTCCAAGGTTGGTAATGTCTCATCTGATTAAAATATTCCTGCAAATGTTGCACACAGTATCGTGTCTCAATATATTTGAGAGATTTTCAAATGACTCTTCTCTGGACGTGCCATATTTTTGTTTGAGAGGATGAGGGAAATGGCGTGGCTGCTTTCTAGTTTCCTATTACAAGCCACACCATGGCATTAGCGTGAATGAGCAACGTTCAATAATACTGTAAAATTTAACGCCACTTTGTGTTTTGTGTCTGCAGCACGCCTGGAAGGTCATCTTCATGCTTCTGCTCCTAATAATCGTCCTTGCCGTGACTCTAGCTGTTTTGTGAGTTTTCTGGCGCCCTGCTCAGCCTCGGTAAGATTTAAAATAATGTAAAGTTTCTAATGAACATCAGGCGCAGTTGAGTGCGACCAGTGGTCAGACTTGTGAATGAAGCTGATACACGAGAAGGGGCCGGCCTGCCACATACATTGTCATTCGAATTTATTTCTTATAAACTAATGTAAATTATTGAATGCTTACATGAACGTTTTGTATGCTGTGTTGACCTTAAATGTGATCCAAAATGGTATGAATATCGTAACTTAATTTTGAGAAACGTATCTGCAGAGGTGGCCGAAATAAAAGTGGAAGTAAATGTATGGTGTCAGACTGTTAGTACAATACTAGCCCGTGATATGGTAATCTATCCTAACAGTTAAACCAGTTAGGCCTATTGATTGCACCTAATAGGTTGGCAAGGCACTCTTACTGAAAATAAAACCCCCACATTTGATGATTTGAGTGCTCCTGTTTGTTTTTTACTTTCTACATTTACTTTTGCCACCTCTCCTGTCTATAAGACTGGTTGTCTTCCCTAGCACTGACATGGTATAGCCTACTATTCAAAGTGTAATGTTGCCTAAAATGATTTCTTTTAGAGGATGCTTCTGAAGGTGAAGCTCGAACAAAACCAGAAATATGTCAAGGTCACACAGAGCATGATGGGACATATGATTACCAGGAGTTTCACCTAGCAGGTTAGACATCCTTTGATCTGGTAAAATATTGCTGCTTTTAAAATATTGTTTAGTGGAGTTCTAAATGACACATATCCTCTTAATACAGTCATGGAAAAATTTGGTCTGCCTCCTGAGACTGCTGTCATTTACAAAGACTCTACTGGAACAGAAGTGGATGCAGACATCTTCTCTGAACTAGTGGAGAAGGGTGAGTTGTTGTTAAACGTACATGTGAATGATGGTAAATACCTTTAGAGATATGATGAAGCATTTATTCAGCCTTTAGCGCAGGGGTGGGCAAACTAAGACCCGAGGGCCAAATGTGGCCCACCATGATATAAATAACAATTTAATGTGTCCTAACCTTATATAACACTAAACATTATATTCACCACCCAGCACTGTTTTAGAATAACTTTGCCATTTTTATGCATAGCTTCAAACAGTGTAGCTTATGGGGCAGCCTGCCGGTTTTAGATCCCAAAGTGCAGTAACTCTTGTATTATTAGACACTGGTTAGAAAATGGTACACCACACTTTGCACTGGCCCCTTGGACACTTATGTAGTTTTTCAGTATGTGGCCCACAAACAGAAAAGTTTGCCCACCCCACTTTAGTGTATAATAAAATGTAGTGGGTAGATTTTTGGAAGATTTATTGGGCTCTCTTTTTCAGATTCCGACGACATGTCTCTGTCTTCTGCTGCATCATGTTCATCTGAAGCCTCTACAGTCATTTTGGATGACAGTTTCTTTGAGACTCCAAGTAAGATATTCAAAAAGGAGACCCCAAGAGAAGCTGCCAAAAATGTAAGCAAATGTGTCAACTGTAGAATACTTACAATGCTTGCAGCATTGCTCACAGGTGGAACAAATATTTATTGCAATATTATTTGTAACTGTATTGACAGATGGTCAACCAAGTCTGTTCATGACGAGTCAACTGGTGTCCCCCCCCCCCCCCCCCCGGGGGGAGTGGTGGCTCTCCTGACAGTGTCTGCACGGGAGCCATGGACGACAGGATCTGCAGTATCTCGCCTGTGCTGACCTGTGTCCCCGGACCACCGCCCCTGCCTGTCTGGACCAGCCCCCCTTCCTGCATTTATACATGGACGTTCATCTATAGCCTGTCCGTCCATGGGAGTGGATCTCTCCTTCAATGTGGTTCTCCTCAAGATTTCTTCTTTTTCCCACTGGGTTTGGAAGTTTTTTCTTGCTGAGAAGGAGGGTCTAAGGACAGGGGATGCCTGGGACTTTTCATGTATTTCTGTAGTTGATTGTGTTTTTGTAAAGCCCTCTGAGACGACTTTGTTGTGATTTAGTGCTTTATAAATAAAATTGAATTGAATTGAATTGAAGTGCTTCTAAGAAAACCGGGGGGGGAGAGAATATTTTCCAGGAGTACCATAAAACAAAGTCACTTACAGCTACAGCTCGGAGAATTCTTGTTAACATGTTGGTTGCTGATATGGTGGAGGAGCAGGGGTATGTTTGACAGGCTTTTCATGGCAAAATAACAATACATTTCTTAACGCTTTTCAAGACACCCCAAAGATGCCTCAATAACTACATAAATAGAAGAGTGTACTTTATCTTGTTAATTGTCCATCGTTCCCTGATGTCCCTACTAATGATGTATTGTACACTCCTCTTCTTGTGCTCTCCTTTCAGCCGAATCCCATCTCAGGCCATTAAGCTGAAGTATGCGCTAGGCATCGTGGCTTTATTCCCATGCCTGGAGGATCCGTTGTCCAAGCATGGATATGTACATTTTAATATTGACTAATTAAGTTGCATATCAGGAATAACTTGAATAATTTATTTATTTGGCTAGCATAATTCATACAAGATAAATACAATGGGTTGCTTGGGAACAATAATTAGCAGACGTTAAGGATTAGGATAACATAGAGAAAGGGTATAAGCATATATGAATTGGAAAATGCAATCAAAAAACTAGGAAGAATTTTGTTTTCAAAAATGTAAAGTCTATTAAGGTTGATTTTCCCAGCATACTCTGAACATCGCTGACCATATAATTAAGATTATTAATAAAAACAAAATAGACATTATAATATTAGGAAGAATGTTTGGAAGAAGGAGGTTTGATCAGATGAATGGCTCACTAATGCAGAGTGTTATCAAACACTGAACATTTTTAGTTGAATCTTCCTACAAAGTTCTTTCTGGATTTTGGATGTGTAGAATTTTTGTTGAAGTGTGATTTTGAAATGAGTAAACTGCCAGTCAAACTTTCCTCCATTATTGGAAATTAAGCATTGTTGTCGTCGCCCGCTTATCCAGGTCTGGGTCGCAGCGGCAGCAGCCTCAGCAAAGAAGCCCACACTTTTCTCACCCCAGCTACTTCAGCCAGCTCCTCCAGGGTAACTCCGAGGCGTTCCCAGGCCAGCCCAGAGATATAATCCCTCTAGCGTGTCCTGGGTTGGCCCCAAGGTCTCCTCCCGAATGGACATGCCTGGAACACCTCCCCAGGGAGGCATCCTCACAAGGTGCCCGATCTACCTCAGCTGGCTCATCTGGACATAGAGGAGCAGCGGTTCTACTCTGAGCCCCTCCTGGGTGTCCGAGCTTCTCACCCTACCTCTAAGGCTGAGCTCGGCCACCCTGCGAAGGAAACTCATTTTGGCCACTTGTACCTGTGACCTCATTCTTTCGGTCATGACCCAAAGCTCATGACCGAAAGGTGGTGAGAGTCAGAACGTAGATTGACTGGTAAACCGAGAGCTGTGCCTTCTGGCTTGGCTCCTTCTTCACCACAACCTCCTTGAACCAAGACCTTATCGTGGTGGAGGGGTTTGAGGGTGTTGCTGAAAAAACGGTGGAACAGAGATTATTCTGACAAAGCCTCTGGTCTTTAACAAAAAGTATTTTATTTGAGATCTCAAAGGTGAACAATCATCAACCAAAGCTGAATGAAAGCACACTAAACAGTCTTGAGTCTTCTCCTTTTATATCACAGCAAGTGAAGTTGCACAAGGGTGGCAGTTCCTCTGATTCTCTAACAGTTGGTCAGTTACATCTTATCTAAACAGAACATTCGGTTAGGGCCTGACAGGAAGAGATATGTATGGATAACGGTTAACAGCACATGACCATGTACTGGACTCTTTCTATACAGCTGTTAAGCAAACAAGCCTCTCATTAAACATCACTTCACACACAGGGCTATATGAGTACACTCAATTAAATTTATATTACATTCCCCTCTTTTGATCATATATGATCACATATTACCACACAGAATATCAAAACCTACACCACTTTTCAGCTTAGAATAGGTTCATCATTATGACGGCTGCCAAGGGTGAGCTTCCCAATCATTGTTGTGGTAAGATGGTTCTATGGAAAAGATCACAAAGGGACCAACACGTAGTTGCATCCACATAGTACAACAACGGTGGGAAACAAAAAATCTTTTTCTAACCATCCAAGCATCAAGGTACAAAACTAGACTTAATCTATCATACAGGGGAAGCACTATATGAACTCTGTTACTGAGGTGCACTCTTACAGGTAGAGGAATAAACATGTTGGCACAACAAAGGGCATACAAGGTGTTTGGTCTATGTACTCTTTGGCCAGTAGAGTCAATGACAGGAGAAAACATGGTCATGGAATGAGTCTCTAACTGGTCCTGGAAGTAAGATACTTCATCTTTGAAGTCAGCAAAGGATAGTTCAGTTGAAGTCATTTGCTGGGGCCCATAATAGTCATAGTCAAAATCAGAGTTACGTCTTCGTTTTTCTAAATGTCTATCATCTTTCATACTCTAGTTGAAGGGAGTCCACATCGTCATAATCACAATCATCGTCATCATGGCGTAGGTTATTACAGCTGTCAGGTTTGGAGTCTAAATCTGCATATGACAAAAGAGGTACCCTTGCTGCTGTAAATACCGCAGCAGACTGATTTATTAGTCTTTGAACCATCATGCAAATGCAGGGAAGAACGCAACATGTAAGCAGAAGGAAAATCAATAATAATCCTGCCAAAAGTGTAACACACCTTTTTACCCATTCTCTCCATCCTCCTGAAGTCAACCATCCCAAAAAGTCCCATCCTTGTTCCTCATTTTGATTTAAGTCATGTAGCCGATCTCGCAATTTCTGCAATTCGTCGTGTACATTAGTCATATTAGATGATACATCTGGCACATAAGTACAACAATGCTCTCCTACTACTTCACACACCCCACCGCTCCCAGCCAGAAGCATATCTAGGGCCATTCTATGCTGGAGTGTCATGGTACGCAATGCTTTCATTTCTGCTGTCATAGCATAAAACCCTTTATCTACTAGGGCAGTGAGATTTTCCAATTCCACTGAGAGCTCATCAATTGAGTGAGCATTAGCTATGGGGCCGTAAAAGGGGATAATGCCTCTAGCTGCTTTCTCTTTTGGGGAAACACGGTTTCTTTTCATTCGATTATTTTGATTATGTGGGGTTCCATCTACGCTAAATTTGAACAATGCGGGTCTGAGGACTGACAAATAGCATGTGCCACTCCATCCTTGAGGGAGGTACAAATAAGAGTGTCGCCCGCATGTCCACATCATGGAGGTGGGACATCCGAAACCTAAATCAGATGGAAGTTCCATGGTGCTTACATTTATTGGGGTGCTTCTATTTGTGAAGGAATTGAAATATGTAAGGGGAGTGGGAGCTTTAAGTATGGCGGTAAAATTTACCATTACCTGGAAGGGTATAGGTCCGCCGCTGCCGTGATAGGTGTAAGGATCAGTTCTATTGTCGCAATTATGTATTCCACAAGATACGTCAAGGGTGGTTTTACATCCTTTGCTATTTCCTAATTTAAATCTAGTAAAATTGGTACTTGGTGAGTGAATGCAGAGTTCTGGAGATGCATAGGGGTTAGAGGCATTTCTGAGTCTTATTAATGTTCCTTTCTTTACAGTAGATACGTTAGTGTTTCCAGAAAAATGTCTCGGGTTTCTGAAAACCATTTTTGGGTATAATGTCAACCAGGGGTACTTTTGTGCGTGTTCATGATCTCCTCGGATCGTCCATTTAGAAAATACAAGGAGGGTCAAATTGGTAGTCGTAGGTACGGGGGCCACCAGTGTTCCCTCATAAACACTGTGGGGCCATAGTCCGCAAACATAACAGGAATCGTTAGTCTGTAAGCGGGTCAGTTTGGACAACACAACGTACCAAGCATTATCATCATGACTATGATGGTCAGTCTCGTGGTCACCTGTGTCACTATAACGTCTTTGTCGTGGAGGGGTCTGGTGGGGCTTAGGCCATAAAGACAACCAGATAGCAAACCAGCATAGTAATATCACAACGAAAGAACAACATGCCATACATGCAATTTTCTCATAATAACTTCCCTTCTCATAAAGTTCCTTCAGTCTAGTTTTTACTTCTGTCCATCTCATGTTCCAGTCTTTTGCAGTGGGTGGCATGGATCCACGTAGGTCTTTCTGCAACTTTGACTGCGGTGTCGGTCACCAGGAGCACTTGGAATGGTCCGTCCCACTGGCGGCGATTCTTTTTGTTGGAGGGGAGGGCTTTAATCAGCACGAAGTCGCCTGGTTTCACAGGGTGAAGGGGACCATCTGCTGGAATCGGCAGGGTTTCTTTCACTTGTTCCCTAATGGAAGAGAGAACACGTGATAGCCCAAAGCAGTAGTTTTTAAGACCTTCATGTGCCTGATGCAGCTCAGGTACATGAGTAGAAAATGGTGTTACTGGTGGTCGACCAAAAAGAATTTCAAAGGGAGATAAATTAGCTCTTTCTCTTGTTCTCATTCTCATGTATGTCAATGCTATAGGTACACACTCTGGCCACGGTAATTTAGTTTCTTCCTTTATTTTTCTTAATTTGGCTTTTAACGTTCCATTCTCTCTTTCTACTGCTCCAGCTGACTGTGGATGGTATGAACAATGATGTTTTAAGTTTATGCCATAAGCATTACCTATCTCATCTACTAGTTGGTTTACAAAATGTGTTCCATTATCTGATGAAATTTTTCTTGGTACTCCAAATCTGGGTATTATATCTGTTAACAGATGTTTTGCTACTGTACATGCAGTTTGATGTTTGGTAGGATAGGCTTCAACCCATTTTGAGAACATATCAACTACCACCAAACAATATCTTTTACCTTGTTCTGGTGGCATTTCTATGAAATCAATCTGTATGTGATCAAATGGGACTTTAGGTGGAGGGTGTGCAGCTGCTCTTGTCAGTTTTACTGTTCCTCCCCTGTTGTATTTTAGACATGTTAGACAATTTTTACAGTATAATTCTGCTGTTGTGGTGAAACCTTTTGTGAACCAAATTGAATTAATTGCATGTAGCATCCCCTCTTTTGACACGTGGTCCCGCCCATGTGTCAAAACACAATACATTGGAAAAAGAGCACGAGGGAGACAGGGACGCCCATCAGGGTGAGTCCAAATGCCTTCCTTTTTAACACAAGAAGCTCTTTCCCATAGTTTAATGTCCTGTGCAGTAGTCAAAAGTTGAGCATCTTTGACTGTAGGAGGAGGAGTAGGAAGAGGAAGTGAAACAGCTTGAAGGGGAAGTAAGGCTGCAGCTTTAGCAGAGGAATCTGCAAAGGCATTTCCTAAAGAAATCTCATCTGCGGAACCTGTGTGGGCAGTACATTTACACACAGCAACCTGGGTGGGTAAGAGGATAGCCTCTAAAAGGTTAGCAATCTGTGGGGCATTAAGGACAGGTTTACCATCAGATTTTAAAAATTTACGTTGTTTCCACAGCGCACCAAAATCATGTACCACACCAAAAGCATATCTGGAATCAGTAAAAATGTTAACAGTTTTACCTTCAGCTGCTTTACAAGCTTCAGTTAAAGCTACTAATTCTGCAGTTTGTGCTGAGTAAGTAGTTGGAAGTGGGCCAGATCTTATCACTCTGTCAGCAGTACAGACAGAGAACCCAACTTGGTTTATCCCTGTGGGTGACCTGGAAGCGCTTCCATCCACAAACAATGTCAAATCAGGGTCAGATAAGGGAGTAGTTTTCAAATCTGGGCGTGGTGTGCAAACTTGTTCTAATTCATGCAAGCAGTCATGAGGAAGAGTATGTGGATCGCCATCTGATGGAAGAGGAAACAGGGTAGATGGATTTAACACATTACACCGCTGTACTTTGATATTTGGTAAATCAAGAAGTGATGTGTGGTATCTCAAATATCTGGATGCAGTGAGGTGTGACGTGGTTTGATTCTGAAGCATGAGTGAAACTGCATGGGGAACCATCACAGTCATATCAGCATAACCCACAATGTCTCTAGTGGCGTTTAATGCTCGTTCAGCTGCAGCAACAGCTTGAAGACATGTGGGCAGACCAGCAGCAACTGGATCTAATTTGCATGAGAAATAGCCTACAGGTCTAAGTTTATCACCATGTTTTTGACACAGAACAGAAGTCATGCAACCAGATTTGGAATCAACAAACAGAGTGAATGGCATATCAATATTAGGGTAGCCTAGCGTAGGTGCACACATAAGGGCCTGTTTTAAATCAACAAAAGCTGATTCTGCTTCTGTGGTCCATGTTATTGGAGCTGAAAGCTGTGGAACAGAATTAGCAATCTCCCGTAGGGGTGCTTCTCTCGGGGCATAGTCAGGGATAAAAGAACGACAATAGGAAGTTGTTCCTAGGAATGATAGAAGTTGTTTTTTAGTGAATGGCCTAGGAATAGATTGGATAGCTGAAACTCTGTCTACAGCTAGAGAATGACCTTCACCTGTGACTAAATGACCCAGGAACTGAACCTGTGATTTAGCAAACTGAAGCTTCTTTAACGATGCTTTGTGTCCTTCTGCAGCCAGATGACAGAGAAGAGCAACAGTGTCTGTTTCACAACTACTCTGGTCTGGAGAGGCTAGAAGTAAGTCATCCACATACTGGAGGAGCACAGAATCTTTGAGAGGCTGGAAAGTTTCAAGTGATGTAGCCAAAACCTGATTATAAATAGTAGGTGACTCTGTGTAACCTTGACATAATCTGGTGAAAGTGTATTTCTTCCCTTTGAAAAAGAAAGCAAACCAGAATTGTGAGTCTTCATGCACAGGCACAGAGAAAAAGGCATTACTTAAATCAACCACAGAGAAACATTTAGCATGGCTAGGGATGGAGCCCAGAATTGTATGAGGATTTGGAACACTAGGTGCTCTTGGAATTACTGCAGCATTAACAGCTCTTAAATCCTGAACAAACCTCCACTCATGTGGTTGGGGGTGGGGTCTAGGTTTCTTTACAGGCAAAATAGGAGTGGTCACTGGTGAATCAGGACAAGGTACAATAACACCCTTTTCTAATAAGGAATTAAATACTGGTTCAATTCCTGCCAATGCTTCAGGTTTCAATGGGTATTGCGGGCAAGAGGGGCGGTAAGAAGACCTTGGTGTAATGTGGATTGGCACAGCTCCTTTAACTAAACCTACATCATATTTGTCCCGGGCCCACAATTCAGATGGCACTGAGGACAAATACTTAGGAATGTCTAACATCATTTGAGGAGACTCCTCCATCAGGAGGTAAAGAGACCGTGTGGTTGGCACAGCATATGTGAAAGCAACACGGTGTAAACCAGTAGAGGGGGAAAACCCATCCTTCCAGTCTTTAGTCTCCTGAGCCAATAATGCTAATGGGCCTAAGTCTCTCCACTGCATATTTCTAGATTTTGACAGAGAAATATGAGGAAAAGAGTGGAGTATCAGATAAAATGGTACCTGATAATCTGTTAGCTGTACTATTATAAAAGAGGAACAGCCTTTCCAACATAACCACAAAGTCTGCAATTTGTCTCTTAGGTGAGTCAAAAATGTGGTTTCAAAAGTTTCATCAGGGTGAGATGATACATGAGCCGTGCAATGCAGGTTTCGAGCAGACATAAATTCGGCTTCATGCGTCACCTTTCCCTTAGCAACATGTAAAAAATCTCCAGAAAGAACTGGATCAATTAACCACTGATAAACATATAGCCAATTATTTTTATCAACAGGAACATTTACAGCTGTTACAGTAAATACATCTTCTGTGGCCACAACAGAAACTCCTAATTTCATCATCAAATCTCTACCCATTAAATTTAATGGACACACGTGTGATAATAAAAATTGATGCATGCAATTCTTTTCGCCTAATTTACAGTGCACTGGAACAGTTTTATTTTCTTTTGTAATTTTACCACCAGCTCCAATTGAGCGTATTGTGTCTGATGTTACAGGTACCTTTATTTCTGATGCTTTTAGAACTGAATTTGTTGCACCAGAATCTACTAAAAATGAGACAGGTTGTTTATCACACATCACCTCTAACATTGGTAAAGTTTTAGATGAGCCTACTGAGTGAGAAACCATTGTACTTATCTCATTAGCTGGATTCTGGTCGTCCTCCGCCTCTCAGTCTCCCTGGGGACCACCATGTCTCAGATTGCCTGCACCTGGTCCTCCTCGTCCGCGGAACCGGCCTCGTCCTCTGCCTCGGTGGTGATGATGGGGCTCTTGTGGTCGTTGTGGACAGTCTCTGACCCAATGGCCACTGCCACCGCATCGGAAACAGGTCTCACTGCTGGGCTGATGATCGTATCTTCTCCCTTGACCATGGTTAGCCTGCACAAGCAGCCTGGACTTTAGCAAAGTTCGTAGGACCCACCTTTCCTAGAAGCATGCGTCTTATTTCAGTCTCTGTGGGTCGGAACTCTTGGCACATGGTGACAAAGTCTGGAAACCAGTTTGGAGTGGATGGATCAGAAGGCAGGTGTTCCATGGCACTCATTAGGTGGGCGTGACTGGCATGTCTGTGGACCAGTTCTGGTCCTTTTTGTCCCATGACTTCTACCATTGGCATGAGTTCATCAGTGTCACCGTCTCTGGCCCTGGATCTGAGCTGCATGCTGTGACCGGATGCCCCATAATCTCCTGTCTCTGTTGAAGTGACAGACTGAGGAGAAACAGAGTCTGGATCAAAGAGAGAGGGGGGAAAGAGAGGAGAAGAAGATCTGGTTGGTGAGGACAGAGGAGGCGGGCTCTGGATGCGGCGCTGTTCTGGATCAGGTTGTTGTCTTCTGGTCTGTTGGAGTTGTTGGTTGGCCTCAGCATATGGTCCAGCACCAGTAGCAGCACTGTAGGCGGGTGGTGGTTGGACCCTGGGGACTGGAGCAGACGGAGGAGGACAACAGAGATCCTCTATTTCCATTGTCTGCATAAAAGAAGGGACACCATGTGACTTATTCTTTTTACCATCATTCAGACTTTCCCTGTCTTTCTTATCTTCTGTAGAAACCATATTGGTTGCTGTCTGTCTTGACTTTCTTTCTCTCTCCCTTTTATTACTTTCCCTTCTCCACTCTTTTAATGTTTCTTCTTGTTTTAATTTGTCCCTTTTCGCTTTCTCATCTACTGATTTCCTATGTTTATGACATGTCTCTTTGTGTTTTTCCCATTGGGTTTTTAATTTGCTTTGTAATTGGTCTAATTGACGAGGTGAAAAACTACCTCCTGTTGGAAAACCTAATTTCTCCCAATCACCCATATAAGAAATGGATCCGGACCCGTAATGTTTTTGCATATAAGCACCAGGGCTCCCCTCAGGGGGTACATACGGCTTACTGGACTTTGAACCCATCCTACTTCTGTTACGGTGGAAGTCTCACCATACGGTTTTTTTATTAAGAAAACTCTAAAACTTTTAAAGCCTACTTCTCTTTCGGTGGAAGTCTCACCTATCGGTTTTTATTGTATAAGGAAAAAACTCTAAAAACTTATCCGGTTTTATATTAGGAAAAACTCTAAAACCTTTTAGTCCGATTTTTTGTTTCCGGGACAAATATCTTAAACCCTTATTTTATTAGTCCAGTAAACCGATGTTTTGTCTTATTATTTAAATTATGGAAAAAATATTTCTCACCGTTTAAGGTTCTTTTTGAAAGATTGAGCGGAGGATGCCGTCAGTAGGAAAGGGTTCCAGTCCTCCACGTCTCTGTATGATCTAATGCGAGGTAAGGAGGAGACTCTTTAAGAGCCTGTTGATCAGTCCACCAGAGTTCCCTTCCCTCAGTCAGGCAATCCTCTCGTCAATCCTGTTCGTGACAGCCAAGTTTGTTGCTGAAAAAACGGTGGAACAGAGATTATTCTGACAAAGCCTCTGGTCTTTAACAAAAAGTATTTTATTTGAGATCTCAAAGGTGAACAATCATCAACCAAAGCTGAATGAAAGCACACTAAACAGTCTTGAGTCTTCTCCTTTTATATCACAGCAAGTGAAGTTGCACAAGGGTGGCAGTTCCTCTGATTCTCTAACAGTTGGTCAGTTACATCTTATCTAAACAGAACATTCGGTTAGGGCCTGACAGGAAGAGATATGTATGGATAACGGTTAACAGCACATGACCATGTACTGGACTCTTTCTATACAGCTGTTAAGCAAACAAGCCTCTCATTAAACATCACTTCACACACAGGGCTATATGAGTACACTCAATTAAATTTATATTACAGAGGGCCCTAGTGATCCTGGGGTCTCCTATGGCAGATTGATCCTAGGTGAAGAGCTGGACTAAGCACAGTTCGAATACCCTTTATGGATAAAAAGACCAAGACCTTGCGTACCCGGCCTAGAGGGTTACCTGGGGCTGGGGCTGGGGCTTTTGCCCAACCACCAGCCCGAATCAGAGACATGGGGTCTTTGTCACGTGGGCTCACCACCTGCGAGGGGAGGCAGAAGGGTCTGGTGAGTTATGGATTGGGCAGCAGACCAAGGCAGGGGGCCTTGGCGGTCCCATCCTTGATTATAGAAGTTGGAAATTAATATTCAGACATAATTTCTCTCCCTACAATGCTTCGATATGGAATAATAGATTTTAATAAAAAATAAGTCCTTTTATGTCAAAGAATGTTCAGACCAGAGTATCTGGTCTATCCTACACTTATTGGATGACAGAGGCAATATATTAGAATTCACAGAATTTAGGAAGGAGTAAAACTTAAACTGTAGCAGAGAATTATTTAATGATGTGGTTAAAGCAATACCTCAAGCTCTTATAGCTACACTCAAAGGATATTTAGTTTATGAATCAACAGTACCTTGAATGTACCCTTTATTCATTTAACACTGTCTTTTTTCATCTGATAAATGTAACAAAAATACATTTCTAAGATCATTACTTTCCAAAGGAAAGAAGTTCCATAATGGACACATACACGACTGCTGCTTCTGCCGCTAAGAGGAAGAGATAGAATTATTTTAAATGTTCTATTCCCACGGTTCTCAAACTGGGGTCCGCGGACCCCTAGGGGGACGTGGCGCATGTCCAGGGGGTACGCGAAATTATTCACGGTTTTGGGTTTTGTTTTTTTTTGGGTTTTTTTGCTGTTTTATTTTGAAATGCGGAAGTTTTATTTTGTAGCAAGCGGGCGGAAGTAACAGCGCTGTTTGACGCTAGCTTGACTAAATTGAGACGGAGCGAGTCACAGGCTATTTTTAGCCACCCTGCAGCGAACATGGATCGATTTTTGTGTCCGCCAAGTTCCTCAAGAAGTGGTAAAAGAAATGACAATGAAAATGACAATGACAAAAACAAACGCCCTAACCCTAAAAAGAGAAAGTACATTGATAGTTATATTGAGTTTGACAAGCTCATCCCTCTCATTAAGTCTCTGTTTGTCTGTCTGTCTGTCTGTCTGTCTGTCTGTCACACACACACACACACACACACACGGTTTTGTGTGTCTTTTGTTCCGTTTATTATTTTAAAATTATTTTAAATTGTTGTTTCTGAAGTGCTCATTTATATTATAATACCTGAAAATGTGGCTGGTTTGCACAAAAGCACTATTAAAAAAGGTTATCATTGTTTCATAATAATCATTGTTGAAGTGGTTTTTTATGATTTTCAGTATCGCGAGGATGAGGGGGGACATGGAAAAATTTCACCCCTCCAAGGGGGACCTGGGCCAAAAAAGTTTGAGAACCCCTGTTCTATTCAACCAGAAAGTTAAAGAAGTTCACTTTAAGACAATGAATGACATTTATTCATGTAAAGAACTATTGAACCTTAGATTTAATGTTGCTGTTAATGTTAAAATAACATTGAAGCTCACCTTTTCTTCTTATGTAACATTCTACAAAAATCTTTATCAATGGCTCTTAGAAAAAAAATGTGTCTTTGTCACCCCTAAGTTATTAAACTATTCCATTTGGTGTTGTCTTGGAGGATAAAAAAAATTATTTCTATTAAACAGTATTATTATACTTGAAAAATACTTCATACATAAATGTAAATTCACATGTCACACCTCATTTTCAGCTTCTGTTGAAGGAACTTGTTATTGTTTTGGACTCTTTGAAAGAAGTTAGATGTAAGAATGAAGGGCTTTACAGTACGTGATCTGCTTTGTCTTTTAATCTGACCCCAGGAAGTTTTTATTTTTAATGTATTTTTTACCCTTTACTTTTATGGTTTGTCTTTGTTATCTGGTTATAGTTTCCTAGTTATCTGTTTATGTTACACATGTTTAGTCTAAAACTTAACTGCATGTTCACCAAAACAAGTAAAATGAAAAATGAAATGTCTGTAAATTTATACTGAAAAACGGTGTCATCTTTGGAATTTAAATAAAGTTAAGAGGGAATATATATATATATATATATATATAT